>JAYKAV010000256.1:910223-1141427 GCA_035582835.1 Phoebastria nigripes
GCCCCGGCCGCGCTGCTGCCGCGAAAACCTGGATCTGGCATCGCCTCCGCGGGACCCGCGGCCTCTGGGCCCAGCCGCCCCCCTGCCCCGGCGGAGCCCGCCCCGGCCCCCCGCCTGCGGCCTTGCGGCGGGGGAAGGGGATTGCGGCACCCCGGGATCGAGGGGGTTTTTCCCCATCTTTCCCCGTGTTCCTCGGCCGTACTGGAAGAGCCTGGCTGCTACCGGAGCAAGGTCTGGCACTCCTGGCTCTGAAAGCCCAGGCTGCCACAGGTGATGGCTGCCATCCTGACTGACCTCAGGGAGAAGAGCCGGGAGCGTGCCAGTGCCACCGGGGCGGGAAAGCAGCGGGAGTCTGCCGAGAGGGCACGCTGCCCACAGTCAGATGGGCATACATATGTACACCTATATAAAATGCACATATATGCACAAACACCATGCGTTGACTTACTGATAAACAAAGTGTCCCTTTCCACCAGTTGTCACAGCAGCACACAGGCGGTTTTTTCCTTTGAATATTCCAAACTGTATCAGCTAAGCGAGAAAATGAAGCTGCCCCAATAGCTCACAATGATGTCTAATCCGAACATGGTAACATACATGCTAATACCACCACCACAACAAACCTCGACAAGAAACCGTATGTTTGTTCCTTCATTCACCTCCATTTTAGGTCCTGAAATGAAACATCGAGCTAGTCAGCATTATAGGAATTCCTTCTTGCTTCAAACCTCTCGCCTTGCAAACTGGCATCTCAGTGCAAAAGCAGCAGTACAGCATCTGGCTCTTCCTAAACTTCCACTGCATAGAAACCACCCGTACTACTCAAACGTGATCCCCGACTCACTGAGGCACAAGAGCACTAAAAGAGGGATGGACATGATGCCTCTGAAGTCCCAAGATATTTTCAGCCTTTATCTCCAAATATTATTATTCCCCCAGACTTTCAAAGACGCATTAGTGAAAAATTAGTATTTTGATAGCTACATATGTGTGTGAAATCCTGGTCCTGACTACAATCAAAGACAGATTGCCATCAACTTCAGTCACACGAAGTATCATTTTTATCTAAAAAGTCTTGAGATGCACGTGGCAAAAAGAAACACGATTTTACAGAAGGATTTAGTTTTTTTCAATTGCTCTGTCACTCAGGCGGGAAGTGCTGGATGGAGGAAGAGGAACTGGCACTGTCTACTTTGAGCACACACCACAGGAAGGTGGAAAGGGCAGGATCCAGATGAGAAACAGGTACTGCTCCACCTGTGGTTGGGTACGTGCAGTTTTCAGGAGACACTACTGAGTTCAAGTGCCAGATACGTGTTTTTATGGTGCTGCTTGATCTAGACCCTGGAAGCTGTTTTATCTCCCTCCTTACCTAGGCGGGGGGGGGGAGGGGGCCCCAGACACACTACAGATAAAAATTGACAGGATCTGCCAGGCTGAAATATGCATTTTTAAGCATTACTGAACTGCATTTTTTCGGACAGACTGCTTTTTTCCTATTGAAATTTTCCTGTCTGGCGGTGCAAAAACCTCCTCAGATCCAGGTAAGTTTGGAAGCACAATTCAGGGCGACTGCTGTTTTTGGAGGCTATCAGGCACGGGATACATGATGAAGGGCTTTCGTGAAGAGCAGTCACGTTTGCTCTCTGCTGCAGCCCTATGAGGGCTCAAAACTGAACAGGCTTGGCTAGAAATCACTAACTGGGTCTGGATTTTCATAGTTCTTCAGTGTCAGAAGCCGTAATTTATGATGCACAAGACGTGCGTAGCCATATTTATTTCCTATGTAAATACCTCAGTTTGGGACGTAGGTCCCAAATCTGGCTAGTGTCAGTTGGTCCCAGGAGCTAAATCTGTCTTGTTTCTTCCCCCCCTCTCCTCAGCAGTTTTCTTCCTGCATGTACTAACGTTGGGATTTTTGGTGCAGATTTGTTCCCAGCTTTGAAGAGGCTCAGTGCCAATAAATAGGATTTGACAGGATCCTGGTATATCCTGCTTTTACCTTTCTCCAAAAGAGGGAAAGTGTTTCTCATTTCCTCTCTCCCCCTCAAAAAACCCCATGACCCTTTTGGGTCTCTTCCTCCTGAGAAAAGATCACACAGTTCAAGAATGACACGCGCAAGCAACCTGTGCCCAGAAAGAACTTTTGGCTGTAATTATATTCCCAATCCTCCCTTTGCTTTTCCCAAATACAGCACTTATCCTGACACATTCGAAACTACAAAATAATAGAAGCAATAATAAACACAAGAGAAGCTTTCACCCCCTTTGGACACAGCAATTCTTTTTTTTTTCCAGAGAGAAATCACAGCTATCACATGAATATGTGTCTCCTCTGCACATGGATAAACCCAAACTGTGAGCGTAATCCAAATACCTGCCTCTATAAAAGGTTTCGGCAATGCTGCTTTACCAAACCAGCTTCTAGTACAAATCGTACATGTGAATAAAAACAAAATCCTGGGCAAGGGAAAGAAGATTCTTCCTGCTCTTCTCCCCTCTTCTCAGGCAACCAACATGGCATCCTCCTCAAGTTCCTGGTCCTCCTGAAAATGAGGTATTTCACATTGCTTCTGCCCCATCAGATCAGGCAACATATGTATACATACATATATTTCCATATGCACATATATATAAATATACACACTGAGTGGGTATGTGTGTGCAAAAATAAGATTCACCTTCTCCTGCTTCATGCTTGAACTTGGTGTTGGCCCATTGTGAAACCAGGCGATACAGCATAAGCCCTCCTGGAGGGAAACTGGAGACACCTTTATTTCCTGCTTTCCTTTGCGAGTTCCCACCTCAGATTGCATTGTTTGTGAGTCTCAGGCTGAACGTTGGGGAGCCCAAGTCGCTTGCGTGAAGCCATGTTTGCATTCTTGAATGGAAGAGAATTGACAACCCAGCTGAAGCTAAGTTCAGGGAAACAGCCATACTGGGTGGCCATTCCTGCGACAAAGTCACAGTCTTTTTTCTCCTGCCCATTCTGTTTGGGCTAAAGAGGGACAAAAACCCAGTGGGAATTAATGGCAAGCTCCTACAGATTCAGCTCAAGAGAGCCGGTTGCTTCTTGCCCCTCTAATCCAGAGCAGGATCGATGCAGAGCTTTTTCTTGCAAATGTTAGGTAGAGGTGGAGAAAGTTTCTCTACAGAAACTCTTGCAGACCCTTTGCAAACCATCTTCCCTTTACACAGCCTCTACTGTGGCTTTGGTTCTGTTTCTCAGACAGATGGAAAGACAGATGTAAACAAAAGCTTAGGGGGGAGCTAAGCAACTGGAAAAGAGATTCTTCCTGCCGCAGCTTTCACAGGGGTCTCTGAACTCCCTGCTGTCACCGTCCTCAAGTATGGGCACTGCACTAGGTGGGTAACACTGCGTTGACCTGAGCTGCTTCTCCTCACTGACCTCTCTTTTTCATGTAGCCCGTTGCTGCACATCAGGATATGCAACTCACTAGTACCTGTGTTTTTTACTCCACCCCATCGTCAAACCATGGTCTGAAAAGAGAAAAATAAATTGGTATTTGCATAGGTATTCAAGAAAAATAATTCTTTCTCTCTGGTAATACATTCTTGGTAAGTTTGTCTCCCTGCAGATGTCAAATATTAACACAAAAGTACACACTCTCTGGAATGCTACATTTGGATTTTTTAAGATACATGAACCAGGAACCAAAAAAATTACAACTCTGACTGTATTAAAAATACTGACTAAGGGTCTAGAAAATACACAACACATGCTTTACAGAGAAGTGAATGTGATGCTAAAAAATCTAACCTTTATCCTTTTGTGTTTAAACCTGTGACCTCAAAAAAGTCATTAAAAGAATTTCAAGAGGAGCTCTTCGGTTTTAAGAAGCGGGATGGGAGAGATGCCAGAGAAGGTGAGGTATGCATTTCCACGATGACTGCGGACCCGAGCCCGAATCGACCTCACGTCTGTGGATTAGGGACAAACTCACTGATGCAGGAGAGGGTCAGGCAATGCTGAGGGGCACAGCAATGCTGTGAGTAGTTCCCTGGCTCCCTGACCCAGTTTGCTGTCCCCATTCCCATGCCACGCTCCTTTACTTGGCAGCTGTCACCACGTAGCTCACCTGACAAAGCAACTTACCCCTCACCTGGTCCTGTCCCACAAACCACAAGCCCCTATCTCTGCGAGGCACAGGCAAGCAGCGAAAGGGAGAAAGCAGGTTAAGTGATGTGGTGGAAGACTATGGAATAAAGGTAATAGGGTCTGAAAAGAAGGAAACATTTTCCAGAGAAAAACTGCAGGCAGCAGCCCATAGAAATGAGGACGATAGCCTTTTGCCCTGAGAAAGCATTTGTGAAGGGGAAGATTAGCTCCAAGAAGGAACCAGATGCTCCTGGGAAGCCTGCATGGAAAAGCATCAGGTGAAAAGCAGATTTGCAGTATGATCGTGTTAAAGAAAGAGGACAATCCTCTTTCATTCAAGCTAGTTATTCCTTATCCAAGATAGTTATCCCTCATCAGTGTCCCGCTAGGAAGCAGAGGGAAAGGGGAATTTCTCCTCCGGCCATCCCCATCAGCTCAGGATTTCCATTTAGATCCTTATTGGTAAGATAATTCACGTGTTTATTACTTGTCTTTTCAGACTAGAAATCCCTTTCTATGAAGAGAGACTCGCATGGCAGCACCGCACACACGTCCATCTGTCGGTACCAGAGGCAGAATTGCTGATTGAAACTAACATAAATCCAGCAAGGGCCTAATAATGTGTAAAAGACTAAGTAACCTCGTGTGGTTTAAATATTCTTACATACTACAATCAAATAACACTGTTAATCTAAGTGACACGCGTGCTTTTGCAATAAGCAAAAGGACAACCTCTCATTTGATGAATTTGTGAGCCTCTGTTATGGGATATGCTACATTGTTAGCAAAACAGGAGATACTTTTATCACAGTATCCCAATTTATGGGGAGTTTCACTTGGGTGGGCACTCCAAGGACACCCCGCCTCCCCAAATTGAATAAACAAAGTAATACATTTACATTTTAAGGCAATGGAAAATTAGTTCTAATCAGTTCTTTAGGAGAGCCCTCGAGATTAAATAGATGTAAATAAAGCCAGGCAAAACATACTAACATCACCCTAATTCAGAATTGAATTCATCAATAAATAAGGAAGTCAGCTAGAATTATAGCTAGACTTTAAAAGGGGGGGAAAAATCTATACAGGAGACATGGCCTGGATTCTCTGCAACACGCTGACCAACATTTTGCACAGCTGTAACAGTGAAACCAAATCATTTATCTTCAGTTTATAAAGGATTTGGTATGTCGTACAGAATTTTGCATTTAATAATAAATGCTCAGGCTGACTATTGCGATCCCGCTATTTGGACAGGAATGAAAAACCGGGGAAAAAAGAATCTTGTGAGACACCGAACATATGTGAGATGTGCCTTAACCTCACCTTTAACTCCGAGGCACACGCCTCAGCAAAACACTCGCAGTCACAGCATGCCTGCCTCCACCCCTATTCATTAGACAACATTCTGCTGAGCTAGATTGTCTCTACATTCACTACAAACACATCTGATCCGTGATTTACTTTTGCTTGTATCACACCTCTGTCTTGATATAAACGTAGAGATACACTTTGGTTTTTTCACTGTTTTTTAACTCCTCTGCTTGAGAAATTAAGTTTTAGCTATCCCAGCAAATGGCTGATTTTCAAAAAAAAAAGAAGTCTCTACAAAGTTAAGTTATTGGCACGCAAACTCAAAATTATGCTCTGATCCTTCTGAGTGCCTGTAGTAATGGTCAATGGTGTCCCTCAACAGAAAATTTTTACAAATAAACACGATCCTTGCATACAACTACCTTAACATGAATCAAGGAATTCTGTAACTGCAGTTAGTGAGCGCATATTAATGCAATTCCAATTCCCAGAAGCACTGGTAAGTTCATAGCAAGTAAGCCCATTTCTTAACCCTGTTTAAGGATCCCAACATGTTACTACACACAAGAGTAATCAGTAAAAATTGGCTTCAGGAAATAATGTTTCCAAGATGCATGTAGCCTCACACAATCTCACACCCTGATTTATATCAATAATATTTATTGCAGAAATACAGCCTTTGCTTGACTGCATGAGTCTGGACTAGCAAATCCAGATAAAACATCAAAACTTACTGAATAACCAACCACACAGTGTTTTTCTCCTCATCCATCTAACTATCTTTTCTTAACCTATACATTTGCTTGTAACAAATACTTGTTGAGTCATGTTCAGCTTGGCCTTTTGTGGTATAGATCTTAAGTTTCCTATAGGTATTTTTGTGGTGTATGTATGCAAAGCAGATGATCTTTTGGATTAAATAGCTATCACGTTTGCTCGTAGTTGAAGAGACATGACTTGTTGACCCAAGTGGTCCTTTCCAAAACCAGGTTTATGTTGCAATTAAACTTCTATGCTTTCATGACATGAATTTATTTATTTCTCTGGACAGATAAAATAGTAGATATGAAGACTAAGCAGATAGATTACTTATATAGATGATTATTCTGTCTGCATACCTACGTGGGAGAGGGGAAAAACAATTGTAAACCTAGTGTGACCATTTCCTGGGAAATAAGTCTACTTTTTCTTCTATTCTCTTAGTAATTCATTCTATTCCCAGCTAGTCTCAAAATTACAACGGTATTCTGATGGAACCTTTACAGAATGAGTTAATGAAATTCAAACCCATATGATTTTACTGATCCTATTTTGACGAGAAAGCAAAAGTTTTTTCCAGCACGCACTGGGCTGTTTGTGTAACATGGGTTAGATTCTTTGGAGCAAATATTTGTTTAATTTATCCTAAGGATCAAGAGTATGCATGAAATCTCACAGGATCATTTAACTTGGGATGAAAGATGATAAAAACATTGGTGTGTGCATGAAGAAGGGGGAAAGGTTGAAAAGTCCAGAGAACTTGCAGACATTTTAGAACAAGTCACTTAAAAACAATAAATAAGTTACTGAGGAATCTATATTTTCTCACATACTTTCTGAAAGAAAAAGTTTGTTTTTAAAATAAAAATGCATAATGTGAGAAAACTTCCTAAAATATGGCAACATTTTCTCTGGTTTTAAAGTTTCAGCTAGATCAACAATGGTGTCATGTTTCCATACCAATCTGCATAATTACAGGTACATATGGAGTTTTTTGTTTTTTTTTTTTTCTCAGGAGAACCATTCTAGCTTAGTTCCTTGCAACCTCCTTGAAATTTTAAATCTTAGCTAATGTCCAAATGATGTAGTGCAATGCTATGCAGAACTATCGCAGCAGTGTCTGAGGTTAGCAATAGTACAAATGCAAAAGTAGTCTAGTCCAGCAATCTTAGCTAACGCAGCAGTTCAGACACTGCACTATACATTTTAAAACGTTGAGAGGGTTTTAAAAAGCTTGTAGCTGCTTGGAGTATTTAACAACTTACACCACCACTCACCTAGCCAATCAGTTTGCCTACCAATCCTAAAACAGTTAAAGGCCTTTAAACCTACCCATATGCAAGCTCTTCCTGCTCAGAATCAGCTATAGCAATCTGCCACCCACATCACTAAACACAATGACAAGCTTGTGCTTCCACGTCTTTGCAGCCTATTCTTCATAATATGCAAATCTTCAGGAACTGCATTTCTGATCCTGATGCAACAGCACAAAAGCTATTGTCGTAAGAAATGGCTTAACCTGTCAGCAACACTGTCACCACAATTACCACCACGAATAAAGATATGATCATAATCTGCCACTAAAGGATCATTAGATACGTTATGACTATTGTATTCTTTTACATAGTTCTTTTACACGGACACTAATTGAGAACACCTGATTTAAATAAAAATAACCACTGTAACTTTTCATTGACAAATCTGTTCTTAACCTTTAGACATCTTAGGATGCTGCCTGCTCATGTAGGGAAAACCAGCTATTAATAGGTTAGCCCTGCAAAATTTTTACCAGAAATACAAACCAGCATAGCACTCTGTATGCAAAGAAGAGAGCTTGGAAGAATGCACACAAGGATGCTCTGTCTGAACATGTAAATGACTTACATTAAGCTAGGTTAAAACTTCTCTGTACGATTCAAATGCTTGTGGTCCATACAACAATTTATAGTGTGTTTGGGAACGGACAGCTGTACATTCAGAAAGATTCAAGAATTACATCTGTAAAAGGCACATAATACATGACAGAAGTTTATTCTATGTCATTCATTTTAAAATAATTTTATTGAGGCTGCAAAAGCAAATAATGAAAAAGATAGCAAATGCCCAAATTTCAGTTGCTTGTGCATCTCAAATGCAGTTCCTCTGCATGTATATATCACCATAGAGTCCTCCTTTGACAGGTTAATTTCTGGATATATTTCACCTCAGAATGACCATGAGCTGTCAGTGTGACACACCATGAAAACAAAACAAAGCAAAACAAAAGGAAAACACCCACCCCACCCCCAATAGAGGCCCAATACCTATCAAATAAGGTATTCCTCATAGAGAGAAAGGTATTAACATTATAGTCATAGGAGTTCATGGAAAACGTGATCAACATTGGTCACCTCCATTCAAGCGAAATGATCACAAGCTGGCAGAGGTACAGAGAAGAGTGATGAAGATAGCTGGTGTCAGAGAAGGGGACTAGGAGGAGCGGGACTGATCAGACCAGGGATGCCTGTGGTTGCTGGTAATGACCACGTGAAGCACGTAGCACGCTGTGGCTTGCCTTGTCATCCTGAGCCATGAGGGCTGCAGCTTTCTGAAGCACACTGCAAGGGCTGTTGGGGGCAATGTTTTATCCAGAACCACGGGTCAGGGCCACTGGTTTTGCCTGACAGAAATCAAAGGCATACCGTTGCTTTCCAGAGAAGTACAAGAGAGCGTTCCCTTGACTAGAGAAAAGTATTTAATATTATACAATCCCAACTGTTTCACCTCATTTAATAATTCTGTCTTGAGATGCAACGAGCCACGTGCAAATGAGACAGGAAAAAATCAGAGTTTCGAGCTGCCAGAAGAGCCCAGCTGTGTAAGAGCACGACCGCAGAAAAACAACAGCAATACCCAGGACGGGCCCAGCTTAGAGAGCAACACAACCGCCCGAGGGGAGAGAGGGGAGCCAGGGATGGAGAGGTCCCTTTCCTCGCGCTTCCACCTCATCATGGTGAGCTGCTGTTTCTCCTGTGGAAGTCCCATCTGGCGGAGGGAAAGGAGGCAGAAGATGGCAGGCATCCACACACCTTTTGGAGCCTGTTCCTTCTATTGTGTCAGCAAACAATAGCCTCCCTGCTAATCTGTGAATCTCCTCAGGCTCCCTTCATGCTTTTACCATACTGCTTCCCCAGCCCAAGTTACCTTCTCTGTTATTTACAGCTCTCTGAACGGCCAGATTATTTCTCTGTTCGCCCTGCAAGAGGGTAAGTAGAAAGGAGAAAAAGACATCACTCAGTCAAGTGCGTAAATTTTCAAGTTTAACTTGGTTACTTTCCATATGTTGTCTCTAAAATTTTATGTGATTTATAGCATGAGCTGATGGCTGTCTTCTGTAAACTGTACAGAGCGCACAGCCAAAGATTAACACAAAAAACTGATGCTGTGGCAAAATACTTCCAATAGTGCCAAATTCTGTGTTTCCCTTCCTGTGGACTGTTAGTAATTTCAATCGCCTATGGAAATCTGAATTAGTGTTACTATACAACTTACATTACATAATGTTGGAATTACACATACAGCATGTTGTTGCCATGAATTTCTTGAATGCATAGTAATCCTTCTTTTCTGTGCCTTTTTTGGATAGGTTGCACTTCAAAAATTCAAAATATTGACAGACATAAAAATACAGATACTTACATGTCTATTAAGTAAGTGACTTCATTTTTTGGGTTTTGATTTATACCATCAGATTTTAAGAACTAAATCTTAGAATTGTTGTAAGATTTAGAACAATCTTAGGAGATGACTGTTCTAATTGTTTGTTATCAAAATCATGATGACAACTTAAGACGTCATTCTTTACACTGACCAATACTCTGGAAGTATTTGGATTGCTTACGAGCTAAGCGAATCCATGCTATATTACCTATATATAATACCAAAACAATGTACATTTTTTTACAGCTTGCTCTATTCCAAATGTGTACTACTGTGGGGTTTTTTATTTAATTTTAGTTTTCATTTGGCACATGAAAACCCTGACACCAGATTTAATATTACGTTTATGCTCGGAATTTGCTCACTTGAACATTTTGGGGGTTAATATCAACGATAAGAAGAGAAACCTCTGATATGGGCCACACAGAAAATCTGTTATAATTGTGCATAGTACAGACACGATGTTATGTCCCCTAAGGGTTAAAACTGTACGCATTATGCAAAACTCTATCATCAATAACAATTTTAACCAACTGCAGTGAAAAGGACTGAATCTTATAATGCAATTCATCTGGCTAAATGCTGATTTCTACAGCCGAGCTTCTTACCAGATGTCAAGCTAATATAATAAATCAAATGTGGGGTGCAATGTATCTCATTCTAACGCAGATGTTTAAAATCTAAGAATTATGAAAATGGTTATATTATTATCTAATAAATTCCTCCCTTTAAATGCCTATTTCTCTTCACAGACTATAAATGGATTCAAGGTGAGTTCATCTAGAGATCTAATAATCAGTGATCAGAAATCACCGTGAAATGGAAATAAAGGTTACTAGCAGGAAATGCAGCTGAGCAACTGCATTGCATGGCAGCAAGCCAAAATTAGTGTCTTCTCAGTGATGTGTTAATAACTTGGAAAGTGAAGGCGCAGAGCTGGTGACCAGCAAGTTTCACTGAGAAGAGCTTTTGCACGCAGTTTAGCACCTCTGCTCACGATCAATCATTTTTAATGGTATTAATGAATCCACTTTTTTCATAAAAAAAGAAGTTAATACGTTTTAATGCTTTTCTTCACCTAAAAAGGAACAGTTCTTTCAATACGGTGCTGTTCAACTTGGTCAATAAGCCATTCCATGACCTCAGGCAATGAGAAATTCCACACGGGCAAGCAACTCACATCCCCAAATCTCATGAAACAACCCCAGCTTCACTGATGCTTCACAAAGGTTAGGGAGCCACTGGAAGACAAATGCTTAAACCGTAAACTGCCCTGTATCTCTTCACTACAGAGATCATGACAATACATTATTTTTTTCAAAAGCTGGCATCTTGACCTTTTAGAGTCTGACAGAATTCTTCCCTCCCACATTCTACCACAACTACAAGTTAGTACAATTTGAATAAAATGCCTTATGTGCACTGATGCCAATACATATGAAAATTAGCATTTACCTATCAACACACTCAGGTAAGCCTGAATTTCCCTTAAAATAAAAATGAAAAGCAAGCAGCAGATAACAACTTCCCTCTTCTCCACGTAGAATTACGTAAGTAAAAATCTAAGGCAACAGGTATGTTGTCGGTTTGTTACTGACAACACACATACACACAAGAATTTTCTGTCTTTTGGTATGAATTTACCTCTTATGGCTCCGTTTCCTATACTTCTAGGATTATTCTTTCTTTCCGTCAACCCCTTCACCTCCCCTCCCTCCCAAAAGAAAACCTCACCAATAATAAACCGTTCCTCTGTCCGTGCGCCTGTCCCACGTGTGAGTGAATGTTTCTCCACTGCATTGGTGGCATATATTGTATGCGAGTTCAGAAATAATTACCTTGTGAGTTTTAAACTAAGAAATTAAAAGATCAGATGAAAACTGAGCCTTTAAAAGTCACTTCATCAGAAAGCTAAACTGAACACAGTTCTTCGGACTGACCTGGAAGGAAAACTTGGGAGATTAACCCTGTTGTTACTGCCCTCGGCACTGGTGGTGGGCATCATCCAGCCCAAAGACACCGCACTGCTTTTTAGGAGGGCAACTCAGGGATGCGCTGTAGATCAAAAAAGTGTTTTGACGATGGCAGCAGCCTGCTACTGGTTACCATCTCTTCTGGGAGCCTAGCAATGTTCAAGAGACTTCATTTAAACAAGAGTGATAACCGATCCATCAACTTTATCACAGACTCACCACCACTCTAATGCTGACAGAGTATTTACCTTCACTGGTTGAGTTTTTGTGAAGTCTGATGAATGTACCAGAAACTGCCTTAGGATCCAAGGCCTATAAAGTTTGCTTGTTCATAGTTAAGACATTTTTCCTCTAAATGATTGAATCTTTCATCAAAATGCAAGACAGAGGACATTAAAAATCTGTACATATTTCTATAAAGTGAGCAAGATAACGCATATGCCCAAGCTAAACAATTTTAGATAAACATCAGCTTGAAACTTTAAAAAGATCACTGTAGAGTGCTGAAATTAAGCCACAATGGACATTATCAAAGTACCTAAAAAGCACTCACCTGAGTATCTGAAATGCTGGAAAATAAACAACTAATATATTTGTAGATGATCATTGTATTTGCTCAGTAACTGCTGAGTATTTTCAGTCAGGTTTCACTTTAAAATAAGGATCAGGCCATTAAAAGTATGGCAATTATTTGCTCAGAACAAATCAGGAAACAGTGGTCAATTGATGGGACATTCACATGCCTGTGGGTACTTCACATCTACAGACGGGCATTTTCAGATAAAGCTTTTTGCAGTATTCTTTCTAAAAATATATTCAAGAGTTTCACAGAACTTTGTAAGAACCAAAACCTAAATTCTAGTCACTTTTGAGCAACTTCTTATAGGTGGCTTTGTGTTTGAAATCCAGAAGTCATATGCTAAAATTGATCAACAAAATATATTGATAAACACCACAAGGCCTTCAGTTTTCACAGTGATCCAGTACCAGGGAAGCCAAATTTGTTATGTGTACGAGAATTCTGTGGAACCCCACAATTGTTCTGGATGCTCCACTGGCAATATTTGTCAATTCATTCATAGTCCACAATGTCTCTTCTGGCACCAACTCAAGCCAGAGACTTGACCTACGTGTTTCTCTCCTATACAACTTCCACATAAATTCACATTCGTCTTGATGGAAACAAAATTTTAATTCTCCCTGAATAATCACTCAATACAATAATTTCTTTTCCAGCACAGGTTTCTTAACTGACTGTGCATGACATACTTTCCACTTCCAACTTCTGGCCATGTGTATTTTGCTTTCTCCATGACCAAATATATTTTCTTATGCCAAGAGCCAAGCTACCATTATGCAGCTCTACCCTCATTTTGTTTTGCATTTTTGTTACTTTTATTTTCCCGGCTACTTTTTGAGGTCGTCTTCTCTGTTGATCCCAACTTCCACAACTTGTTGTATTAAAAAAGTTGTCTGCATGCTGACCCACTTATAGAGCAGACATACACGTCCTCAAAAATCCTGCAAGCAAGAAGACAGATACACCTTTAAAGAGTACTCAGACCTATGATAACACGCAAGGAAATGCTATCAAACACGAAATTAAGATGTTAAGTTCACAGAAGCTGTTAATATGTTTGAGTTATTGGAATCCACCTGCAATTACCGCGGATTTTGTCATGCAGTTTCAGTGTGCGAGATGGACCTCACTCTTTGATATTCCCTTTTTGGGGGAAAGAGGGTGGCACAAAGAGAAGGATCTGTGTTTTCTACATAAAAATGCCAGAAAGCTAGATTCAAGCTACTCTAAGTCAGCATAAGTTTAGCGAGACTGGTTACGCTGTAAAACGACAGCCCGGTGATTAGATGACCTGCATGGAGAAGCTGTTCCCTCACTGCGCTGCTTGCTGGAACAGCCGCTGCACTCCAGTTTTGATCATCGGCTCCTGACAGGCTGGACGGCCCAAATATGAATTACTCCAGCGCGAGTATTGACATGTTCTGAGAGGCGCGGCAGAGCTGCGCACACAGCACAGTTTTGCTTTGAGCTTGAAAAACCTGCAGCAAACAGGGTTCAGTACAATAGCCCACAAAACCTATAGAGACACCGATGGGCGTTCATATAACTTTTCACAGCAGCCCAGAGAAAGTGCCGATCACAACATGGCTTGTTTCATTTCAGTCAACAGCTAGGCAAGGTCAAGCAGCTGGAGCAAACTGAATACATCCTGGTCTACAATTACTCCGTAATACCACTGACATTTTTATTTAGATGGCTATCTTTAGAATAGGAAGTAAGCGCATTAAGCAATACCACCTCCCTTTTCTTTCTGCACCCTGATCTCCTTTACTTGCTTTCCAAGTCTAATTGTCAGGACTAACCTATCATTTTATGAAAGACTACATTCTCCAATACTTATAGACTACTTCTTTGATAAATTTCTTTTTTCTTTTTAAATCTCTGCTTTTTCTTCCACACTTTTTATTTTCTTACTTGGGGACTCTTCAATACCTGCCATCCACTGCAACAATCAATGCCAGCAGCATCAGTTTTGCAGGAAATCATATAGATGATTTCACACAGTTGTATGAGAACTCATAAGCGTCATAAAAGAACAATATAAACTTTAAAACCCCCTCACTCCCAATTTTCATGGTCATGCGATAAGAGCTGTCAGCAGCAGTCTGGTTTCCTTTTTGACACAAATGATACATGTTTCAGAAGATTGCACTGAATATGTAATTACCTAAAGATAGGAACTAGCCCTTTGAAACTCTCCTTCCTGATTTCTGGGGCATAAAAATCTCTCTCAGTCAAAAGAGGCAGTAAGCAAGACTTCTGTTTCCTGAAAAAATTATATTCATAGATCAGTATATAAAATCCTAAAGAGCAACTCCACTTCTCAGTGCACCTTTTAAGAGGCAGATTAGGTTTTGAATGATCTTGAATAAAAGAAAACCAGACACACTCTACTCCCAAATATACTTTTCAAGAAAAACTTGATTAAAGCTGCTGCAGAAAGAATTTGGGACATTCTGAACAGAAACAAAAGTATACCGTGCAAGCCTGATGTTACTAGACAGAGCATGTTGTCAGATATCTCCTCAACAACTACTGTTCCTGAAAAATCAGATGTGAAAACATGAAAAGCAAAGCATGCTGACTGTTTTTTTTTCACAAACAGAAATACATATCCATTTAAAAAACTTTCCCTATCATTCAGTACCTTATCTGTATCTTAGAAGTAGACGTAATTATCATAAGCAATAATAATCAGTGCATTTCTGTTGGAGTACAGAATGAGTAACCTTCAACCTAAGGCTGAACCTAAGGTGACTAACCTTAGACATATATTTACATTGTTACTTTTAAAATAGACTTAAAATGTATTATGTTATGTTATGATTATATGCCATATATTTAATTAAATATTTTTAGATTCCAACTGTGTAACAGGGAAATAAATTAAACATAATAAACGTGACTTATGGAGATGACCTCAGAGTTAGAGCATAGGAGGGACTTGGCTATGGAACAAACAACTTCTGGAGACGTTCCAGGACAACAAACTCCCTTTTTTTCAATTAGATGATCTAACAGACCCCGTGATGATCCAGCACAACAAACAAATTGTCTGAGGACATGCCAAATAGTAAAAAATAAACAGTAAAATGCGATTTTTGGCTCTTAGCACTAGGAATTTACTCTCATTAAAAGGGGGCTCTTCTGCAAATAAAATCCAGTACTGTAATACACAGTACTGGCTTCCACCCTTATGATTATAATAAGATCTTCTTGTCCTAAAAAACTGAAAAAGTCTGTTACAGGAGATTAAGAAGTTTAATATAGGGACTACCCTTCATCAACGGAGCGAAATGGTTAGCACGCTTCCAAGTCAGTCACATTTCAGTGTTTAGGAAGAAGACCGTTTGAAATCAAAACCAAAACAAAAACAAACCCTAAACAGGATTGTCTAAGGAATAATCGCTGTGTAAAAATAGCTCATGTGTTTGATCTTCAGTCATGACCACACATTACAGAAACCTGAAAAAAACCAGTGCACATATATACACACACACACAAACACTTTTCGGGCACATAAACACACACATGTAGACTTCAGAACAACAAAAATATCCAGCCCAGACATAAACTAAAAGGTGAAAGGAACCCACGATATATGTAACTCATGAAAGAAACAACAGCAGTTGAACAGTGAGAAAAAAGTGCTACAGGGGACTTAGCTGGCTGCTTGTGTCCTGGTGTGCCCCAGTGCACAACGCATGCGTCAGGAGTGCATTTTCCCCCACTTGCTTTCTCAGCTGAAAAGCTAATGAAGTCTCAACAAACAGAGTTAAGCTCAAACATCATTAATTCTGCTATTAAGGTATATCACTGAGAGGTTCTCCCACTTATATAGTTATCGAGTGCTTGGCAACAAGGACATTTATAATTCATTTCTCTAAAGAAGGAAAGAAAGACCTGAATTTTATTGCAGATCACTAGCTGTGTCATTCTTTACAGTTTCAAGCCCCAGAACAGCAGCAAGAAGATGACAAAACCCCCCAAATAAGTGCACAGTAAGCTGCTGACAAAATGGCATCAACAATTATGCTACAGGTCCATAAAACAGAATGCATCAGTCAATCTTTCAAAGCACTATTTCTAATAAAAATTAACAGGGGCCTTCAGACTAGGATAACATCAGGCACCTCTAAAGCTGTCTTAAAAATAAAGGCTTCAGTGAAGCCTATTAATAAGAGTATGGTTGCTGAATCCCAGGCAAAGCACAGCAAAGGGGTGTCTCCTCTAAAAGCCAGGTTCAAGACATCAGAAGGCATCAGCCTCGAAGCTCTCCTTTACCCTCCCTTCCCCTATGCAGGAGCAAGGAGTGGACCAGGGAGGACCTGTTCCAGTCACCCCCTCCGTGCAGGCCTCTCCCTTCTTCCTCCACGGCGCCTCCACTGCCACACGCATTACGGGTCCAAAACCAGATGTTCCCCTGCCATATGTTTGGCACGCTTCAGTTACAGGACAGCAAGCTGTTACATATGTTTCCTTCACAGGACTAAAAGCATATCCAGCATGAGATGCAGGAGTCTGCATTTTGACCACAGAAGACACATGCCTGGTCTTTTGATGGGAACGGATTATAATGCACGGGACTCTTCCACAGGCACTTGAGGACATGTGGCCTGCTCCAGCTGGAAGATGGGCATCACCATTCACAGCAGTGTGTTTCTGCAGAACACATGAAAGGGGCTTCAAGCTGTAGACCATGATAAAAAACTGGGATCTCAAGTTGCATGCAGTGTTTTTGTTTCCTTGTTTAATTTCCCCCATTTAAAAGCAACTTCTTCAGTTATAATAGTAAAGCTAAATACCATGCAAAGAACTGGAGAGCAGCAAATCATTGCTCTAAGGTACCAATAAGCAATTAGTGCTGTGCATTGTGGGTTCTCAAATGCAAAAGACGACTGGTTTCCACAACAGTTGCTCCCTAAGCTCTCTGCCCAAATGAAAGGGAAAAATAATAAACAATCAATTAGTTTTGGGGATTTAGCCCTTGCAGGTTTAGTACAAGGTGGATGCCAGATGTGCTATAAAGTTGAAGAATGCAACACTGTACAGTGTGAGGATTGCAACTCATCATCTTGGAGCTGTATTTACACATTCAAACTATTTTCAACCAGGCAGGCTTTCATGGTGCAGGTGGGAGTTCACACTGTGAGGAAGAACTCAACAGTCTACTTCAGAAACTACAAGACTTTGCAGCACTCGATGCTGAACATTTAGTTAGTCCTAGTTTAGTATGGTCATCTAGATAAAAGAGTGATGGCAGCTGAAGTTCTGGTGTGAATAAGCTGAGGTATTTAACCTTAAGACAATGACTTCTATGAATACAGACCTCACCCACTAAATCTCAGTATGTTTGAACTTGTGGAAAACAGTACTTCACTACCTAACTGTACATTCATTACAGCACAACAGAACTGGTGAGTGTCCCCATTATCCTCACTGAGTCACCACTGCAGCCACGTACATACATATATCCTCAGGAGGGTACTTCCCATCACCCCCCTGCTGCTGTTTCTCCATTTCCGCTGTTTCTGTTTTCCACTGAAGTCCTCCGACCCCAGCTTCAACCCATCCACCTCTCATAGATCCATTTCCTGCCCAGTATATCTGTCATCAAAACGTTCCTACCAACATGCTGCACATCTTAGGGTTCCTTTATCTCCCGTATCACCCGAGTCTCCAATGATGTCAGTGATTTGGCAAGTGGGGGGATGAGAGGTAGGTACAAGCTTCACTTTAAGAAGATAAATATGGTTCATTTATTTGTTTTGAATTTAGTAAGCTCCTCTTTCACTCTGCAAAGTAGTTCTTCTGTGATTAAAAAAGCTCAAATGCTCCAAGTGAACAAACATGGTAATTTTCTCAAGCAATGTTCAGCTACAAAACGGGTTGGGATCCACTGCTCTGGGTGACTTCCTCCCAAACAACAGGGCATTAAAAAGCATGAGATTGCAGAAAGGGAAAGAACTGACGGGCCAGAGCTGACTTAAGGCAGCATATGGAGAAGCTCATGCAGACCTGGGGAAGACAAGTTAACAAAAGCATGGACTTATTAACACACAGATATGAAGTGCATCTCTCTCTCCTCTCTCTTTTTAACACGTAACTAGCCCACCTACACATTTATTTTGAATCTATATTTGCAGTACTTAGTAAATTATGCAATTCTCACTAAGATCTGAATTAGAAAAGAAGAAAGGTAAATCAGGTCATAAGGAGACAACCAACATTACAATCAATCAAGCTTTCATAATTTTAAAAAAATGAAATCATTCATCAGCAACCAGATTTTTTCTTAATCTCTGAAGAATACCTGACAACCATTGAGGTTGGATGTGGCAGAATTTTTCCTAGATACCTCCCAATTTCATTAATATTTAATTTCAACATTCCTTTGACCTCCTCTCCTAAAACAGTCTCTACAAATACCATCTCTAGAATCTCTAGTACTGACATCAAAGGAAGGCTCCAAATTTTCTCTCTAAACCTATGAATGTGTACGTATTGAGTTTTAAACTACTGACATTTTAAGAGGCATCTCTAATGTATTTACTGATTCTTGTTTCAGCTCTAGCTCGCATGTTACTCAAGAGCACAGATATGAAGGCAACTGTTAACAAAACAATTTTTATTTAAGTATTTCAAGCAAAATTTTAATTCCAAAAAAGCTTTGGTAGATAAGGGAGGTAGATAACAGAGATAATAGTGAGATGGAGGGAGGTTTAATGCAACACATCAATGGGAACAGAGACTGAAGGAATACACACCTGGCCAGACCTCAGAACTGCATTAATCAGGGAAGAAGTGCAACAAGTGAGATGCTGAAAAGGGAGAAGCAGCAGTGTGAAGACTATTGTGAGAGAGTAGCTGAAGTGCTATTTGCCACACATATCAAAGTTAAAATTGTTCAAATGAAAATCAGCATAGACAAACAAGTCTGAGAACCACCCAAAGCAAACGCATGAACAACCATAAAAAACAAATGGAGTTCTTGTGAGGAGAGCTTAAAATGTCATTACAGGTATTTGAACTACTTTTGGAAATAAAAAAATAATAATTTGGTACTTTTAAAAAAAAAAAAAAAAAGCAAGTATACCACTACATGTCTCAAAAGCAAAAAAGAAATCCCTGTTTTCTGTAACTGTGCCAAAATTATAGGCTCTCTGATGACATAAATGCAGAAATCTTCCAGCTCATTCCCCTAGCTTGGTCCCTTTCCAAGTTCCTCAGCCTTTTCTTTATTTGAGTAGCCAAAATATCTCCTTTGCCTACTGACAGATATATAAAGACATAAAACCTTCTTGTAAATCCATTGTTAAAACAGAGAAATGGACAAAACATTAATATCATGGGAATACTCTGCCACTCTCCCCGTTACTGTTTCAGTTCCTTAGTTGACCCCCCCGATAAAACTTGCGAAAGGCCTTTTAAATGAGAAGAAATTGCCTGCTGATTATCTTTGCTCCGCTACCTCCAAACACATTCAAAGAATTCTAGAAGATGAGTGAGGCACTATTTCCCTTTGTAGAAACCGTGCTGCAATGATGAGTGCTTACCTCTTCCAGGGGAGCAGACTAGCTCACCCAAGCAAGCCATTCTGGGGTCAGTCTGTGTTTATGACAGCTTTTAATGAACTGTTAAGTTTTTTAGGTGGATTGCTTGACCAGAAAGAACAAAATCATCACTAACTCTATTACACAAAGAGAAACTTCGGAGACTGTCCTCGCTTAGAACTAAGAATGTCTTTACACACTTAACAGCTGCCAAGCCCCCGCCTCCTCAGTATCTCTACAAAGTCAAGTTTCTACTGTCATATGCAAGCAGGTAACTCCCTTCTATGTAAAAGGGTACTTTTCCGATAGTTCAGAAAACAAAACAAAATATATGGGCTTTTTTGGATTGCCCCAAAGTTTGGCACATTCACTGGGGACCAGGGTGGGGGGAGGCAGAGGAATCTGGCAGCATTAATGTTCCTAACTTTAGCATCTGTAATTAAATGCATATATAACTCTGAGATACAGCTAACTTTTTCCTTCCCCTCCCAAATTTAACTCTTCTAAATGTTGCTATTCTTTTCCTGCAGAATGAAGGTGACAGATCAAACCATGGCTCAGACTGAGAAAATGTTCTCTGTCTCAACTCTTTCCCCCATATTTAGAGCATGGCACTCACTGTACAGTCAAAAATCTAAAAGAAAACAAGACTTAGAGTCCAAATGTTAGCCCAAGCACAAGCTTTATACTCACGAGAGAGTGCATCTGCAAAAACTATACATCCAAATGAATTTCTAGCTTATCAATTTTCGCTTGAACAGACAGGATGGAAGAGACAGGCTAAGCACTGAATTTGAACTGTGCTCAATCAGTATCAGTTTGCATAAAATGACTGGCAGAAATTTGAAAAACAGTAAGAAAAATGCTACAATTGGCATTTGTAGACTTTTTTTTATTTTGAAGAAATGTTAGCAGAGTAACAAAATTCTGAAGAATCAAATGACTTTTGAAAAGAAAATAAACTCCATACATGAATGCATGCTTGCAGGGCTGAGAAAATTAAAGAATGAAGAAAAGAGCTAATAAGAAAAGGGGATTGAAGCTATAGTGAAAGATGATGAGAATAAAAGGGCGATGCTCAGCAGCAGTAAAATTTAGCGCAGCTGGGGGGAGGAAAAGAGAAGACAGAAGATGATCCTGATCCAGATGCAGAGAATCCAGATGACAAAGAAAATAATACAGGTATTTGACAGAAGAGGGAAATTAGTGGGAGGAATTTTTGTCAGCTCCACATTCCCTTCCCTTGAATGCAGGATTGGAGTAACCCTTTCCTTTAAGTTTCTTTAAGACCTTCTCCCTGCTCCCCAAATGTGAGTGTCACACTCTTCGTTACTGGTAAAACCAGGAAAGGGAGCAGGGCTGGTGGCTCTGGTGGGGCAAGGGAGTATAAGGGATTTGGCTGTTCTTTAGAAAAGCCTTGACCCTTTATGTAGTTTTAACCTCTTCCCTGACCTACGTGAGTTTAGTGCAAACCTAAAGAAAATCCTGGCGCTAGAGTCCTGGTACTCAGGGACTACAAATCTAAATGCTGTCAAGTATGTACTGTGTTCTTCCCTGTAGAATGAAATACCTGCCAAATTTCACAGTTTCTTCACTCTTATGCCACTAACAATACACTTTTCACTAACATCTCATTAAGCCTACAAACCATGATCACCTCCCCTTCACTGCTGACAGAGATTCATGAAATTACATCTTTTTCATAACATATGCATGATCTGCATCACATTACCATTCCAGCTCTGCCAACTTATTCCAGTTATTCCCCACACCATTCAGCAGAGCCGGAGGGCGGCTGCAGTATTCCCACAATGATGTCCAGACTGCTGCTAGCACTTATTAGGGACAGAGCAAAGATGGCATGTGTATGTGTCTCACATGTTTGTCACTGAATTTTATAAAACTCACCGCTCTGGAAGACCAGAAACTATCATCACAAATCCCCTGAATGCGCCACATCTGGACTGCAAACTCTGGGCTATGCCTCCTAACACGTAGCACATCTTCTCATTACAGTTGCCAGATTTGAAAGAGGTGCTGAGTCTTGAGATTTGTGTACAATTACGTTAAAGGTATCTAAAAACATTCTAACCAGTAATTTGCAAACTGGCCCCAAAGATGCAAGATCTGATTTTAGATCTTAGTAAGGTCCCACAGTTTGTATTGCGAGCATCACATGTAGTAAATGTATGAATGACAACTTGGTATGAACTAAATTAAGGACCCTATCAATTCCAATTGCATATGCATGTATTCTTTCTGCCGAATTTGTTTGTTGCAGATTTCGAATTTTGCTATTTGAGAAAAGGATGTGGTTATTTTCTTCCACATCAGCAGCCTCTGAATTTCTAATGCAGTAATTTGAATAGAATTCCTGTCCCCACTATTTGCATGAATTACATAAATACAATGTATTGCACAAATTATATAAATTGTACATATATAAATACAATGTATTACATAAATCATTGAACTATCCAGCTAGGAGCATTAGTGAATCAGCAAAGATGATGCTTTAAGTCACTAGCGATTCAATGCTTCAGCAGACTGCTGTGAGCACTGCCCTGTTCAAAACCTTGGCATTTTGGAGGGCGGGGGTAGGGAGAAGAGAAATAAGAATGAGGGAAGGAGAAGCAAGTTAAACTAAAGAGTGAAAAGAAATATAATAAATAATGCAAAGACTCTGCCTATAGAAAATTCCATACAGATTTTGGGAGGGAGAGGGTGTTCATCCCAGACAAAAATCTTCATCTAGCAATTATATTCTCCTTAGTTTTAATCTCTCTGAGTAGGCACTTATTCTTCTATTTCTCCTATCAAAAATAAGCCAAACTAACCCTGCCACGTTTCAGCAGTGAGCAATATAAATATATTTTCCTCCAAAAACCTTCTTGTGACTCTTACTTTTTGTGATCCCATATTATACTCATTAATTTTGCCTTGAAACAGTATTTTAATATCTATGATAAAATCAGAACTTCTCTTAGAAAAGCATATGGAATAAGTTTTACAATGTATTCTTAAGACTAGGAAATATTAATGCTTTGCTCGATATTGGAAAACAAGGAAAACGTGAAGAAAGTAATGGCAAGATGGTGCTTTAAGTCAAGATCAGAATCACTTATACCACTTAACTGGATGAATCAAAGCTTGGAGATGAGCTTAAATTTCTGACAAAGTTTAGCTCAATCCAAGTCAGAAAAGCCTCAAGCAACTCCACTGTTCTGAATTGTTTTAGCTTTTCTAAACAAATCAGAACAGCAAGTGCTATTGGAGGCATAAACACATTTCCTATTTAAAATGCTCAACTTTAAGGCTATTGACCACATTCCCTCCCTTCCTGTCCCAATTTAAACTTGGCTTTCACAGCTCTTGCTGAAATCTGAGGTGAGCCAACTTTGAAGCAAATTTAGTTTTGTCTGCTTTTAATTTGATTGGACTGGCTTTCAAAACAAACCAAGCAAACCCTCACAACACCGGGATTTCAAGTTGCTGAATTTGTTTTGCATAATCTCCCCCTTTTTATCCTAACATTACCCCTTATCCAGGGCTGAGAAAATACAAAAAATACATTTTCAAAAGGAGTTTTTCTTTAGAGGTTAGAAACTGCTTAAGAAAATTAAGTATAAGAATTGAAAATTAAATCAATATGCTCGTCAACACTCAAGAAGTATAGAGGATGTGCAGAAAACGTGGCCCAAAGCTAGAATTGTATTAAAAAAAAACCCTCATTGATAGTGGAAATAACCTCAAATCAGGCAGCTTTTAAAAGCATCAGTATGAAAAAGGTCCCTCTTACCACAGGCCAACTAGAAGGCATGTTCTCACAACCTGGCAATTTTGAGAGTGCATGTATTGCCTTACCCACAGCCCTGCTCTTGGATGCCCCACCAATTTCTTCTCTACCTGCTCCTGGCAAAGTTTATTAAATCTTGTTAAAAATAGCCCAGTATGATTATTAAGCAGAACTCAGGCAGCTCGAATACTCCTATTTCTGTGACAAGTTCAAACTGATTCCTCGAAAAAAGTCCTCCTTACCCAGTATACACTGTTGTTGTTACAACAGATGCCCTACCACGGTATGGACTAACCCTCTGAATGTTAGTTTCCTGCCCTCCTTGGCATGAAGTTGTACTCTTCATGAAGTACTCTTCTGGCGTGAAGATTTTACTCTTACTACTCATCTATTTAGAAAACAAGGAGAAAATAGTATGTTTTGAAAATTAGGTTTTAAATTATCAGTCTCTCGACTGAGTATCTAAGGTAATCTAAGTAAAGAAGCAGCTTGCATCTCAAGCCATTACTTAAAGTGATAGGCTAATTATATAGTTTTACAGTGTTGTGTCCCACATGCAGGTAATAGAATAGCTATATATATAGCTGGGCCAGCACTAAAGATAATACAAATATTTGCTTTGTTATATTATTCATAATATACTTCATTGCTCTGGCAGCAGTGTGCTAAAATCAGGCAAATGGCAAACCAGTTAACGATTAACCCCTGCTATTTCTACTGTTGCCAATGACTCAACTGTGGAATACCACCAGCACTCCTGCAGGAGCAACAGTTAGTCCAGCTAGTACTTCTAATGTTCCTACTTCCTCCAAGTGAGTTCTTTCCTGAAGTCCAGTCTTTTTAAGATTTTAGCTACTAGTCTTCTCCAAAGCTGCTTCTTGCCATACAGTCAGGTTCTAGTTTCCCCAGGTAAAAGTACGGTCCTAAGGTTGTTCTGCGCTACCCTCTGTGAAATAATTTTTTTCCCTTCTCCAGGTTCAACGTACTTTTGTTATTTCTTTCCCATACGCTTCACACAGGAACAGTTTCCAGCACCAAAATAGCTCTTCCACCACTGGGAAAAGAGAAAGTAGACCCATTTTCCTGTACGCTTCTTGAAATGGTCTTCTTGCCAAGCATTGTTTCTCATCTGTTGTGGAACATGACACCCTATTTAAATGTCAACAGGAGTTCAACTCAGGCAACCAGCGTATTTTTGAAGTGGCTCTACTCCGAGCTTCTTCCCTACTACCAGCAGGTTACTAAGAGACCACGTTTACAGTCTCTGGATTAGTAATAATCCTAATGTGCGTGTTATTTTAACCTTTATATACACCAAAATTAGAGGAACTGTTAAATTAAGAAATTCTCATTTGTGCACAGCTATTGGTACTCTGCCATATACACGTAGCACTGCACTTCTAAAGCCACAATCACCAAATAACTCAGTGGTCTATGAGCTAAAACCGAGTCCCGTGGGCATCTGTGCCATGGCTAGCATAGACTCACTTAAAAAGTGAAGGGATCTAACACAACAGTCTGAATCTGCAGTGGCAAGGCTCCAAATGTGCACTACTGCACATGTTAAAGAATGAAAAATTTACATTAAAAGCAACACACAAAAAAGTATTGTTTAGGTAGTTACTAAGGAACTACACACTTACTAATTTCACAACACTAAAAGTGTGAAAAACCCTTGAAGTAGAATAATACTTAAGTATTACTGATTTATTCAGCCTAACATTTCTTTGAATGTTTGCTCAAGTGATCACAGCTGATTATTTTAATAAGGTGTACATCTTAATTTTTAAAAAAATAGTTACACTCCAGCAAACGTCATTATTAAAAATGAATTGGAAAGGACTTTATATAAATCCTTAAATCCTCAAGCTCTTTGGTTAGCTTCCAAGAGAAAGGCAAAACATATAAACACTCATAAAAAACCCAAATAATGTGTGTAATTAGTACAGCATTTTAATATAGCTTCAGAAAAATACACCTATTTAAGATCCCAAAATACCTTGCCTTTACCTGTTCTGGTTTTCTGCTTTTGTATCATAACTGCCAAATGTCAACATTTGAGAGGAAAACCGAAAATAGTTTTTCTTTTTGTTTGTTTGTTTATTTTTAGAGTTTCTCTGCCTAAGGAAGCACTGCTTTCAGTGAATACCGATGTTCTTGAAGTAAAAGATCAACTGCATGGCAATTGATAGTTGCAGCAAAATAGTTGTTCAGAAGATCAAAGAAGATTCGCCATACTGAGGGTTAGCTTCCCCTGCCATCTCAGTATATTGAGAATATTTCAGAGGCGTCTTTGATAAGAGGATTTTCTGTTGCCCAAGTACACAGTCAAGGAGTCAGGCTCTAAGGAAGAGTTTCTCAGGAGATCTCAAGGTACAGTACCTGGTCACAGAGAAGACACTGACACAGTATGACCTGCAAGCAAGCCTAACTCTTCAAAGCCAAAGGATTTCCTACATTGAAATCTCAGGATTTTGGTAACAGTGCAAGTTGTCAGGTAGTTATTTTTCAGATAGTGTTGATAATGCCTACCTTTGTTTCAAAACTAACTTTTGGGAGATTTTTATTATGAAACCACATAGCTAAAACTCACTGGTGTATTCCTCATATGTGCTTTGAAGCTTGTTTCAAAACAGATGCTAGAAGACATAGAAGTATCTTCGAAAGAAGACACATATAACCTCTAAATCAAGAACTCACAATAAAAAAAAAAATCTTAGTTGAGAGTATACAATACCTTAGGAGAAATACAAAGGTTTAATGGGAGGACACTGTACTGAAATAATCCAATTTATTTGACAGTCAAAGGTGCTAGAATAGGAACAAAATAGTCTAAACCAGCCAGTACAAAGTGGAATGAGCCACCAATACTTCCCACAAGGTGCTTTCAGTTCTTTAACAAAAGCTAAGCTTCTGAAAATCTCTACAATTCATGGCTGACAAAACCAGAACAATATAACTGATAAACAACTGCGCATCTAGAAAGTTCGATATAGTACAGTAACTTGCAATTTGTGCATACTCTTCCATTTTTCTCAGGAAACGTTTAATTTGTTGTCCCAAGACAAAACAGTCTTTGGTCATCATAGATGATTATTAAATTACAAGAACTATACTCAAATAATAACTACGGACTCTGCTAAACAAAGCAGTGACAAATACGGATTGTAAAAACAAAAAAGATGCCAGAACAAACTTATTTTGGTCCTTTGTGTAGACAGGAAGATCTAAGACTGTAATTGAAGATTGGTGTATCAACTTTTCCGTAGGTCATCTAACTCCTTTCAGTGAGCAAGCCAGCTACTTTCAGCACGATTCAGGGCAAAGTTAAAGACTGTTTTCTCCGAGTCCTGCTTCATCTTCACAGAAGCTGTGTGGAAGTGTATCCATACGATACAAGGACAGCAGCAAGGAAAAGGCTACCAAGCAAGTTCCTGGTCAAATAATATGAGCAAACAGGTTGACAAGAGGAGGACTGTGGATAGACCAAACAGCTTCTCTTATTTCAAATATCTGAACATTGGTTTGGAGAACTGGAGTCTATCCTCATCTCTAGATCCCATTGTAAGCTTGCCGTTTGATGGATGTCTGATTTGAGAAACAGTGATGCTTAGATAACAAGAGGCTGGTTGAATACCTGTTTGGTTGTTTTTGAATTTAGAAATAGCATCTAAACATTCACTCCAGTACTAAAATACTGGAAATTTGCTAACAAAATTAGCAGTCATTAATTCTTGACTATACAACCACCTCCTGGCTCTGTAACACTACATACTAGAAACCTCTTCCCTGGATATTAGCTCTAATTAAACCCTAAAACATTTCATTCTTAAATCATGAAAAAATTTAAATGCATATAAAACCTCAAGTCATTGGTTATGTACCTTACATGCAGTGTGACTTACTTCTTTCGATTTCCACTTCTTTTGCATTGTTATCACCAGAACGACAGTAACCTGAAATTGTTTTACAAATTTCTGAAAAAAGCACAGCTAACTTGACTCATGTCTCATAAGAACACTTAAATTACCAGGATTTAAAATGTTGTATGTCAACTCATTACCAAGAACTATGAACTTTGTATTAAATTGTTACACATAGATTTCACTCATATTCAAGGTCCGAATTATTTCTCCCTCTCACTCAAAAGCTTTTGTTAAGTTCTTTAAGAAAAACACCCTTCACTGGCTTCCATTTGTAGACCTAATATTGCAAAATGCCTTAACATAAATAAATGTATGTAGTCAGCAGAAACTGGTGCCTGATTTGCAGGAACAGCGAGCATGCACAGCTACAAGCAAAGCCAAGGGAAGGGGAGGAGGGAGGGAGGGAAAGCTGGCCAAGGGGGCAGGGAAGGAAGCTGTGCTCTGAAGATATGGTAGAAATTTTGTAATTGTTTAAAATTTGGCAAACGACAAACATCTGGCAACCTCCACAGCAGCAGGTTCTGAGTCCTGCCTATGTTTCGGTCCCTTATGCAATGCAGCAGGAAGACAGTCATACATTTGATATAGCCTGAAATCACATTTCATTTTAGTAGTAACAGCTAATAATAACTCCTCCACTTCCCAGGCAAGGAGAAACCAAGCCTAAACATACAAGAACATCAGTTTTGCTAGCTTATGTGCCAACATGGAAAATCCAGGCTCAAAGAGTCTCACGGAACTCGAGAGAGTAGACATATGGGTAAACTCCATCTCACTTCTGCATGTTTAATGAGTATTTATTTTTATGGACAGAGGTTTGAAGAGTATCTTTTTCTCCTTGGAATCCCATCTCCAAGGAATTTAGGTCTGCTTAAGCTTTGCTTTCCACATTTTTCTACTAATTTAGAAACTATATATATAGTTGATAAATATAACAAGCCACATAAAGCATAAGGCATGTCAAACTACCTTCTCTTTTCAGTATTTTTAGATTTGGTTTAATATATTAACATGGTTAGACCACGGTTAGGTAAGGGCATCTCTCACTGCAATAAAAAGGGCAAGGTTTAACTTAAGCTGTAGGTAGCGTGGAGGTTCGTATCTTCTATAAAAAGAAGTTACCAAATTTAGCATTTTTAAATTTAAATATGGAGTTTGAACTCTATTTTAGGGCTGTTTTCAGACTTGAATGAGCGAATACTTGATCTGAGGCCCTTGGAGCTTTAGAACACTTTTGAGAATAATTTTCTTTAGTGAAAAAATATAATTCTCTCATTTAAGAAATTGTATTAAAAATGTCTCTGATATTACAGCCTTCACACAAAACTTTTATCATGGATTTTTCACTCTGAGGACAGAGTATTTTTCAAAAGATTTCAATCAAGGTGTGTTTCTCCATCCTAGGATTATCTTCAGAAAATTCATTCACTGTCTTCTCTTCATTTGAAGCTAATAGACTGGAAAATTTAAAGAGGCGTGAATGTTATTTGGGGGATGGGGAAAGAAAATATCGGGCAGTGGTGGAAGGAAAGGCAAAAAATACTACTCACCACTCCTCAGAGAAAGTGGCAGACTGCAGAATGCACTGAAAACAATTTTACAATGTAAAAACATTATTCTACTATTTGCTTAATTTAATTTTATCCTATTGGCAGAAAGCATTTGAGAGCTCTTATCTTTTTGGCTTTATTTAAAGATGAAGAAAGAAAGTTTGCTTCTTGTCATGGTCAGAGCAGACAAGGCAATCTCTGAACACAGACTTCAACCAACCAACCTGCTGAGGGTTACCCCACTCACCAAAACTAATCTCATCCCAGGTAAACATCTGGCACCTGGCTTTCACGGTATATTTCAAATATCAATTTTCAATGTTGTTTTTTAAAAAGTCAGTTTCTTTGAAGGTACATGGATCACTTCATGCTGAACTACAGGGTGAGCAAGGCACGGTGACACAGTGATGTCTTGCGATACATATTTGCCAAATATTTGTTGTAAAAGACAGGCAAATGAATACCGCAAGAATAAAAAAAGGTAATGTAGCGCATAAAGCAAATGCACTGTTCTTTCCCCACTTTCTGCAATGAAAAAGAGAAATAAACACAGTTCTCCACAATTTAAACAATTTAGCAGGTGAAATAACGTTAGCTTAATGTGGTCCTTTTCCATCTAGTGACAAATACTCAAATTTACCACAATGTGATTTTAAGATCTCATCAACCCAGTGCCCGAGAGCGCTCTTTGGAGGTGCCCTGCACTGCACTACCTCTCCCGTGTCAGCAGTATGGGCGCCGAGCCGGTGCTATGCCTCCCGGGCCCGGCCTTTTACAGGAGCAGCGAGATAAGGATCGTTATTTGGTCAACCAAAACTTCCTGCTCTGAGAAGCTGCCCGATGTCCGCGGGTGTCCGCAGCCACTTGGCTGGGCTGAACCAGCCCGCCTGGGATCCACATTTCTGACTCGGCAGGTGGGAGGTAGCCACCATGGGATATAGGCAGTGCTATAGGGCATGGGGCTGCGTCGAGTGCTATAGGGCATGGGGCTGCGCCGCAGGTGAATGCGGGAATTGTGCTGGGAGCCCTGTGTGCACATCGGTAGGTAGGAGCAGTGCAGAAGGAGAGCCTGTGCTGGGCAGGTGTGCATTAGATGGGAGCGGGAAAGGGAAAGAGGAATGCAGGATTGTGTTTTGGTTCGCAAAGAGCAGGACCTGCAGTTGGAAGGGAGAGAGGACAAGGTTAGATTGGCACATGTGACAGAGCACAGGCCGGGGTTCAAATTTGGAGAAGTCAGAGGTGGGAAAGCATGGGGCTTAGGATGCTGAAATGGGCACCCTGGATCAGGGAGATGAATGGGATCCTGAGGTGGATCGGTTTCTACTTTGGAAGAGAGAGTCTGCGCGAGTACGCTGGGCTACCATCTTTGTCTGGGGTTTCCTGGACAGAAATAAATGCATGTGGCCTTTCCTCCTCTGCTGGTCTTACTGCAGCTGTACCGCACAGCTGATTTACACCCATGCACAGAAATGCCTGGGATTTTTCAGTTTATGGCAGCCTGATTAGAGGTACTGTACAATAGCTTGAACAAGCTTCCAAAAGTTTGGAAATCCTTAAGGGAAACTCAGAGCCTGCTTTATGCCTGAAAACGTTGTCAAAGCCAGGCACCAATGCATAGTTGTTGCTGCTGACAGCAGCAGCTAAGCAAATTTGGTCTGGAAATTCCTCATCCATCCTTTAGCCCAAAGGCATTATTTCTACATGGGGAAGAGTTAGAGAAAGATGACAATACCAGGCATGTTAACATAATTACACAGCAAAGCCTTCAATCGCAGAGAAAGCAATTGCTGCCTGACCATCCAGCCCCAGAACACACGCAGAGGACAGATGAAATGTCTGCTACAGCAAACAGGGCTTCACATTATCCCTGAAGTGATTTAGATCCCCCCTCAGAGGATCAGCAGCTGCCAATATCTGTTCTCAGCTATTTGAAAAAGTTACAGCATGTTTGAAGATGGGATACTTTCTAGTTCATAAACATTTTTATTTTAGAGAAGAGTTACATAAAGTGCATTACTGTAAGCCATATTTAGTAAACCTCTAAGGAAGAGATGCAAATCCATTCCATACTATACCAAAACGTTTTTAATAAAATAAGTTCAGAAAACATAAAGGTACAGTTTAAACTTAAAATCCTAACACTGCTTTTTTGCGGGCCAGCCCATACAGAATTCAACCCTCCCCCTAAAATGAATAAACCTCTCCCACCACACGCCAAAAAAACAAACGGGGAGGGGAAAACATTTAAAGGATTCTACTACAGCAGCCACATGCTTCGTGATAGGGTTTTGTCTTTCGAGATGCAGTATAAAACCAGGTACAGCCATCGGGTTTTTGTTACGCACACTCCTCTAATGCAAGTTACAACACAGTTCCAATCCTTATTTGAAACTTCTAGGCACTAACACAAACAACTGAGATTTATAAAGATACACCAAGTGAAATAAAGAAAAAAAATGTTCATGCCAATGATAGTAATGCAAAAAGTCACCTTGGACAGTTTAAGCCTCAGATCCGAGCAAAACTTCCTCGAAAAAGGAAACATGATGCCTCATACAGGTAAAAGTAGCACAGTAAGCACTTTACAAAATATAAACACAAAATTATTAGTTCACAGAATTTAATGGAAGGTATTGCCACATTCATTTCATAAAACTGAAGCCTTCTGTTCAAAAGATCTCTGATGGGAAAACACAGATGAGGAGAAAAAAAACCAACATCAAAATGCTTCATGCAAGGGCATTACTGAGACAAGAATTTCTTTAAGAGCATTTTACTTTTGGAGCCAACAGTATTGAGGGTGATTTTGCTTATGTTGTAACACAGACAGAGCACTGCTTAAAACAAGTTAGGGAACACACTATAAGAAAAATGACCACACATCTATTGATTACAGTAGCAGGAAATTAAATTATAGACACAGTTTGGCCGAGGAAAGGTCCTAACTTCAGACTGTTGGCAGGACTGTTCTGGCACTCCGTGTATGTGGCGATTCTCCCCGTGTTCCTTCTCTAGGCAGGAAAAGAGTGACGTTTCTCCTGGGGCAATGCAGAGGGGGAAGGAGGGACACGGGAAAATTAAACTTATATTGCTGAAACTTTTACTGCTTTGAGGCATCTACTTCGGCTGCTTTCTAGAAGCTGTTGTTTTATGGTGGAGACAGTTATATCATATTTAAAGAGCCTAAATCAGGCATTGTGAATATCTTTAATTTATGATTTTATCACTAATTATGTAAAACTAGTTCTGTTAATTTAATACATTTACAGTAGTTTTTCTTGAGATGGACATCTATGCAATGTTTTAGTAATTTCTTTTTCTTGTCTTGCTGAAGTACTGGCTCAATCATCTGCCACAGGTGGTCTTCAGTAGAAATTTCACTGTATTTAATATTCAAGTTCTTCCTTTTCTAGACAGTTTACTATCATTTTTTTAATATCAAACACCTGCACAACTTGACATGAGTACATTTTAAAGATTAAGTCTGGTTTGGATACTAAAAGAACTCCTCAAGTCTGTTAGATTGTGATGCTGTAGCAAAATAGTTATGGAGACCATCCTGCCTCTTAATAATGCATCTTAAAAGAGTTTAAACTCATTTAACCTCACAAATGCAAAGTATCTTAGAAACTAGAACTAAGATTTCTTACTCTAACATAGTTTGATTTTTTTATTCCTAGTTTTGATTAGTAATTTCTTAGATTTTAAATATTTGGTATTATGATAATCCTATATTTAAAAATGAAAACTGTGAAATACTTAAAACTGACTCCCAATTTTAATTCCCTCTTAGAATAATTTTGTTCCATTGAAAAGTAAATTTTTGGGACAGAAAAGCAGACAAACAGCTGTCTTCTAATAATCCAAACATTATAGTTGCATATTTTGCCATATATGCCTTGGTACTTCTGATTTCTTTAACTCTATGGATTTTAATTTTAAAGGACTGTAAGAACAGATAAGTTATGTGATGAATAAGAAGTCTATACTTACTAGGCTTGCCGAGGAACTCATTCTCTAGACTTCTGGCATACTTATTTCACTTCAGAGTTTGGTTCAAGCAAAATGTATTTTTCACCAAGTTACTAATTGTGGTTTGGAAAAATAACTAGAAAGGACTTTTAGTGTTACCCATTTTAAGGAGTTTAGCATGTTTCTGTACTAATTTAGTATGTCCTTGTATAAATCTTTTCAGGCTCCCTTTTTACCATATGCTGAATACATTAAAAACCTATTATACATACTCAATATTTCCTCATTGTGGTATTTTTGACATAATTATAGCTTTTTTTAAAAATAGACAAAAACATGTTTAGTGTTTTTCCCCAAATTAAAACAAACAAACAAAAAAATCTTCTAAAGCCACATGATCTTCCAAATGAATTACAGCAAGCAAGGACAGAAGTCTTTCAAAGTCTGCTAGCCCCTTCAAGACAGACATTAACACTGTAAACACAGTCTGAACTGAAAATAAATAAATTTCAAAGGTATAACTAAGGACAACCTATTCTGGATTTGACTTCACTTTTTAATTGATTTCAGTCTAAAACTGGAGTGCTACAGTATCTTGTATAAATTCATACATTACATCTTACTAGAAAGTACAGTTCATATTACATTCAGGAATCCAAATACTAATGTTATTTTTTTAACTTAGAATCAGTATTCATTTTGAAAGTGGGTGACATTGCAGGCAAGAGAAAAAACACAAACATTTAAATAAGGTTATACTTCTGGGCAATGTATTAGCATTATACAAGGTCAGCACTGATCCATTTGCAGTAAGAACACCCATTTATTGTTTCACAGTGTGTAAGATTAGAGCACTACATGTATGTAGACATACAGGTTTAATGACTTCTGGTTTTTTTGGAAATTCAATAAGACCTTCCACAGTAATTTAGAATACGTGCTTTCTAAAAGTGTGCTATGTAAATAAAGTCTATTAATACATGGCTGAAGGCAAAAGGTCAGAAGACAAATATGCATAGTCTTCTGCATAAAATGCCTAAAGCTACAACACATACACCTGACCATTTCTGATACTCAGAATCTCAAGATCTGGCCCTACTATAGAAGGACCATACTATGTTTTTATGGTCTAAGTTGGTATCTAAAGCAGACTCTGGACTTCAGTCCTCTGAATGACACTTCAGTGCTCTGCATCACCAGTTGGAGAGAAAAAGGTTTTCAAGGAATATGAAGAAGGGAACAATTCTGAGTTCCTAAGAAGTTTCAAGCAGCAGCTATGGATAGACTCCTGAGTGTTGTTTTGTGAAACAAGTCCATCCATAAAGGAAGTCACTGCTCAGTTAAAGAAGACAACTTACATCTTGCTCGTGCTTAAACGTTGTGGACTATTTCCATTTCAGTTAGAACATCAAAACAACATTGAAAGTTTCAGATTCTTATTAGGGGCGGATTTTTTTGTTTTTTTTTTTTTTTTCTTTGCGCTGGCATGAATCAGTGGTATATCAAAAATGTCCTGAATAAGTAAATTTTCAAGACATGGACACATAGTACGTGAAGAAAGAAGTGCCCCCTAGGAAAAAAAAAAAGGCACAGACCCAAAAGAAGACAAAAATCCAGATAAAACCATCTGCAGGGACAATTCAAGATGGAACGTTAGACAGAATCTGGTGCTGTCTCAAGGAGCAGAGGACTGCAAGACATGAACGAAGTTACCAGCTCATGCAATCACAGACAATCATTCAATAGGCATCTAGTTCAGTAGAGTCCAGAGTACGCTGGTAGTGCCTGCTCTGCTCCACAGGCCATAAACATGACATGCTGATCTATGTGAGCATGTCAGAAAAGAGCAAAAGTCATAACTCTGAATTGTTCCAGGAAGAACGACAAGGTCAAGGGCATCGCCAGTGGCTGAGGTTCCTGCAATGGCAGGAAATGTGTTAGTGAACTTGCAAGCAGCACACACCAGCTGGGTACCTAGAGTAAGGCAATAAACCACAAACAGCAGCATATTAGACATTTATATTTTGTCTCTAACCAAATCTTCTGCATAATCATGAATACTTCCTTAAAAGACAAAATTACATGCCTGACTCCAGTTATGCACTAAGTGTAATTAAAAAAAGCAAAGAGAAGTTCCCCGTGATCCCCTCCACAGTCAGGAATACTGATATTGAATTAATATCAGATAAATATAAAGAATATAAAGTAAACAAATGAACAGTCTTGCTGCCTTTCAAAACTCATTGGATATGTCAACACAGATAAGGATCCATATCACAGATACGCTTTTTTTTTTTCTCCTAGAAATTTCCTAATCCATCATAAAATGCTTTGTGCAAGCTTTATAATGTAAAGTAATGCAAGCTCACTGCAAACTAGAAGGCCATTCCGATCAACACCGTTTAGGTGGATAAGAAGCTTTCAGTTTCTATCCTGCATTTACCTGTGACCAGCCCGTTTACATTTTCTCTAACATGTAAGTCAAAAATTAAGAGCCACAATGTCAAGAGGTCAAACCACTGTTTACATAGCATTTGGATGATCTAGGTAATACTGAAGTGGTTGTGTTATTCATTGGTCACTACCCCACTTGTTACTACAATGTTTTAATCCTGACTGTTGAATATAGATTTTCAACAGAAAGGAGAAAATTTAAGTATTAGGTAGAGGCCAGATTCCTTTAATATACTTCACAGGAATTACTAAGAAGAACTGACGTGATTTTCTCAAATCAATACTGGAGTACAGTGTCCAAAAACTATAGGATGTATAAAAAACCTTACCTGTGAAGAAAGACTGAAAGAATTGTGTTTAACACAGAAGAGATTAACCTGAAAGAAATATGAAATACTTTTTAAGATGCAGGAGACTATTGCAAAGAAGATACTGATCAGCTCAGTCAGAGAGAACAGGAAATATTCAGCTTAATTTGTAGCAAGAGAGAGATCAGCTTGACACCAGGAAAAGGCTTAATTACCAGAATCAAATAAGCACTGCAACAGGTTAATTCAGGAGATCACAAAATCTTTAACACTAGAGAACTTTCAAGAACAAGGTAGATACATGTCTGTCAGGTAGAGCTTAAATATACCTCTTTATCAGGGAAACATCTATCTGAAAGGTATTCTCTAACCCCATATTTTTATCATTTTAAGGTACATCTTATTTTACCCTAAGTCCAACCATGGCAAATCAAATGTCTTTGCATAGCATACTCTGAATTTCATAATAGTATATGGAATATGTCAACAAAATGGAACTTTTCAACAGTTAATCAAGAGAGCCCATCATGATAAGCCTAATCTGCATTGCTCCAACAACAAGCCTGACTTTTCTTTTGCTTTGACGGATATAAGCTCGGGTTCAAGTTTATTATTATGATGATTATTTTAAATAATGACGAACACCTGAAATTTTCCAAGACCAAATTTCCCTGCAGACAGGAAGTTGTGTACTTGGTTACCCATTGACTTTCCTGGCTTAAAACAGCTCAGACTGCGGTCCCTAGACTAAGGAGGATATGCAGGCTGTCAGCATCATTGAGAAGTTACAGCTGACATCTCAATCCAAATACAGTCTCTCATTTTTAATCCAGACTTCCTAACAGTACTGCATGAAACACATCCATCACCAAACTATAAAAAACAATTTGAAAATTTCAGTGGACTGCCTAATAGACAGTTAAAAGTAACTCCTAAACTTTTTACAGTCCTTAGTCTATCAACAAAACCTTACCAATGCTGAGGCTTTTAAAAAAAAAAAAAAATGAACAAATGCATTAAACATCCCGTACTGCTGCATAAGCAACATAACTGTGTAATTCAGTGACTATCATCAATGACTAGCTACCTAAGTTTTATAGAAAAGTACTTATTGTTCTATTCATGTTTGTGTATGATTAAAAAACTTAAACAATTGTACTTGTGCCTTCATTAAAAATAAACGAATAAATCAACACTATGTACATCTCATGACTCTTAAATACAAGGTGTATCAGTGTGATAAACTAAAGACTTGCTGTACTTGCCCAAAATGCAAGAGGACAGTAAACAGTGGTTTAAATAATTATCTTTTAATTGACTACAAAAACGTTAGTTCATAGGAGGAAGTGTATGTTTACAAAACTGAAGACTTCCACAACAAGAAAGTGGCTGGCAACATTTCCACAAGACTCTTCCTTTTATAGTCAACTGGAAGATGGCAGTGTGCGCTCCAGAGGAGAGAAGGATATTCCTCACTTACGCTGCAGCTTTCTCTACCAGTGCATTAATTGACGCTGAATCTATAGCAAATCCAAACTCCTTTTTTTCAACTTGTTAATAGTGCAAACTTAGATATTGATTTATTTGCAGCCTTGAATTCTGAGGGGCAGATAGACATTAGTTTCACATTTAGAGTCAAAGGTGCAGTAGCTGTATTGTGACAGCTTCTTATACAGAAGAAAGCCTGCTTCATCAGCAGAGATTGTTTGGTCTCTGGAATCATACTGGTTCAGAGTAAAATCCAGCCTTTGGGGCAGAAAAGAAAACACCTGGGCACCTCAAAGAAAAAAGGTCTCTAGATGGACAAGCAGCAGTGCTTCCAAGCTTGCCTATTAATAAGATTGTCTGACAACTTCCATTACAAGACCCTGCTTTCAACTGCTTGTGACTTTGCCAAATGTTAGCTGCTGTGCAGAAATTTTCCATGCTGGGAGTCATGTCAGACTGAACTTTTTGGAAAATTTAGCCAAAACAGGTCATTTCTATGAACGAAGAGGTAAATATATTATTTTGCCTGGTTTAATACATTCTGATGACATCTTCTTAAAAACAAACAAAAAGCCCACAAACACCACATAACCAAGTCTGAGCATCCACATGCTTTTGAGTCAAGATTTGGAAGTTTGCAGGGTAATGTAAACTTTAATATAATGGGACCCATCTGCTACCCAGGTGAAAATCTGCCAAAATTAGTCAATTTTCCAAGCCTTTTCTTTTTAAAGTGGAGTCAAGGGGAAGAATGTTGTATCTGCTTGGTACATGTTTGCTCTCCCCAGCTGGAATGCTTCAATCCTTCAATGCTTCAGAAATTCCTTATTCCCAAAACTGCAGTTGCCCTTGGTTTGGGACCATGAAAATCTAGAATGGAGATATGCTCCCAGTGTCTCCTATGCAACGATCAAGCATCATGGAGTTAGAAGTGGCACTGTCAAAATGCAGAAGAGGAGCAGAGTCTGCTAAAAGAGAAGTTATCGGGATTTCAGACTAGTGGAGGAGGGTAGAAGGAACCTAGAACGGGTAACTGTGAAGGACAGACTGGCTAGTTGTGATGTCTGCCACTTCAGAACTGGGTCACAGAAAAAGACAAACTAGTTCTGGAAGGAGACTGAGGAAAAAGTGAGTGGAAATGAATCTGACAAACTATGGACCTGAGACTGAGGAGTATCTTGATAAGCATTGAACATCATCTCAGAGAGGTCCTGTGAGATTGAATTAATTTGTGGCATCCCCAAATACTGTAATGGTGGAGGAGGTTAGAGGAGTGGAAACAGAATGCATTTCAGTCACACTGGTATGACTGCGCTTGAGATCAGGATGGGAGAGAAGTAAGACTGAAACATGGTTAAACTGGGAAAGGAGTGGAGGAAGATGTGACAATGGAGGAATCATGTGAAGTGCCTATGCTCGTTGCCATCTACCTTAGCAGATGCCCAGATTGCTGCAACTTGGCACTCCTCTACAGCTAACGCAAAGTATCTTCTCCGCACCCCGAAGTGCTGATCTACAGGGAGGATAACATGCCACCTCTAACATCAATTTAGATGTTCAAGTGTGCATAGGATGCACAGGAGACCCAGAACCTTTCTGATGGCTCATGTCAAGCTGATGTAAGATAATCTAGCATGTCTCATAAGCTTATTTTAAAAACAAACACAGGAACACCATCAGAAAACATCCAGCAAGCCACACACAAGAACTAGTAAGATGCAGAAGCTAAGCAATCTTCTAAACTAAGGATACCTGTGTGACTTTAATTCCCTCCATATCATCATCCCTCATGAATCTGTTTCATGATGCAACCTCCAATTAAATGACAACGCACTGTTTTTCCCAGCAGGATTCCTTCCTCATACCAAGCACAAAACTGACTTCCTCTGGGAACGAACAAGTGTTACACTGTAAGGGATACTTGTTTCTAGGACTCTTGACTCCTCTCTTGCAAAGCTGTAGTGAATGAGTTCATGAACTGCAAAAATCGTTAAAGCAATTGAACATTTCTTAAAAACAAAACAGAACATAAAAAACATTCTCTCTTCTAATTTCACAGGACTTCACTGTGAATTTCAGCAAGTAGTTTAAACCAAGCATTCATCTCACCGTTTTTTTGTTTTGTTTTCCAGATGCTGGACTTGGCACCCAAGCCATTAATATACTGGTATCATGTGCTCAATACATGAAGTGTAACATAAAATTCAAAGAGCTTACCAGAAAGCATGGAAACAAGTCTTAGATGCCCTAAACTAGATAAATACACACCCCCCCTAAAAAAAAACTCCAAACCCTAGATAAACAACAAACAGTTGATAATTAGAGAATAGATTTTTTTTAAAGGCTGTGAGACTCAGTTTCCAGGCACCTATGCTAGTAAAATCTCATCTCAATTAGATGTTATGCACATCAGTTTATCGGTACTTGAGAAATCCACATAGACAGTGGTGGCGAGTGCTGTAAGAAGCCTCAGAACTACAATTCAGCCTTCAAAGCATTGTTTAAATGGCTCGTAGCATGGTATCCCAGCCTTCCAGCCAGAAATGTCATGTAACACCTTTTCTCACCATGTAACTAGGATTACTGCATATGTTCATCACCTGTAAAATCTGTGCAAACAGTGGTGTGTAAAGTCAGAGAAGAGCTCGTCCTAAGTCAGCCCTGGCTCATACCAATGATCCCCCACAAAAGACGATGCCTGAGGAACACACTGCCAGAATCGGAGTGATTTAGAGAGCTTGTAATGAGCTTCCTATTCAAAGGGCAGCCAAGAGTGGATTCACCAGCAGGCCTGCAAGCCACAGGCTGGTTATCCCAATAAATAAAACAGGTGCCCTTACAGAGATCAACCAGGAAAACATAAAGAACAGTTTTTACATATTTTAAGTGAGCACTGGTTCTGTGCCCACAACATTAACAGTTATGAATGACCTAACACTTCGCTTCTGCTTTAGAAAAAGTGAGAAAGTGTCATTAACTTCAATTTACGAACGTGAAAATGAGTTAGGAAGAGCTTATCACTGTTCTGAGTATTCACAGCAGCATACTGGCATTCTTCTGGTAGATGTGCTGCCTCTCAGGGAGGTGTTTCTCATGCTTATGTTCACTTGACTTTTCAGATGAGAACAATTTTACTTATTTCTGTTCATGAAAGTTAAGTTCTTCATGCAAAAATGATTAAAGAAAGACTTCAAGGATGTTAAGTTGTTAACTGACATGTAAGTTATGACAGCCTATATAAACTTCTTCTAAAGCAATCTTTGGGAATTGTTAAAACACATTTCCAACATTTGACAAAAATAGCTTTCAGACCAGTGATATTTGCTAAAATACATGCAAATCTACTGCATTAATATTATGAAACAAAGAATCCAAACCCAAGAGTTCTTTGATATCCTAGACACAAAAACTTGAGATTCCCACTCCACAGAATAAATCCCAACAGTCTGCCTTGCAAACCCTAACTGCAACCTAATGGATAGCGTGGGACTACCAATCGGTCACATCGGGTCAGATCCCAGGATCTGACAATTTCATTTCCTCTTCTCCCTTCACTTACTTTCCTACAGAGATTTCCAGAGCTTTGTAAAGCAAGTGCATGTGATGCTTCGCGAATGAAACATCACATAAGCATTCAGAATGACAAGTTAAGCAACCTTAACTTAAAGCAGACCTTGAGCTACGGCACACCAAAAATATATTTGGCTTTTACAACAGCTTGATTTATCATTTGAAAAACAAGATTTTAAAAATGGGTGCATTGCTAGGTCAGGAGTTAACTTTCAATGATACTAAAGTATATTGCTCTAACACTCATTTCCATTTGCCTTCTTCCATCCTCACGTGAGTTCACATTTTACTAAAGAAGCACTGAACCCTGAGACCTAAAAATGAGTTCCCTAAAGTGGGGATTAATTTGCAGCTGCATGAACATATCTGTCCTGCTTTTCCTACACTTCACCTCTCCACAGAAATTTCCTGTGTTTCAAACAATAAAGGCAAACATGGCACAGTATACAAAAACAGCCCTGGTGCTCAAAAATGGTTAGCAGAAAGGCATCTAGGAACATAAAACACGAGCCTGATTTTTCCATGTTTTTTGGTAAAAGAGAAGATACATTAGAAATAAAATAAAGGAAAAACCTACTTTTTGTAGGAAATCTGTTAAAAATCGGTGGTGTGTTTGGATGGTTTGCTGTAACTGCAGAAGATGGGTCAATGCAACCACTGGCTAACCCTTGCACTGAGCCTTCAAGGTGCTCCAAGGAGAAGCAAGGTATAACAGGTGGCTTAAATATATTATTTATTAGGTAACATTCTAATATACTTGGCCATCAGTGCTCAGCGTGCTGCTGTCAAGGTTCATCGTACCCTGTAAAACAACAACCAATCCTCTCTAAGAATTTTTTTTTTTGTTAGAAACTGACTACGTAAAAAAAAAAGAGTGGATTAAAAATTAAAAGATCTACTATTTTTTAATGTGGAGTTATTTTCTTTAAACACGTTTTAAGAAAAAAGAATGCTTGAGTTCATTCCAAGTCACATTAATAAAAACATTAAAGTAGAACAGATTTCCCGCATCCAGGATAAGTAATTGAGGATCACAAGTTCAGGAGTTCATGACTTAAATCCTCTTTTGGATGCAAAGACCAACATTTCATCATGTTTGCTTCTTAACTCCTTACTATTCCCTTATGGAATTCACAGTCTAAGCAAGAAAGAACTTTGGATCTGATGAAAATAAATCTGCCTCATTAAAAAATACACATTAACCCCAGCTATTAACTTGGAGGACTATTGGCAATTTCTCCCTTGCAAAATATGACCATAAAGTTTGAAATTATTCATTCTTTAGATAAATTATTATTTCTTTAAGTGACACTCTTGTAAGACTAAGAAGATGGACCTGTCACAGTAGAAATGTATACCAAAGATCATTTTCTCTCCTATTGAAAAGGCATACTAGCCACGACCAATACCGTACATTTAAAAACTGACAAAAATATAGCACTTGGCATATTACGTATTGACACAGGGCCCTGCAAACATATGGTATTTCGCCAAAAAGCAAACCCCTGCTTTCATAATATTAGTTTTCATTCTGTTTCCATGAGAGATTTTCAGCCACTTTTTCAAAATATGGTAAAAGATTAGTGCGCAAGAAGCATCCCTCATAAACAGAAAATTTTACCACCATGCTGCTAACTGGACATGGCTCCCAGACTTATTTTCAAAACTTGAATTCAGTAACAGTGCCAATAATATCTTTCTCATGTAATTCATGGAAGGATACCACCCCAATTTCACATATTGTGCAAATGCACAGCCATTCATTAAAAGTTACAATACTAATCTGTGGCAGAACTGAAATATTCTCGAGTGGCCAGAAAGTCTTTGTTTCAGTAAAACATTAAAGCTTAATTACAGACCAGTATTCCCAAACCATGGTATATGTCGTGTAGCGCAACGTAAGCTAGTTTTCTAGCTGGTACATGGCTTAGCACAGGCAACAGATGGTCTCCAGCCAGTGCCTTTCTTAGAGGCAGTTTCGATGCCCAGCCCTCCTGACAGGAGGTGCCTCACAAAAAACATTTATGAAATCCTGATACAGATGACTTACTGCTGGCTTTTTTGGGGGTTTTTTTGGGTTTGTTTTTTTTTTTTTTTCTCCCCCAGGCACTTACATACAGTCAAGAGTTATTAATTACCAAAGCATGGGAATAACTTTGCTGCCAACAGCCCATCTTGAACTCTCTCAGGAAACTTGGGGTAGAAGGTAGAGCAGTTAAGAAGGCCATCTAAGGCTCTAGTTTCTTGGGGGGGTTCTCAGCAGTCCTCATTCACTGCAGTTTGATGGTCTGCCTCAGGTCTCCCATGACCTTTTATAAATCCTCTTAATACCTACCCATACATACTATTCCTGCCAAGGCTGTTGCAATCCTTAAGCCTTCAGTTTTGCATCACTGGTGCTGGATGCTCCAGAAAAGAAAATGATTTCAGGGCCTTCTTGCAATATTTAAGTTATTCTTATAATAGACCTACTTCTCCTTCAGCTGCAAGACTGCCTTTAAGCTCACTAAGATTCATCACGCCAGTTCACTCGCAGCAATGAATGCCAGAAGATCCTAGAGATACCAATGAAACCTGGTTCTAGAAATCCCTTTTAATAGACCTGAGGTGGGCTGTATTAGTGGAGAAAGGGAGGTAAGACGGTATGGGAGTATATTTAAAAGAAGGGGGTGTGCAAAAAAAACCCCGACAACACCCTGCAGCTGTGATAAGACACTGCTAAGATTTCAGGAAAGTGCATTTAACTGTCATTAAGTCTGGAAGGGAAACTGATCTACAGTCTGAATTCCCACACTGCTGATTAAAACGCTACCCCTGTTACTAAAAACACACCCTGCTCAGCTGCGTATGACAGGAGGAAGAAGTTGGGTACCACCATCTGCATTCACTGGCATGGATTTTAATGAAGAAAAGCATTATAAACCGCATCTTTTTGCATGTTCACAAACAGGCTGCAGCACATACTATTCTCCCAAAGGTCCTAAGTAGGCAGGATTTCATCTGACTAGTTGATTAAAGAGATTAGTTCACTTAGTCACGTCATTAGAATGAGTGTCACATTTCTAGCGAGCACAAGAAAAGGCCCAGGCTGTAGCAGAAAAAGAGCTCACTTTACCTACACCAGTGAAGATGCTTTCTATCAACTACAGTGAACTCAAGGGTTGCCAACCAGAATTTTTAAAAAATCATTTTTAGGCAGAAGAGACTTTTCCGGATACGGTTCACCTCCTTCTCATTATGCGAAGAAATAGGAACAAAGCATACACTTAGCAAAACCCTGGGAAAAAGGCAAGACTGGCTTTTTAATACTACCTACGTTGCTCTCAGTTCACTGCCTCCTCTACCATCACTTTGTTTACTGTGAATGCTGGGTCCTTCAGGACCAAAAAAAGAACCACCCCATCAACCAACCGAAGAAACACTGCCATCTCCTACAACCCCAGGTGCTCCCTGGACACCTTCCTCTTGCCCACCTCCCCCAGTCCCAGCCATCCATGCTAAATCTGCTCTTAGGGATTTTGTTACTGCTACAGCCCCACAATGAGAAATCAGCAAGTGGGAAATATTTCACTGCTGCTACCCCGATGAAGCTGAAGACAGCTATAACAAATAATTGTAAAGGGGATTTTATGTTTTAAATTGTATAATATCTACCTTATGAAGGCGTTTTTACTGAAGATTGACAAGTGTGGGAAGTGTGAATTGTGCAAGTGTTCACAAATTATAAGGATCCAAAAAAAGTTGAAATGCATGTGTTATAATATTGGGGAGAGGGGAAGAGAGTGGAGGTGTCAAAAAAAAGAAAAAAAGGGAAGCATTTTCTGAAAAATTTACCTAGAAAAATTAAAACGGTACCACTTCTTCACCGCGTTTCACATTTTGCCAAACCCTACCTCCAGTGCTTTTCATGTATTTATTTGAACGTACATTCTACAGACACCAACTCTTTAAAAGTACTTTTTTATAACAAGCACTAATAGCAACTTCATGATTACATAATAAAAATACAGCACTCTCGTAACACGTACAGTTTATCTAACAAATTTATCTGAGGTTTATAGCCACATAATTGAATTAAAAATTAATTCACCTCCCTCACGCTTTCTTTAGAAAGTGCAAAATGCTAGGAAATGCTAAACAAACAGCTATTATTAAAATATATGACTCAACATTAATGAGAAATACAACCAGACTGAGTGCTGTAGTACTGTCATAACTGAAAAACACCAAAACATCTTTAGGAACAGTGCATATAATCCCCTAAAAGGTAAAGCTTCTGTAAACTTAGACAGATTACTGAAATCATCCTGTGTAGCTGATTCTACTGACCTGGCTTACAGCCTCTTATGCTCTAACGCTGTAGTCTGTTCACGAGACCACCAAAATGGCTTACTAAATACAAATATTCAAACACAGGTGAAGGAGTGCCAAGGAAACCGCAGAGTTCAGTAAACCCTGCTCTACCTCCAGCAAAGCGCAACGTGGATTTGTGAAAGGCACTGTTCTGAAAAAAAAATAAGAAAGCACAGACTGGAGTTGAGAAGCTCCTCTGCAGGAGAACCAAAGTAAAATAAAAAAGCAAATAGGATGATGCGTGTTGATTGTAAAAAACCCTCAACAGACTGACATGGAAGAAGAGGGCTGTGAAGGGAAGCTGTTGTGACCTCTCCAATCCAGAAAAGAGACAAGCAGACTTGTAGGTATGTTCACGGTTTTAAAAAGACATTCTCCAAGATTTTTTTTCTTTTTAGCAGACAATGCTGTGCCTTAGAAAGACTCTTCAGTCAGGGGTTAGTAATCCCCTTTCTTCTATAAGGAACAAAGTCTCAAAAATCTGGATGCAAGACAGACATGTTAAAAGAATCACAGTTTATAGATCCAGCATTTAAACTCAGGGAGAAATGACCAATCCCTTCTGGAACCAAATGGATGACTGGAGCTCATGAGGGAATGATTAACAAAAAGGAAGGGGAAAGGACATGAGCTCACTGACTGTGACACAGATAACCTAAAACAGATTTCTTAATATTACTCTGTATTTTTTTGTCCTTTATAAATGATGCAGATAGATGTCCTTTTAAGGATTTGGTTACATTTTTAAACAGAAATTCATTTACTATATCCAATACGCTTACACATATACATTTTTTATGCATATACAAACAGAATTTACCAGTATCATTGACGAAAAAAAGACTCCAACTCTGAAGTGAAACCACTCCCAGCTAATAAAAATATTTTCATTTCTTGCACTAAGGTCCCGACTTCTGCTTCAAAGAATCTTAAAGACGCAAGAGACTGTGTGTTTGTAAGAAGATTTCAAAATAGACCCAAAGCCTTTGTTTTACTTACTCATAAACTCATCTTCTCCAAAGGAATAGTCTAAGTGATACAAACAAACCTTTAGGTAGACTACAAATGCTGTCAAAAGGCTATATATAAGCATTTTCTTAGTGAAGGACACACTGCATGAGGATGTAGTTTTGATCTTCATTCCACAAAACTCTCAATAGCTGAACAGCAGAAGGAAGTTCAACAGATTCCCTCCCAATGCAACACGGTATAGGAAAGGATAACAGGATCAAATACTTATTTTTGGACACAGCTAGATGCCATAAAGTAAAAAGTGTCCATATTTGCTTTACTGTATAGTAACAAAGCAGGGAATCACTGGATTTGCCCTTAACCCTTTGGTAACATACTCTGTGTAAGTGATGGAAGACATAGTATCATGTGCCAATTAATATGGATTTGCTTACTAAGTCTGGAAAGTAAATCTTGCCAGTCTCAGTTGCCAACATCTTGTACAGAAATCTTTTTGACTCCACCCATAAGCAATATCAGTCTTTGAATGTTGCCAATACCACTGAAACATTGTGGTTTGAAAACCACGAAGTTTTAAATGCAAAATATGTAACAGATGAAGCAACCAGCCTGTTTCTTCAGCAATTACTCTTTGTGTAATATACACCTACTGAACTTGGGAACTACTTCTTATATGATCTGTGTTACCTATACTATGAATTAGTGTCATCCAACAACCTAGTCGTTATGCATGTTGCACAGCCTTAAAAAGAAAAGTATCAAAGGGCAATCAAGTCACATTTTGATGTAAGCTAGTCAACAGAAGTATGTCATTTCATATAAAAGACTGAAGTGCTATTGCCCATCAATTCTCTGCAGAAACCATACAGTTTCCAAAGACTGTATAGACACAAGTACTTATAAGTGACTGCAGCAATTATATCTTATTTTCTGCACCTTTCAATTTTGCATGCAACACCAATCATGCATTAAAACCCCCACTATTTGATAAATGCATAGCGTGCTGGCCTAGTTTTAATGAATCCACAATACTCACAAATGTACTCCATCCCCTTCCTCCCCAACTACAAAGCAGTAACTACTTCTTCACAAGAGTAACACATTACAGTGTATGTACCAAGGTGCTTCACGGAGAAGTCAATTTTCCCAAAATTCAAGAACTAACTACTTTTCTGAATTCCTACATCTTGTCCATTTCCCCTCTGAATTTTCAGTCTAGGACACGGCATGTCAGACAGTCCTTGCACAGGGCATATTCCATTATCAGATCTGTTCTTGAATGCAAATTTAGGTTGCCCTGCAGGTACGACAACCCTACCTTTTCAAAACTGTCAACAAAACAAACAACATACACAAAGGGAAAAAAAAATCCCAAATAATCAAACAATTCCCCCTTTCCTGATTATGCAGAAAAAAACAGCCATGCTCTTGCATTCCTTAAATGGTGGTTCAGCTTTTGCAATACATTGGGTTGTAGAATGAAAGCGATGCTCTGACCATAAAACACACAAAACCTTATGTACACAACAGTTTGCCCACTTCCAACTATACTGATTGGTCTAATGTAAGTTGTCTTCCCACAAGCTTGCTTTACGCTGTGTAATTAACAGGACGAACAAAGGAAAAGAACATCCATCCCAGTCACAAAGAAAGAAAGAGGACTTTATTTGTACTCTGGTCCATAACCACACCGCATCAAATAATGCTTTTTCAGCAGTGAAGGTCAGTAGACTGTACTATATTTATATTTACATGAAAGGGCAATCCCATCATTAACACTTACAATACAAGTAGTGATTTGGGGAATGGAAGTTCATAAATCTACCACATTTAACAACATAAAACAAGGCTTATCGAGCTTCAAAATTTCCTTGGCGGCAAGAAGGCAAAATAAGTATTATGAAAAAGGAAAGGAGATCTGCCAATTGTTGAATAACACTGTAGTTTTAAGATCTAGCACTGTGATTTTCTGGAGAATTGCTGGTTTAGATCTTAAACTTGCATGACTGCAATGAAAAGCTGCACACATCAGCCTGTCCTCTTCAGGATGCATCAGCTTGAGCTCATACACAAGTTATCTCATATTATTAGAAAGAACGTTCCTTGTTTTAGTTGAGTTGGACATGATGCATGCCCCTTGTAAGACCAATATGAATATGAAGAACATATAGTTGTTTTTCCTAGTCATATTTTAATGCTCTTTACAGAATGAGAAGTGAAAAAACCTCCTCTTGATTCTCATACAGTAACACTTTATCTTGGTCCTATAACTAGTCCTGCAGAGTTTTCTATCTTGAGCTCTCAAATTTATTTGAAAAAAGACTTCAAACAACTAAAATAAAGCCTCAAGGCAAATGAGCATATGTCTACAAGCACAATGGTTTATCCCTTAAATTTTTATTACTTTTTAAATGCATTTTATCCTAAGCAGCTCAGGAAGGTATAGCCATTAAGTTGGCCTTTTAGCCTACTTCTGAGATACAGGAAATAGCCTCATATAAATATCTCTTACTCATTTTTCACCTCTTGAGTTTTCTAACTGGAATACAGTGCAGAGACAGACTTTATTTTCATCCCTACCTGAAAGAGGGACACCTGAACTAGTTTTAAACAGATTAAGCTCAGATACCAGAAGCAGTCCTGCTACAACTGTGCATACCTGTTTTCCATATGAACTGCTGTTTGCTTTCCTATCTTACTTCCTTCTTCTTGGTATTTTATGAACTTCAACAGTATTGGCTTAAGTTTTAACAGTTTGGTACATGACGAGATCTTCACAGCATGCCCATGAAACACAGAAGACAGACAGAACAAACAACTGACAACTTTGGGCAGGGGAAAAAGGTCACAAGAAACTGATGTGTGATTCTGAGGTCAGGGAGATGACATGAAGTGAACCCCACGGTAGTGAACACTAGTACCCCGAAATAACTATTCATTCATGTATGAACAAACAGGACTAAGGTAAGAAATTTGACTGCTTACAATCAAGCCAAGTGACACTACTTCGGAAAAGGCTGTTTCAGACACTTAAAAGTAGTTCTATCTCCCTTCTTTAATTAGCACGGTATTAAATCTGTGGCCAACTTTTTAATGTGTTAGTGATTTCTCTTTTCAGTTATTGGGTTATCAGTACCATATTACTAACATTCGATATTTCTTTCTCAGCCTTGCGTTGATAGGTTTCACTGGATTCCAGGCCCGACACTGTAAACTTGACCACAGTTATGCCACTATTGATCATGCAGGCTGATACCATCTTTCTGCTTCCAACTGGCATCCATCAGACAGACCCTGACTTTGTATGCAAGCTGTTGTCTTGTTGTGTCCTGTGCTGTGGTTAAAAAAAAAAATATCCACAATCAACAACTAAAATAGTTTTCGGACAACATTTTGGACAACTGAAACTCGAACCCTGCCGTGTAAGTTTTCTCAGCAGTTGAGGATCTTCACTAATGCTACCTTTACCTGCTGGTGTGGGGATGGGAACGAGACGAGGAAATCTTTTTCCCAACTAAATGGCTCTCAGCAGTTCATATAAACTGAACAGAAGTCTCAGAAGCAGACATTTTGCAGCTCAAGTTGACCTTCTGTTTTTGAGCTGCCCCACTGGAAACAAAAGCTAAAAATATAAATATGAGCATGTTCTTTTTAACTGTAATTAAAATACAGGATGTCTGGGCTAGATTAGCTTCTTTTCTCTTAGTATTTGCTGCCACCACGAGGATTAAAGATATAATGCAATGAATATATGAATTCATCAAGAAGAACCCATGGTGAAGAATAACACTTAATTGCAAACCTTTCTGTGGTCAGTCCCACTTCTGGGTTTGTTACGCCATTCGAGACTATGGCTCCCAGTCCCCTCTGAAAGCCTTGAAAGGATGAAAGTAGGGAGAAGTCAGTGCCAAGTCAAGCAGGGAAATTCTCCAAACCAGCTAAAATGTCCTAAGCTGAGAGTCTACAGCTGAGATTCTACACAGGTCTCATTCCTCCTGCCATATTTACACACTATTTATGCATCCAAGTTTTACTGAAAAAGAAGGCCCCCTTCTGGTCATCTTAGTGGTCCACATAAGTCACACAACCATGAAAATTTTGGGTCCAGTAGCACCACTTCATTAACACCATACCATTATAATGCCATACTCGCTGTTTTGATAAACAAATCTATTTACAAATTTACAAACAAAAAAAGTCTCAATTAGTCAGTTTTCTCAAAATATAACAGGACAATCATGTTTTACTTTTTTAAATCAAAAGAACAATGCACTGGTAATTTTATGGATTAACAGGATGGACAGACTTTTCTCGAATTATTCAGCTATAATTTTTCCTACCCTAGAGAAGAATAGGCTTAAACAGTTTTTGGTAGAATCATAGAATGGTTTGAGTTGAAGGGACCTTTAAATGTCATCTAGTCCAACACCCCTGCAATGAGCAGGGACATCTTCAACTAGATCAGGTTTACTCAGAGCCTCGTCCAACCTGACCTTGAATGTTTCCAGGGATGGGGCATCCACCACCTCTCTGGGCAACCTCTTCCAGTGGTTCACCACCGTCAGCGTAAAAAATGTCTTCCTTATATCTAGTCTAAATCTACCCTCTTTTAGTTTAAAACCATTCCCCCTTGTCCTATCGCTACAGGCCTTATTAAAAAGTCTGCCCCCATCTTTCTTATAAGCGCCCTTTATACATTGAAAGGCCGCAATAAGGTCTCCCCGGAGCCTTCTCTTGTCCAGGCTGAGCAACCCCAACTCTCTCAGCCTTTCTTCATAGGAGAGGCGTTCCACCCCCCCGATCATTTTTGTGGCCCTCCTCTGGACCCGCTCCAACAGGTCCATGTCTTTCTTGTGCTGAGGGCTCCAGAGCTGGACGCAGTACTCCAGGTGGGGTCTCACCAGAGCAGAGTAGAGGGGCAGAATCACCTCGCTCGACCTGCTGGCCACGCTTCTTTGGATGCAGCCCAGGGTTGGCCTTCTGGGCTGTGAGCGCACATTGCTCGCTCATGTCCAGCTTTTCACCCACCAGTACCCCCAGGGCAGGGCTGCTCTCAATCCCTTCATCCCCCAGCCTGTATTGATACCAGGGGTTGCCCCGACCCAGGTGCAGGACACCTTGCACTTGGCCTTGTTGAACCTCATGAGGTTCACACGGGCCCACTTCTCAAGCTTGTCCAGGTCCCTCTGGATGGCATCCCATCCCTCAGGCGTGTCAACCACACCACTCAGCTTGGTGTCATCTGCAAACTTGCTGAGTGCAAGTGCACTCGATCCCACCGTCTATGTCATTGATGAAGATATTAAACAGTACCTGTCCCAATATGGACCTCTGAGGGACACTACTCATCACTGATCTCCATCTGGACATTGAGCCGTTGACCACTACTTTCTGGATGCGACCATCCAACCAATTCCTTATCCACTGAACAGTCCACCCATCAAATCCATACCTCTCCAGTTTAGAGAGAAGGATGTTGTGGGGGACCACGTCGAAGGCCTTACACAAGTCCAGATAGGTGACATCCGTAGCTCTTCCCATGTCCACTGATGTAGTCACTCCACCGTAGAAGGCCACTAGGTTGGTCAGGCAGGACTTGCCCTTGGTGAAGCCATGCTGGCTGTCTCGAATCACCTCCCTGTCCTCCATGTGCCTCAGCATAGCTTCCAGGAGGATCTGCTCCATGATCTTCCCAGGCACAGAGGTGAGGCTGACAGGTCGGTAGTTCCCAAGGTCCTCCTTTCTACCCTTTTTAAAAATGGGTGCAATGTTTCCCTTTTTCTAGTTACCAGGGACTTCACCTGACTGCCATGACTTTTCAAATATCACGGAGAGTGGCTTGGCAACTACATCAGCCAATTCCCTCAGGACTCTGGGATGCATGTCGTCAGGTAGATGGATTCATGCATAGATTCATGTATGTTCAGGTTCCTCAGGTGGTCACGAACCTCATCTTCTCTTACAGTGGGAGGGACTTTGCTCCCCCAGTCCCCATCTTGCGGTCCATCCACTCGAGAGGTGTGGGAAGAGAGGTTGCCAGTGAAGACTGAGGCAAAAAAGTTGTTGAGTACCTCAGCCTTCTCCTCGTCCATTGTTACCACTTTGCCAGTCTTGCTCATCAGGTGGGGTACGTTTCCTTTGACCTTCCTTTTCTGGCTGACATACCTGTAGAAGCCCCTCTTATTATTCTTTGCATCCCTTGCCAAGTCCAGCTCCATCCGCGCCTTGGCCTTCCTGACCCCATCCCTACGCAACTGGGCAGCATCCCTGTACTCTTCCCAGGATACCTGTCCCTGCTTCCACTGCCTGTGCATTTCCTTCTTGCCCTTCACTTTGACCAGCAGGTCTCGACTCAGCCATGCCGGTCTCGACTCAGCCATGCCGGTCTCTTGCCCTCCTTTCCTGATTTCTTACACCTGGGGATCGAGAGCTCTTGCGCTCTATGGAAAGCGTCCTTAAAGAAGACTAAGCCTGCATATGAACATTATTCGTAGTGTTGGTAAGCTGATACACACAAAACTGTAGTAGTCAAGGATGAGAAGTGAAAAACTTGCAATGACAATATTCACTCAGTCATAAAAAACCCAAGGCAGATCGCTCCCTTCCAAACATCTTTAGGGAAACATCACATCCCCTTAAATATTTATATTTTAACCTTCCTAATCCAAGTATCAGGTATAATATGCTATCCCTTCTGCATCAGAAAATGGAAGGGTTTCTCAGCTTTACTTTTTCTTTTAAAGCTTGACATCACTTGTTTAGTTTGAGTTAGTTCTGTCACAAAATACAAGCTAAAATCAGGTTCAAAGAAATCTGTTTTGGGAGATATGAAGTTAGGAACATCCCCATCTCACTGAAGACCTGTGAGTTTATCATTTACTCATTACTAATGGGTTTCAAATGACTGATGTCTGCAGTTAATATGCACACCAGTACTGTAAATGTGCACATCATATTGCTCAAAAACAAAGAGCAGGATCCTATGGGAACACTTGCATTTGCGCCTTCCTCAAACTCAGCACATCAGTATATGAAGAAGAGTAAATCCAGTAACATTGCAACACAAATGTGCAGACAGGGAGAAACAATGACTAAGAGAGATCACAAATAGAGGGGAAGGTGAACAGAAGAAGGTTTAGAGGCTAAAGATGTCCAGCTGATCTATACATACTAAGTAACTTGTCTTTCTGCTAATTAGCTGCTCTTTCTAATTGCAAGTGGTAAGAGATTTCAGCGATGGTATGAAGTTGGACAGGGGAAATAATTGTAAAATGAACAATTCTACTGCTTCTTAAAAGGTACTTAACTCAGAAGATCATCAGAAGATGAGACACAAAGCTCTGCTCAGTTCTTCCACTAAAGATTCAAGGGCCTGGAGCAGAACAAACTGCTGAGTTGTCTGGAAACCGATCACAAAGGATAATCACTTCCTGGCAAAGGAGACTTGAGTTTGCGCCTGCTCTCTTGTGGTTGTAACACATCATAACTGAGATGTTCATTGTCTACAGATCTCCTATGTCAGGTCACAATGTTTTGTGTGACCTTTGAATGGCTAAGGAAGCTTATGGTGTGAAGCTCCAGTTCTTCCCAAGATTGTAACCCGTGCATAACAAAATTGTTTAGGTGAGCTCCACACCCAGAAGAGGGTGTACCCATTGAACACTAACAGGATCGTTTCATAGCTTGATGAACAATTAAAGGGAGAAAATCCACTGAATGCACATACCAGTCACATCAGAAACCACCTAACCTCTGTCCTTCCTCCTTTTCTGCCAGGGCAATGACAGGCACAGAGCATCATGAAGCACATCATGACTCATGTGCCTTGAAAAAAACAGATGTGATTTTAGCATCACATCTACCACATCTTGGCCAAGAGATTTATTGCAAAATAAAGTTTAACAGATGGGAATCTCTCCATCTCTAAAGAATGGATAATTCCTTCAGTGAATCCCATGGCTTGTGATGTATAAGGTTGAGATCAAGTTATCAGAAGGGAAGCTCAGGCTCTAGCCAGCAGAAGGGTCTGTTCCCTTGATCAACTAATTTTCTAGATGAGCAAAGGTGGTCTTACCTGTATGTCTGATGCATAGAGCAAGCCAAAATTTGGAGGAAGGCTCAAGAGATGAAGGTGAACAGCTCGTGCAAGAGGAATCAGATGCACCTTGAATTAACACTGTCTAAGAAGACAAAGTTGGTCAGACTTCCTGCTTTACAAAAAATAGGGTAAGGCAGTTACAGACCTGAATAACTTTGGATACTATCACCATTTGAATTTGAACCATTTCTACTAGAAGGTAGAAAGGATTTACTAAGTCAAGGACAGTCACCAATCTTCCTTCCTTCCCATACGGCTTCAGGAACAGCAGTTGTAGAAAATGCAAAGGGTACATGAACTGGTTTTAAAGCTCTCAATGACTTTAATATCTAGCTTTAACCAGAGTAGATTCTCCGTAAGAGAGGTTGGTAAAAAATGGACAAGTTGGGAAACTGTGAGACAGGAAGGAACAATTGAATTGCATGGCTGTTATCTACTACCCAAGCATCTAATATAATTTCACAATCAATACAGAAGTGTATGTATTTCATCCCAGACATGGTGTAAGCTGGAGGAGAGGGGGGGTGAGAAACAGAAGAAAAATAAGTCACAAGCTGTAATAAACTTTGACAAATACCTTCAGAGCTGCTGTTTCCACATCTACTGTTGACCAGTTACCACTGGTGAACTACGAAGCCTGAATACAACCTGTAGCTGTAGAATACATCTTCACTGAGACTATACATAGTGGTCTTCACAACTACTGTTTTGGTGGCAACAGGTTTATCTGTGACTTTGAGTTCTTGATGCAAGAGAGCAGTCTTCCTCATATAACATCACAGAATAGCTCAAGAAACATTTAAAGGAGTTAACAATCAATGTGTGAAGATTGCACAGCGAGAGACCATCAAATGTAAGGTCCTAGACTTATGCCTTCATGTGTCTGGATCTATGAATATTGCATCTGCCTTTCTGATGGAAAATTACAATGTTCTATCTGTTGCATCTACTGTAACATGGTGTGATGCATGAGTGCCAATTCAGTGCATCTCACTCCATCAAAGTGCTCTTTGAGACCACTTGGCCTTCCAAAAGGAACTTCTCCCTAGCATTAGTGTGAGAATGTCTTGCAGAAGAGTTTTAACTTCTATCTGGCAGACAGTGACTGAAAATACATGGGCCTGAAAAATAAACCACCAGAAACAAAAGCTGACTTTGGGATATTCTCATTCATAGGCATGATGTGGAAACTGATAAAGAACATCCACTAAGCCACATGAAGGTTGCAACTCTTTATTAAGGAACCATCAGGAAGCTGAGAATTTACTTCAGTGGGAACTAAAAAGAATGGTTACCATTATGAAAATGCCAAAACAGTGCCTGCCTTGTACAGAAGTTTCACCAGAAGATGATCTTTCATAAGCTGATCTTGAAATTAACCACCATGCCCTCCCCGTGTTTAAAAAAAAAAAAAAATTCCAAGCTGCCTTTAAAATAAAATTAACACAAAAATAAAGTTTTCTTTTCAAGTTTACTTCTAATTCACAACATTGCAAAGATAGCATGAACAGTTTTAATTGTGGGACAAGCCATGGCATCTTAGCTACAGAATCCTGCTTCATTCAGTGCAAAGCAAATGGTGAGTGAAGAACAAATCAAGGTGATGCAGCAAACAGCAGTCATACTTGTAAACTGGTGAAACTGGTTGAAACCAGTGTAAAGAAAGACACTTGGCACAGCAAACAGGCTGTTACAGTTTTCTTTAAGGAAGAGGAACCGTAGCCTTTCTTTGCCACAGAGAGGTTTGCTTCACTGCACATTTGATTGCATAGCAAGTCACAGACAAGTGCCTTCATATCCAGTGGCACCGTTCCTTACACCTGAACTAGCAGGTAACTGGGGACACAGGATAAAGCTTTCAGTGTTACCACAGAAGTAATTTGGCACCTTAGCTATACCGATGCAGGTCTTCCACTCTAGTTGCAGTCAAGTCACAGCTTCTTTTGACTACACATCTGCTCAGATAGTCATTCAAATTCTGCCTAATTTATTCCATATTTGTGGACAAGTCATTGAACTTTCTTCATAATTCCTCTGGCGTTTTTAGAGCAACCAGCAACACCCAGAAGTTAAAATAGTCAGAAACCAGCTCTGCAACTCAGTCTTTTCTGAATTACTGACATGGTTTATCCAACACTGACCTCAGCTTAGATAAGATCCCACAGCATTTATTAGTTCAGTCATAGTACCACAGATAGAAGATAAGCCCTGAACAACAGAATAGATGTGGGATCTAAAATAGTAAGATAAAATTGCATCATATTTTGAATGGGATTTGGATCCCAGTTTGTTCCAATTAAGGAATGCAGGATTTCCAATCTCCATTGTTATCAAGCCCACTGATGACATGTTCAATAACTTATACAGCTCACAGAAAGATTCGTGAAGTGTAATTTTTATAGTCATGCCCATTTTCTAAGGAAAAATGGCAGACCTAATAATTATACAGAAGCTCTATACTAAAAATTGTACCACTGCATAAACAGTTTTATCACCAGAGGTGGTAAACCAAAGCAGTATTATGAAGGAGCTTGACCATACAAGAAAATCCTGGTAACATCCAATTCATTAACTACTGGTCTGCTTCAGCTTGGGGTAAATCAGATTACTGACTGCAAGAACAAGCTGTTTCTTCATTTTTTTTCCAGGCCCTCTTGTCATGCATTACCAGCAAGGGGCAGGGACAAAGTTTTCCCTCGCAGGAATACAACTGTCCATCTGTCTAGGCTCCGAGACCTTTGCTTGGTGCAGTAAGAGACTCCCATTATTCTTTGCTTATCCTCTTGCTCCCAAAGCTGGTCAGATAGAGACTTCTCAGTTATCAAAATCTGCAGTAGCAATGCAGTCTGATAACCTTTACAACATGGGGTGGTTTTCCCAACATGGCATGCTGCTGCCAAACCCCCCCCCACTATATTGCATCTCATGCTTACCCGAAGTGAGGCGAAAGGGTATCAACAGTTGCTACAAGTCACCATTCTTCACTGGATTAGAAATAGGAGATCACAGACAGGAAAGCCAGGAATAGTATACTTATAAGATTTGAAGACTTTCTCATGCTGTCATGACAGGGAACTTGTCTGACCAGCATCTCAGAGGCCCAGATCATTAAGCTGGCATTGGGACATAAAAATGGCACCAGAAGGTTCAGTTTCTTCCCAGCTGAGTTTTCACATCCTGGGTGCGTGGCCATCAGAGGAGTTCTGTGTGCAGCCGCAGCATTATCGTTAAGTTTCCCACTCTCAAGTGTATTTAATTTGAGAAGCAGTTTTCAGAAATTCTAGTAAACACAAACATAGTAATTTGGACACCAAAGGTAGTAGCTTTTTGTACCAACTCTCTAAAATAATTTTAGAAGTAGACCAGGCTGTAGATATCTAAACTAATAATTAAAATTTAGATGGTGTGTACGTTTGAACATGTTCCACTTCTACCTAGATTTTCCATCTGTACAACAGGAAACACATCTATGGTTCGCTCCTCAGAAAAATCCATGAGACACTAAAGACTTCTGTATACAATGCAAGAATTATTCCACATTAAAAAAATGAAGACGACATGCAATCAACATGTCTTATTCAGTTGCTATTTTTATACTGTATGGACCTATAAGGAATGTAGAAAGGAAGCACAAACAGTCATGTAATCAAAGACAACATAACACATGTTGATATAAAGCATATATACCAAGGGTTTGAACAGATACCCTTCATGCTGGAAATGTCTAACCTTTTCATGTATATTTGACAATTTAACTACAGTCAGAATCAAACCCTACTGATTGTTGTAGCTGAGTCTTCCTAATGATTTTCATTCTATGACACCATTCAGCTGATTTTATTAGGTTTTAACCTCTCAGCCTGAAGTTTTCCATGATGAATACCAATGGGCATTTATGATCAGAAGGGAAAATTAAAAAAACAAGCAAGTAAGTGTTTCTGTCAATATTTTAAGAAGTCTGCTGTTCTGAAATCCACGTTAATTTTTTCAGCATCCTGCTGTTGAGTCAGGCGTTGCACACTGCATTTCATGGGCTCCATGAAAGAAACTGCATTTTCAGTTTTAAGTCTCAGAATAAGAGCTCCCTTAAAAAAAAAANAAAAAAAAAAAAAAAAAAAATCATATTTTAAACAAAGGAATTATCACCATCACTTAAATACATACCCAATGACTGAACCAGGTACAAAGTGACTAAAATAACACTAAAACAAAAATAAAGAATATTCTTCTTGAAGGAACTGATATATTCAGAGTATGCAACACAACACACACTTTTGTGTGTAAGTCTTCCTCAATGCTGACCATTTGACTCCAGTTGAAGTTGGTGGAAGACAAAACCACTCAGTACTTTTGAAGCACTTCTGATGACATGTACCACATTCAAGCTGAAAAATGAGACATTCAAAGATGACATTCATGAAAATAATTTTCTGCCATGCCTCTGGGTCTCAGCTCCCTCTTTCAACTTGAGCAGTAAATTCCAGACTGATTACACTGCAGAGTTAAGTTCACATCTGGGATTCTTGTAGCCACAGCAAGACTTACTATGCTTTCAATGCAAGTATGCATTTTACGTACTTGCATATTACATTGACTTACAACTTCAGATCTTTACATACTACAGCAGAATCAGTAACACAACTGCTCCTATACTTAAAAGTTATTTTTCCTTCTCCACAGTTTATGCTCGCAATCTATTTTGGAAGGTCTTTTTAAAGAAAATGCATGTTTCCTCCACAGGAAGGCTCCCTGTGTGGAAAGTTAATGAAAATGCTAGAAGACCTGGCTCCAGCTAGAGCATTTATCAGAACACCCACAGAGGAAGGGCTATCCTTTGAAATGTTAAATACATTGTCAACCATGGATGAAGGTCTAGAAAGCTTTTCAAGTCATCCAGTGCTGTGAAAAAATGTACACACCTGAGAAGAAAAAAAGACTGTCTATGATGACAGGATGACGGACTCAGTCAAGCATTTTATAAATTGAGATAATTGTTAGCGCGCATTTAGGATGAGTTAAAGAATGAGAATACTCCAATGCGTTCACAGAGACTTAATTCTTCACTCAAATACCTATTAATAAAGAAGAGGTTATGAAGGTAAGAACTTTACCTTTGTCCTGGTTTCAGCTGGGATAGAGTTAATTTTTTCTTAGTAGTTGGTATAGTGCTATGTTTCGGATTTAGTATGAGAATAATGTTGATAACACACTGATGTTTTTAGTTGTTGACAAGTAGTCTACTAGTCAAGGACTTTTCAGCTTCCCATGCTCTGCCAGGTGCACAAGAAGCTGGGAGGCAGCATAGCCAGGACAGCTAACCCAACTGGCCAATGGGGTATTCCATACCATGTGACGTCATGCTCAGTATATAAAGCTGGGGGAAGAAGAAGGAAGGGGGGGACGTTGCGAGTGATGGCGTTTGTCTTCCCAAGTAACCGTTACACGTGATGGAGCCCTGCTTTCCTGGAGATGGCTGAACACCTGCCTGCCGATGGGAAGGAGTGAATGAATTCCTTGTTTTGCTTTGCTTGCATGCGCAGCTTTTGCTTTCCCTATTAAACTGTCTTTATCTCAACCCATGGGTTTTCTCACTTTTACCCTTCCGATTCTCTCCCCCATCCCACTGAGGGGGGAGTGAGCGAGCGGCTGTGTGGTGCTTAGTTGCTGGCTGGGGTTAAACCACGACAGTCCTTTTTGGCGCTCAACGTGGGGCTCAGAGTTCGAGATAATGACAGATTTGACTGGAATGTGCTAGATTGAATTTATAGCTGTTATTGCTGTTTAGCTATTAATTGGCAGGCTCCTGTGCTTGCCACGGGGCTTGCTTGCCTTACTGTATATTAGAGTCTCGTGCTGCTCTCATTAGTGGCTGCTTTTTGCTAGTTGGTGGAGAAATGGCTGTTATTTTGTTGATCACATCCATGGCGACCTTTATGCTAGTAAAGGGCTAGAATAAGAGTTGATTTCCAACATGTAACATATACAACAATTCTGACAATAAGCAGTTTTTGTAACAGATATTATCTTTCCTAACTGCTACCAAAAAAAAAAAAAAAAAGCCACCAAAAAGCTGACCTAAAATAAAACTGTTAATTTACTAAGTGCTTGGATTTAAGAGCTTTACATTTTGAGTTGGACTCTTTCATGGTAAAGATGATTTCAAAACCTGAATGATCAGTAAGTTCCCAGCCATCAACAAAGAAGGCAAAAAGTAACAGGAGTCAGCTGATTTGAAAAACAGTGTTCATAAAAGGTCCAAGCAACTGCCTGCAAGATCTAACATAGCACAGAAGACACTTTTGGACCACAGCCAGTAACAAATAAAAGAAGGAAACAAAAAACAATATCATGAGATTTTTTTTTTTTTCCCTCCTGCTCTGGTCTGTAGTAGCAGTAAATATTCAAATTGGCTTAATATTTCATCTTGACAAAGCATTTTCAGCTTGTTGAAAGTATCAATTTAAGAAAGAAGCTTGTCTCTTTTTTACGAAAAGGAGAGGGAAGTGGACAGTTTGAACCACTCTAAAAACAGACTATACTCTAGAGATGGAACGGACCAAGCAAAACACTGCTGTTTCCAAAATATCTCAAGTTAATAAAATTATTTTGTTTTGCTAGAAATCATAATAGTGCCATGCTCTTCTAGACCATGCTAGAGCAAGACATGGATAACCAGCCTCATTGTTTAATGAAAACATTCACCCAGAAATGTCAGGTTATGTTCTTTACCTTAAAACAGTAACAGCAAGTAATGGTCTGTGTGTCAACACAAGTAATTCTTTAAATAGAGATTTTTTGCCCTCTTTCTTCACAAGGTGATCTAAACAGGTTTTTTTCTTAATATTTACAGGAGAATTCCTTACAGGAAGGATCCAAGCATGTCCTGCAAATCACTACAGATAACAGCATAAAGAATGTCAATCACATTTACTGTTACTCTACAAAATAACCTCATGGCCTCAGAAAAGACAAGTTTTTCCAGGTATGAGATCCCGTTATCTAGGTTACACACAGTTTGAGAAAAATGACGTTCCATCGAGCACAGGACTGGTATCTACCACCTAAGGTTGATGAATCAGTAATAAGTTATTTGCTTAATTAAAAATAAATATTTGAGGGATATTGATAGCAAACACAGTTGATTAAGTTAAAGGCTTATGTCAATATAAGACATTTGATATTATAAATAAGCAGCACATGTATACCTGATGTTATTCTGCAAATGATCAATACAACATATTTTAAGTGGATCAGGAATCAGCTAACAGATGGATTTCAAGAACTAATTGTCAATCATCAACTAGTTGCAGTATTGCTAGTAAGGTCCTTACAGGATCAGTAAACTTTTAGTCACTAATTAAAGATACCACTGTGAATAACGCTACCTTATCAAAAGACTGAAGTGTGGATGAGCAATAATGTTGGAGAACAGCAACTCTCCGATAAGCATGGTACAGTCAAAAAATACTCTTCAATGAGCCACTGCAAGGTCCTATCTCTAAAAGCAGCAGCAGAGTACAAAGATTTTTATAGGCCAGTTTCAGAAAGACTTGGATATACAGTGATTCTGTATTGTCTGATGAACCAAGTCAAAAAATAAAAACAATGCTTCCTCCAGAAAATAAATACAAACAAAAGCACCATTAGAAGTGGGTGTTGCCCACTTCTGACATGTTGAAAAAACAGTTCAGACAAGAGCAATAGGTGAAGAGCACAGTTAGCTTTTAAGGAATATTTTCCAGCCTGTTTTCTTTCAAGGAATGGAATAACTATGCGAGTTACAGCTACAAACAAGCTGGAGAAAGCAAGTGTATTATGAATTCCAACCAAGTAGAAGCTGAAGTTGATGGGTGGGACAGAGTGTGTGTCTTATTCAGAACTGAAATAAGGTCCCAAACAATACCACTGCTTGAACACTTTATATGACGATTACCTTAGTAATATTCATGTTAAAATTCAAGCAACTTATTAATTTAGAGCACAGAGACTACTGGGAAGTAAAGTGATTTCTTGGTTACAGAGGTAGTCGAATGGAAAAATCTTACTGGTCACTTCTAGGCTTTCCATCTACTTATTAATAAATTCCTTAAATCTGCTCCATTGTCTGGTTGTTTACCTCATGCTGATGAAGTAGCTACCAATAGTAAAGTCTTTATCAGTCTGACTTTACAGAGAACTGAGTTAGGGGATAAAGCACTGGATTCAAAAGATGCTGTATATTTATTTATTTAGTCCTCAGTAGTATCTTCAAATTGATTTTTCTGACATAGGATTAGGAGAGATTAATTCAACATTTCTTTGCACATCATGTAAACAGTCAATTCAAGTAAGATTCTAATTACTCTTTCACTAGGGGCATCAGGATACAGAATACATGGGAAAAAAACTAACCAATGGCAGAAATTCTTACTTTTAAATAAGTTTATTTGACCCGTAACGAAACACAAAGTGAGGTATTACAGGGAGGCTTTGGATTCACTTTAAATAGGAAGACAAAGGAGGGGAGAAAAAAAACCAACAACAACAAGAAAACAGAAGAAGAAAACTTCTGCTCCCATACTCTTTCAGCCATCTTTATCTTAGAGAAATATTGTCATTAAGAAAAGGTTACATTTCAGTGGCAGTCCACATAGTAGGATGTACTTATGTTACACTGTTTAGGCTTGACAAGATTATATATTTGTTTTGCCCTGCACCCAATCTACATGTGCTATAACACCAGGTGCTGGAGAACCTCGGCAGGCTGTGCCATTGCTCACACAAGGAATGCACGAAAAACCCGAGAAACTGTGGTATTAAGGTGAATGGTTTCCCCCAAGAGCAGAACCAGGTATTGACATGTACCTGTTCTTAAGCATTGTATAGGGAGGCAGACCAAGTGTGAAACATCTGCTCATTCTCGTTCAGAGCATCAGAGTCCCTATTTCCTTCTCCTGAAACTCCTGGACCAGGACCACTAACAATGGTACTGGCCACAGCATGAAAGACAGTCCCATCTCACCCCTGCCCACCGCCTAAACCCTTCTGTAACACAGTCATCTGAAAGGCTGTTTGACATTTTACTGCATTGCTTTAACTTTTCCTGACATGCTGGAAAGTATTATTCAGTCTCTGGCAGACAGACCACATATCTGTGAATCCTTTTTAACTAGACAAAGACTATTGCCAAATGGTCTTTGGAGTGGATTACTCTTCAGGTGATCCTTTTTACATTAAATTATGAGCAACTTCAAGTATCAAGAAACTATTCTCTCCTTTTCAGCTTTTCAGTGAAGCAGTTTTCCTTCCACCTCTGGTAGTTCAAAGACATAGTTGACATACACCTGGAGCCAGAATCCACTGACAGAAGAGAGTTCTGCAAATCGCAAGCCAGACACCACTGTAGACATTTTTGTTCTTTTTTTCCCCTCTCTGCTGAGTCAACATCCTCACCTCTATATATAGAGTTAAGATGTAGAAGGCCCTAGGAATGAATATGTTGCCTCCTTAAATATTACTGTAGTTTCTCCATTTAAAAAAAAACAACACAAAAAACCAACACACTAACTGTACTGTTTCAATAATAATCAAGTTGGAAAGACACTATTGAACAAACAAGCTCATGAATCCAGATGGCACATTGAGTAGCAGAAGAAAACCCGAGGGAGCAGCAGTGGAATTTGGAACAACGGCCTTATACACCCTGGGTGCACCTGGAAACTCATGGAAGCATCAGAGGGATTGCTACAGCTCCTGATCTGAAAGCAAAACATCAGGAAGCACTAAATCAAGCGCAACTCTACTGCTTCTGTATCAGTCTTCCATTAAGAGAAATTAAAAGCTTTAGAGCAGAAGAATCATAGAAAGTGTAAGGCTGTTCAAAATATTCTTAAAAGTAAGAAGAAAAATGTATTTACTAAAAGGAACAATGCATGGCAGTTATTTAAATGCAGTTTGTTATCCAGTCTTTCTCCAAGTGCCAAAAGCTTGTGTTCCCCTCCCAGTGCTATTTCATCTACAGGGACAATCCAGATCAGTATGAACTTGAAGTTCGGTTCTGTTAAACAAACCAAAGCCATCAGAATTTACATGAAAGAAGTGTGGTTTGTTGGTTGGTTGGTTTTTGTGCTCCTCCCCCCCCCCCCCAAAAGTGTGAGAAAATACTCTACAGAATTTGAGATTTCTGTTTTTCTTGCAAAATGTTAAATCAAAGGAAGATCAACTATTCAGTCTGAACCAGAATTATTGTCCTGTAGTTCCCAACTGTTTTCCTTCACTGAAATATTTTCAAGGGATAAAAGCAAAACAATTTGAACAGCTACTGTTCTGCATTAAGCCATGCTCACAAGTCAGTAGACCCAATGAATAAAAGGATCTGAAAGTCATCTTAAGTTATAGTCAATCCTTAATGCAGTTTTCCTGCTCATTTATACATGACTAGGTTGCATAGCATCACACATAACAGTAGTATACTACAAGGTTCTTAAGCACAGCTGAAGCAGAAAAACTTAGCTTATACACATAAAGGATTTTTTTTCTTTGTTCAGTTTTTAATATTAGGTGATTAAATGATTGGGGGAAACCAGACACGTTGTGAGACATAAATACCTTCCACAGCATCTTGCCATTTAGAAAGGAAAAAAGACTTTTTTTTTTTAAATTTGAAAAAAAAAACCAAACAAAAACAAACCCCCAAAAAACTCTTTAACCATACCTTTGCAGATTACGAACTGGTTATTTCTGCATATGTCCTTTATACATATTATTATATTCTTCTGCATCTTAGGTTTATAGTTTGCGTAAGAACATAAAAAAAGAAGTTTGTCTTTGCAAATGCTGGTGTATGCTAGAAGCGCTTAATATCTTGTTCATATGTCTCCTAGAGAGTGAATTAGACAAGTACAGCAAGCTCAGAACAGGCAGAAAATAACACCATAAGTCTATTTTGTAATTCAAATGTCCAGTGAGTCAAAGGATGAAAAAACCCAATCTTGTTACAGAATCCATTAGACTTGCCCTGTTCTTATGAAGCTTTAAGCCTATGAGATACGCCAGGATATAATCCAACCACGTACTCTTGAAGGCTGGTTTAACTCACCTAGACTCCTCATGGAGATTTACTGTGTTTTACAAGAACTTCAGTGGTCGCATGTGTGCACGCAGAGACACATGTGTGTGTATCTCTAGCTGAAAAACTATCACCTGGAACAGAAAATTACTCTTCAATCAACACGAAATGAATTCAAGTATGTGAAATATGAATGAGTGCTCTCACTCAAGAAAAAAAGCAACTTGCTTCTGTTGTAGCTTAGTCCTCCACATGTGAGGTGTTCAAGAAAATAAAGATGATTATTAAGAAGGCACTGCCTAACACCATGCAGTGCATTCTGCATTTGCTTCAAGATCCAGAATGACTAATTCTCCATAATTAAGAGAATTGTAGCATAACAACAACATTCTCCAGCAACATTCACGACAGTTTTCAATAAAAGATTAAGTTGCTTAATATAAATTACACTTGCACAGAAGAATAGGGATCCACGATCATCCACACTTTTGGCAGTTTAACACAGCCTTCAGTCTTCATGATGGAAAAGTAAAACTCTTTCTATCCATTTTAATCCACATATGACAAATTAAATACAGAGTATATTACATGTATCAAAAAGTATGTATTTTAAAAAAAAATTTAAAAAGAGGGATTGGGGGTGGGGAAATGATACCCACAGAGCATGAGGACTCAATTTACTGTCAGGTTTTTATTACAGATGTTTTTCAGCCTGCTACTTGTCTCCATTGCATGCACTAACCCAAATAACAGAAGGAACGTTCTCTTTTTCTGCAGCTTCTGAAGACCAACGAGACAATTTGCTTGAATTGATTGCTGTGAAGAGCTTCCTTTTTGCCCTTTATAGGAATGAAGTCTTCTTAAAAGAAACTGTCAAAATTGTATTGCCTATCACAGAGAAAGTGAAAGACTTTTCAATTCTTTTTCGTTTATTTTAAATACTTGGGGGGGGGAAAAAGCTTTCTACTTCTAAACAGCTTTATAAGCTCCAAAATGCATGTTGTTCCCACATGATGTAAATTCTTGGCTAAAATAAAGTTAAAGATAACAGCATAGAATTTAAAATACGACCTGGATTTGACTTACTAGAGTAATGGTATTTTGGGAAAGAATAATTTACTATTCTTCAAACCTAACATTACTTTAAATATAAGTGGAATTTGTAATTCTTCAAACTTAAGTTTAAAAACAAACAAATGTAAAATACCAGATTATGAAGAAGCAATTCAAGTTTGACTTCAAAGAGAGCTTATCAGTTAAGATCTTCCACTATGGGTGATTGATGTTATGCCTTATGTTACAGACATTAATTGGCCGTTTTTTTCTTGGATTTTTTGATCCTTTGTATGTGAACACAGAAAAAGAAAAAATAAGTATTTTCTTAAATACTTTTTATCTATTCTAGTCCCAAACAGCATGTCCTTCCTTCTTCATACAGCTTATCCAGCGAGGCTTTAAGTCCTTAAACTTTTATTCAATATCCACGTGCAGACAAATCACGAGAGACAGGAGTTTCACATATAGCTATACAGTGCTACAGGGATAATACGAAATACCGCCAGGTGGTATATTTAACATGCTCATCCACTTTTGGAAAAGGCATAAACATGATGTGCACAGGCCAGGTACAAGGCTGCATTTCTTCCAGACCCTGCACTCCTGGGTATTTAAAAAGCAAACAAACAAACTACTCAGCCTTACTGATTCATGATATTATCAGTCAAAAGAAAACATCCAAAATATTAAAAAAACTGAAACAGTTGTGTCAGTTGTAAGTAATGGCACAGTAAGACAAAGCTTCTGCCCATAAAGTGAAAGACGTGTTGATGACTGCAGCACAACAAATACCTCACAGGGTTGAACAACCACGCAAGGCTGTAAATCTTAACCATAACTGGATGATTTCAACTATCTATGAAAGGCTGTTTTTATTAAGAATACAGTAAGTAATAAGTACTGACGTACATTTTCCATCTCTAAAAATAGAGCTGCATCTTCAGTGACAGACAGCTTTAGATTTCTTTTGGACCGTGGCACCAGTCAACGGGCTGAATAACATCTGCTCTGTGCTTCGTTTTACTAATCCGTTCAACCCATCAAGCACCTACTCTAAGAAGAGCCTCTCACTGGACATTACAAAAGATCCAAACCACACAGAATTTGAGAAAACACCAAAAGGTATGGTCAAGACTTCCCCAATGCAAAATGGTAACTCGGAAGTTTCCATCCCTTCTACCGGAGGGTAAGCGACAGCTCTGTTATCTTACTTGCACCATTTTGTTTCTCTACTATTATTCAGAAATCAGTGGAAAAGAACCTTTTTCACATCAATCAGCGAAAGCAAAATGTTTCTAGAACTGGCTATCAAATAAGTTAAACTTGGTAAGCAGAGGGAGGGCCAGGTTTCCCCCGCAGCTCAGCCAGGCTGTTGGATTAAAAAGAAAAGAAGAAAGAATTTTTTAAAAGTTAATTCAGCTTTGTAAGCTCAAATGGTACCTGACTTGAAAAGTAAGTTGAAGGAAGCCATGACTCTAGGAAAAAAAAACCAGTAAATATTTCCCCAAATTTGTATAGTTTCACTGTGTCAAAGATGCTAAAATGGAGGGGGGAAAAAAAAAAAAAACCCACAATATAACTATTATTTTTACAGTTACCTTGGAGACTGAAAAAAATATCCTAAGATTCAGTTAAGGAACGCCAAAGGGCTGGCAAGGTAAGAAATACGGGACGTGGGGTTGGGCAGTGGAAAGGGATGAACATGGGAACAAAGTTTCAAATTGTATTTCTTCTCAACTGGGGGGAAAAAAGGCATGGGTAAAGGGAAAACAAATGTGCGAATCCAGAAGTTGTACATAGTCTTTAAAATTTCTGCAGTCAAGAAGTTACAATAGTAATGGGAGCTTAAAATGACAAGAAGATATTAGCATATCTTGCTTAATTAAGACACTATGTTACAATAAGCATTTGCAGAATACACACCGATATACAAAACTTGCCTAATAACTGGAAGTTCATATTGCCTAAGTAACAGCTGCAGAACCCTAACTTGCACAGCAGTTAGAGCCTTCCAGCACTGCTACACTTAATAGAACAAAAAAGTGTATTTTTCTTCTTAAATATTGAGTGATTTAAAAATAAGCAAAATTAATCAAAGAACGGAAATCAGTTAAAACAGCTAAACATGGGCTAAATGCAATTAGTTGGTAATCTACAGAATAAAGAAAAGCTTAGTGTTGTAAATCAGGGATCACTTTCAGTACACTTAAAAAAAAACCCCAAAATTAAGAACTAATTCCAACATGTCCTGACGACTTCTGCCTACTGGTTTCCACTTCTTCGAGGAGTGCATATACCACTTCATATGATGCCATAAGTTACAACAAAAGCAGAAGAGCATTTGGAAAGACACGCGAACGATGCAAAGCATTAGGGATTATATAGCCCATTTACTTTATTACATTGGTCAGTATTTGCAGCCCATTATTTCAAAGTCCTGAAAATACCTGTTCCTACCAATTATATATCCATTATCCACATGCTAGAACTACCTGGCTGTAGGGATCCTGAATCTATCGGCACAAACCAACAAGTTTTTTTGTAAAGACAAGATAGGCATATACAGGATGCAACAAGAGGGTGCAACACCCTGGAACACAAGCGGTGGTGCCCAGCTCAGTTATGGACCAGGGAGGGCATCATCTCTGGTGGTAACAGAAAAACAACCCAAGCACACAGCCTTATGCAGGCACAGGGAAAGTAGCACATCAAGCTAAACCAAATTCAGGTATTTATCAATAAGCATGAGTTGGCACTATATAAAAATTAAAATTAAAGTTATTTTTAAAATAAGATTTATTAAGTTTAATTTTAATACTTAAAATTGGTTTTGGGATGATAAACTTAAGGGTTTGCTGATGCCGCATACATAAATAACAGACTGCAATTTTAGTCTAAAAGCCCCTGTCAGAGCAGAAATCCCTTTTGCAACACAGTTTAATTCTGACAACAGTCAACAGGCATGTAGATAAGAAAATAAAACCGTAGTAAAGCATCACTTTTGTTATACACCTCTGAGCTTTGAGGGATCTACTGCTTAGGAACTCCCCAAGCTTGACAAGGCATCTTTGTGTTTGATTTCCATGAGTTCAGGGGAGCTATGTTTTATACACTTTTGTACGTAAAACATCATCAAACATGTCTAAATTTCACTATCAAGTCAATACTTAAATATCATGTAAGCAGCTACAGTACCTTTTAAATGAAGAAAACTACTATCTCCATTTTCACTCCCTCAATCCCTATATCTTTACTTTCAGTTTCTGTTGAACAGAAAAGCTTTTACTCCCAGCACTTTCAGTTTCAGTTTAGCAGGGAAGTGCAAAAGAATGACTTTTGCTTGAGAAAGTCATCCAAAGTTAGGACAGCAACCAGGAGTCAGGGGAAACGGAAAAAAACAGGAGCCAGAGGAGACTAGAAGACAACAGCTGTCCAGGAAAAAAATTATTTCTATCCATGGCTTACTTCAACATTACATGAGCCTTAATTATACCACAGTGGTTAGCACTTTGTTTAAAGCCAGTCCCCCTTCACCCCACTTACTCCCAAAACAGTTTAAAATACGAAACTGGAAATGAGAATTTAAATTGCTTCTATGAAGTGATTTGTAATGTTTGTACAGTTTATAGGAAATCAGCAGCTAAAACAGTCTTGTAGAAGAGAGCATTTGCAGTTCTCTTGGAAAAAAAGACCAAACCAAAAACAAGACAGAAACCAAAGCTACAAGACTCTGACCAACCCCTGTAAATCTGTGCAATAAATACGTATGCTTAAAAAAAGCCTCATCTCAGGGTAAGCAAAAGCATCCTAAGAATTCTGCACAAATTAACATTTTCACTTATAAAAGGAAATAAAAAAAGAAAACACAAATAATACAGTGCACAATAATCAATTCAAGGTTCCAGCCCTTTCTCCTCTTTTTGAAGTGGACTTTAAACAAGAAACAGCCAATTGCAGTGGAAAGCAAGCTTCCATTTTACATTTTATGTGGGTTCATCTTCTTGCAGAAGAAAAACAAACAAACCCAAACGGTGTTTGCTGTTATTCCAGTGCACCAGTAAAGCCTTCGCATCACAGTTACAGCCACCTGATACAGATACACCTATTTATGTGGGAGGCACACACAGAGAGCTGATCTCAAGGACTTACCACACACCCCCCTTTTCACAATTATTGGTTATGACAAAACGCACTGTTTCCGAATGCAGGTTAGAGGGGAGCATCAAAACATCATGTGCAGCATGAGACGTTAGTTGTGGGAAAGCCATGACAGGCAAGAACATGTTCTTAGAGAGCTATTTACCAACATACACTAAAAAAAGCCTTTGAGACTTCATAATATTTTGGTAACTTATACGTACAGCTCATCACAAAGCTGATTGTTTCCATTTGACATAATAAAAGGAGAATTAGTGTGCTTTTAGGGAAAAGTAGTTTTGAAACATTTATAGAAGCTTCTCTTCTAATATACTACTTAGAGACTCTAGAGATTATTAGTGTTCTTATACTAGTGCATTTATTTGCATACCCTTTTGATATCTAGTAGTAGCTCCTTAAAATATAGACTGCATTTTCCTCTAAAATTTTGATAATATCCTCTAAACTTGCCCCAGTTCACGTACAAGACATACAAGGACAAACCAAAATGAAGCTATTATTTACAAACTTGTATTTTAGAAAAGAAACAAAAAAAGCCCACACCAACGCTGTTGCTCAACTTTGTTTATTCTGTGACGGTGCTCTGCTGTCACTGCATTCACCATTTCCCCTCTGCTATGCATTTCCTCCATGTTGATCTACAAAAATATTCCTCTTCTCTCTAGCAAAGGTACGCTTTTTAGGTTCACTCTGCCAGGAAGACCTTAGGGACAGGGATCAAGTTATTTACCACCACAAATGCTATAAAATATCAAGCTGATAATATTCTTTATTCTAAAAGACCTTTGTATACACCCTAAGTCTTTTCCTCTGTGCAAGACTGAAAACGATTACCTTGTGCAGTGCCATTTTGCTTTACTCCTTCTCTGACAAATAAACCCTTCCTCATTCTAAATATTTTCCTCTTATCTAGAGCAGCATTTCCACTTCTTTGCAAACAGCAACACAAAGCACCTGCAGCTCTCCCTACATCCAAATCAAACATTTATGTCAGGCCCTGATCTGCCAGGGCTGAAACAATAATCCAGCATTTCCTCCCTCCGATATGGAGATCAAGAGAGTATTTTCTGATTAGGACACAGATTTAATACAAAATTCAACGCAGAGAGTCTTAGGAGTGTTGAGTTTCTTTCAGGGTGCCAAGGGTCGGAGATGGTTTAATTTTCAAACTGCATTGTTTCTGAACAGGTGTTTACTGCTCTGGTTTACTATGACAAGCACCCATGTTATAGACTACACGCAGTATCTATTTGTTCGGATCCTTTTGTTCAAGCAATTACATTGCTCTTTAGAGGAAGGCCGCCAACCAGTATCTTTGCCTTCTTGTAGCCATACTGGTCACAACACACTTTCAGAGGTTACAGGAAGAAAAACCTTTTAAAAACATGCTTTTTAATGGAATATTTTAAATTTTAGAGTTAAATACCGTAACAGTTCAAGTATCAGAAGAAACATTTCACAAAGAATATTATTAATTCCATGGAGAAGGAATTACATCTTCTTCCTCTTTCCTTTTACTGGCTGTACTGGTATCCTACAGGCTGGTATTTTATGGGAAATAATAAAGCCCATAATTTGTTTTTTAGAATTGGAGCACTACAGTTCTGGCAAACATTGCTTATACCTTTTGTGCACTGCTGTATTTCATATTTTCTCCTCCCCTCACCCACCAACAGGAATGAAGGAATCCAATAACATGGAAACACAGCTTTATAAAGAAAGACATAAGACTACCCAAAATCTGGAATGCACATAGATAACCACCAAAACTCCGCAGCACACAACTTTACGAAAACACGCAAAGCAAGCTAATGCAAAAGCAAATCTGTATTTCCACAGTAACAGAAAACAGAGATTTATGACCACAGCTAAGAGGCCAAATAAGCCCTCTGCTCAGACCATAAAAAAAAAGCCCTGCAGAATGACTGTTCTGTTTCCTGCAGGAAATGAGATGCTTGTATTAGATACCCCTGTGGTCTTCATACTGTAAATGTATCAGCTGGTACAAATCCTCTGGAGAGGACTATTAACTAATGCTTAGAAAGAGCAGTGGCAATAGCAGACCGCACGTAGCACCTCAGAGAAGAAGGGACAAAAGCTGACAAGTCATCCCTAAAAAATCTGAGAGCCAACAGCTGAAGAAAACATCTTGTAGTAGACGCGATGTCTGTGAGGAATATACGTACCTACACCCGCTTATTTCCCCTTACACCGCTCACTGCTTCTTTAAATAAGGAGCCTATTGCTCATCAGCACTCCCCTCATTTAGGAGCCACAAGCCCATACTACCGCTCCTCATTAAACCATCCGTGGTTACACACGGCAGAGGAGGATCATCCACAGGCTGTACACATCTTACGCATGGCCATTTTTCCTCCTTTCTACTGTGGGTTTTTTTAATGTTTCCGACTTGCTCGGGCGCTAAGACAACTTCTCGCCGAGGCAGCCCCCCGCCCGGGGCAGGGCTCCTCGCCCCCGGAAGACCCCGCTGCTCCCCCATCCGCATCGCTCCCGCCCGGCGGCCTGGGTGGAGCCGCTCGCCCTCGCAGGACAAGCGCCGATCGTGTTCTCCATTTCAAAACCACTGCCAGGGCCAGAAGGGGGGGAGGAGAGAAGAGGGGAAGGAGGAAGGGAAAAGAAGGTGCAAACCTGCCTGGGGGAGAGCCCGGGGACGGAGACGGCCGGGGGGCGGGAGGGCAGGGCCGGGGGGGGCCAGCGGGGAGACAAAGGAGGGATGGAGGGCGCCCAAGGGAAACGGGGGAAGCCGGGGAGGAGGCGCTGCCGGGGAGCCCCGCGGGGCACCTGCCCGCCCCGGCACACGCCCCGCACACGCACACACACAGAGATCCATGCACACACGCACACACACACACACACACACACGTACCCAGCAGCAGCAGGCGGTGCGTCTGCTTGTACTCCCGCTTCTGCTCCTTGAGCGCCCGGTCGATGCTCTTGCTGACTTTCCTCGCCTCCTTCTCCGCCTCCCGCTCCTCCAGGCGCAGCTTCTCCCAGGGTCTCTGCAGCGCCGGCGGCTGGTGCAGCGCCTGCTGCCGCGCCGCCTTTCCCCCGCCGCCGGGGCCGCTGGCCTTGGGAAGCGGCGGCCGCTCGGGGGCCGCCCCGTTACCGCCGCCGTTCTGCAGCAGCAGCGGCGGCCCGTCCGCCTCCCCGCCGGGCTTACCGCCGGGCCGGAGCGGGGCGCCGAGGGGCTGCGGCTGCGGGGCGGCGTGAGGCTCCGCCGGCGCTTCGGGCTCCGAGGCGGCGCCGGCGCTGGAGATGGAGCCGCCGCCGGCGTCGCCGAAGAGCCGCGGGCGCAGGCTGTAGCAGAGCCCCATGGCTCGGTGCCCCCGCCGGGGACGGGCTCTGGCGCGGCGGGGTTGGCCTCAGCGCTTCCCGCCGGCCCTACGCGCCGGGGAGGCGGCAGCGGCGGGCGGGGAGGGGGCGCCGCGGAGCCCCTCACGGCCCCGCTGGGCCATCTTGCATTTTCCTCCCCGGGCGGCGGCAACGGCTCCTCAGCGCCGATCACCTGACACCGAGCTGCCACCGCCGGGTCCACCTTACCGTAAATACCCCAGCGCCAGCCCACCGCGCAGCGCCGGGCCCCGGCGGGGGAAGGGCGGGGGCACGCCGCCCGCGCCGCCACACAGGCGCACACACGTTCGCAGCCCCCCCCGCCCCCCTCATCCCTCAACCGGCGCCGCCGTCCCCCCACGCCACCCCGCCCGATGGCCGCCTGCCAGCGCCGAGGGGGCGAGGGTCTCCCAGCCTGTGCGCGGAGCGGTTCCCGCTCCGCGCACAGGCTGGGAGACCCTCGCCCCCTCGTTGCCTGCGCTACGCGCCCTCCTTGTTTCCTCCCTCCTGGAAGGGCCAGCGGGCCGCCTGTGTGAGCCCCGGGAGATTTACCCCCCCCCCCGCCCGGCTGCCTGCTGAGGCCTAAGCCCCTGTCGGACATCCTCGGGGAGAAGCCGAGGCCTTTCACAGAGAGGGACCCTTCGGGGTGTCAGCGGCCCGGGGAGAGGCCGAGGCAGCCCCCGCCAGCGTGCCACCCTGACAGCTACAACACGGTTTTCAGTCTCTGTACATACAACGCGGCTTCCCGCCCACAGGCTGACTAACGGTGCTGTGGGAGGAAGGCTTTGGGTGCGACGGTAGGAGAAAATAATAGGCGATGTTGGGGTTTGCTCGCTCTCTCAGTCAGTGTTGGCAATAGTAGTACTCCAGCAGTGCGCTGCTGTGGGCCGTGGAGGGAAGGCTGGTGCTTGAAGTCAGCCAGTTGAAAGGCAGTGGCAGCCCTCCTCACGAGAACTCCTGAACAAATCCAGGTTACTCTGAATGTGTCTCAAATGGGCTCTCCTTCTGCTTTGTCCATCTCCACGTTCTTCATAATCTCAGCAGTTTTTCTACTATAATATTTCATAAAATTGTAAGTCTTTTTTTGGGGGCACATGGCTACTGGATGAAACAGTGTGTGTCTAAATCTTAAAACAAACGTCGTATGTTCGCTGTTACGATTGACGTATACCCTAGCATAATTTAGAGTCTCTTACTTCAGCAACATCAACGGTGTTCATGAACCTCTTTATTCATGCAGCATCTCTTTGGATTCTGTTATGACCCTGTTGTATTAGGTCATTGTTTTTGTCTCCTAATTTTTTCCAGTGACCGATATTATATTAATAGATGCTGCTATTTATATACTGCTGTATGAAGAAATGCAGGGAGGTACAATTTCTATACTTCTTTACGATGAACGAATTAGAGCAAATTGGCCACAGTTTTTAGTTCCTGGATATGGGAAACAGGATTGTTGTTGTGACAGATCTATTAGTGTCAAACGATTTAGCGAACATTCTCTAAACTATGTATTTACCAAGCAGTAAGTTGTGCATTAACATTCACTGGAAAAAAAAACCCAACACCCTACATTAGCATAAAATAAATAGATGCCTTTTAAGTGAAAGCATCAACTGTCTGTGATTGCACCACACAAAGGAAATTTTGCCAGTGAAAATATTAGCAGGATCCAGCACACTGTAGATGTTGTTCTCTTATACCCTTCAAAATGCTTACCAACTATTTGGACAGATGCCTTAGCTCCAAGAAGAGCATCCAAAAGCTGTTGCTTCTATTGTATGTTTTAATATATGATTATCTAGTGTCCTGGTTGCAATCTTCTTGCAAAACATATAAGCGGTTGCATCACAGCAGAGGATGTTTCACCACTATTGCAGCGCTGCTGTGTCTTGACTGAAAGTTTTTACGGACCATAAGGATATACCATCTCTTAGGTTGTGAGTGAAAGATTTCAGCTTTCAGCTGAAAACAGAGCAGGAATTTGGATAAGTAGAATCTAAATATTCAGTCTGGACTGAATAGCCGGGATCCTGGGATTACTGGCTGTACGCTTTTCAGTGTAATTGGATCACAGAGGAATTTGCTACTCATCCAACAATACAATAAAACCATGAAAAAAATACCAAAGTAATGGTGAAAGTTAGGGAGTTAGTACTTGGGGCCCAAATGTCAATGCGCATACTTAGTTTTGTGAAGGTGATTCTTAGAGTTTGGTGCATACAACAGCATTTGCAGAATCATGAGCTGCTTTCCAAATAGTAAAAGAAATGCCGTAATCTGGCCAAATTAGTTCAGATTAGGTAAAGTTTCTCCTAATAAAGTGCTCCTGGGCATGTACAGTGTATGCTCAGTGAGTAACAGGGAAGGTGAGTGATATATTCAGGGTTACAGAGGAGACCTGGCAGAACACGCACTGTAAAATGACATGCTTTATAAATAATTTTGAAATAGCAGCCAATGTAATAACAACTATGGATAGGTAGCATCCTTGAAAAACATGCCACTCAGCCAAACACTGATATAGATACTCTACCTTGTAAAATGTCAAAGTATGTTTGGTCCACTGAAAGATCCTTCAGTGACCTACAAGAGCAAATTGGGTCTTGAGGGAGAAGTATTCTTACTTTTTTTCTTATGACTTCTGATAAAGAACAATAAGCAACCTGTCTTCTTTCTTTCCCCAGGGCGATAGTGATCATGACTACTTCTGGATTACCATGGACTGGGATTTTCAAGAATTTAAAGTGAGAAAGTCAGTATGATGCAGTTTTCTGATCTGAATAGTCTTTGGAGAATCTTTCATGGAATAACGTTCAACATTTTCTAAGGTTAGTCATCCAAATCAGAGCTTAATGACTGGCTTAGTTTTTCAGTAGTACTAATTACCTATGACTCTCATTATGTTAACTGAAATGAAAATCATAGAATCCTAGAACAGCCCAGGACTGTTCTATGGGGAAGGGACCCCAAAAGGGATCCCTCGAAAGATCATCTGGTCCAACCTTTCGTGGGAACGGTAGCCTGGATGAGATTATCTAGCAACTTGTCCAATCGCATCTTGAAAACCTCTAGCAATGGGGACTCTACCATGTCCCTGGGGAGGTTGTTCTAGTGAATGATTGCTCTCACTGTAAAAAATGTCTTTCTTATATCAAGATGAAACCTCTCCTGGTGCAACTTGCACTCGTGGCCCCTTGACTTCTCCATGTGGCTCCTTGTGGCTCTCCTCCGTCCTCTTTGTAGCCGACCTTTAAGTACAGGAATACTGTGATGAGGTCCCTCTTGAACCTTCTCTTCTCCAGGCAGAAGAAAAGGTTCCCCCTGAGCCTTCTCCAGGGAGAAGAGACCTAACTCCTTCCATCTCCTCATGGGGCAGGTGCTCCAGCCCTTTGATCATCTTTGAGGCCCTCCTTTGGACCCTCTCCAGTCTGTCCACATCTTTTTTGAATTGTGGGGACAGTTAATGAATATATATATATGTAGTTAGATCTGAACTTGAAGTAAAACACTTTAAACTGTTTTTTGTTTCTTGCTTTCAATGTATAGTTCCACCTAAGAAATAAGAAATTACAGGCGGTTTCTAGTCATATGCAGCAGCTAGGTATGTCCACAAGATGGCTCTACTTACTTCAAGGAGTAATACAATTTACAATTCTAGTAAGTAAATCTGTAAATACTGTTCCTATGAAGAAGCATCTTTACCGATTCTTAAAAAGGAGTGAAATTTATGCATTTCTTGAACACTCATATGAAAATAATTTGTATTCTTTTTCTGCTTTTATAATAATTTTGATTTAACAATAGTTTCCTATACTATGTAGCTTTTTGAGATTTATACAGTGTTCCAAGTTTTAACCAAGAGATGAGTGTTTGTGATCAAACTCAAACAAATGTAGTAACTGCAGTTGCCTTGAAAATGTAACTGTGTGGGAATTAAAGAGACCCCAGTTAAATGGATCTGTAAGAAGTTTGATAAAGCAAGAATCTTAAAGGCAAGGAGAAGCTTTCTTGGGGCCGGACATTTGTTTATCTTCTTCTTGTTGCTCTGATTAGTCCCTGTATCAGTGAATGAGTTTATCCATATTCTGACTATGGTTTTGCCGTATTGTTTTTCTATATCTTGGTCAGAATAGTGCTATGAATTCAGAAACTATAAATTCAGAGCCTGCACTGGGATATTATTTCTAAATGATTTTGATATTTTTTCCTCAAGATTTTTCAGGACCTCAGTGATGATTAGTGAAAAACGTTGCTAGGTTTTTGGGTTTATTAGAGTGGAAAGCTACACAATAGAAGCAAAACAAACAAAAAATTCAGAGAAACGTGTGCTGTGACAAACACTAGATATTTGCAAAACTCCTGTTGAGGTTAATTTTCCTCATGGATAAATGGTCTAGGATGTAGCCACCTTTCATCAGATGATGAACATCTCTTATCTTCTTTGATAGGCACTTGTCAAAAACCTACTTGCTTCTTGTGGGATGAATAATATTATTTAGGTTCTTAAGGTTTATAATAAGCACTAAACTGTATGCATAGTGTGCCTGTACTGCCCTACTGTATCATTGCTGGTATATGGGAAAAGGAAAATACTGTTCTTTGATATATGCTTTGCTCCCTAAAGGCTGGAATCTATGTTGCTGATAGAAAGCCTACCAGTAAGCACAGCTACACCAACAAATCTTCTCTATGTGAAATGTATGGAGATTAGATGAGTCTCCTGACCTCCTGCAAATCTCAGGAAGTCCAAAGACAGAAGACCAGAAGAAAACTGTATCTTTTCCCTTGGTCTTCTCTTTGAGGGATACCCTAAACCTGCAGCGTAGTTTCCTTCCTTGTGACCTGAAAAGCTATGCAAAGGTATGAATATGGTAATTTTTGTATTGTGTGTGAATGCACTGGCTGCCTTTCCTCTCCAAGCTTTTTACAGGACACCCCAGGATTTATAACTTCTCTATCCTATAGTTTCTCCTTCCCAACATCATCTCCAGAGCTATGATCTCCAGGAGGAAAAATTAGCTTCACAGTTTACCTTCATATTAGTATTTTAAATACTAGTAATTTGGGGAGCCAATTTTAACTGCTAAATCAATGCAGTCACCTAGTGCTTGCTAGACCTGTGGAAATCTCAGCTACATGAATCCCATAAATTATTTTAAGCTCATTCTTTAAAGCTTCTATTTTGTTTCACTGGTAGATCAGTAAATAAAAAATAGATAGGCAAATTATTTTGGACTGCAGTGAGCCCTTCTAGTTTCTATAACACACATAGACACAATAAATATAATGCCTCTGTTTTCACAGAACAACTCCAACCTTCACCACAAATTTTATATGCCACTTCTAGTGGTTGCCTGAAGATTCTTAAAGTGGGACCAAAATAAGGCTTATAGTGGGAATTCAGCTACAAATGTAATAGTTGTAGAGCAACAGTTATCCAAATCTAATTTTATCAAATCATCTCTCACTCATCACCATGGTATTTTTTTGCGCCTTGTCATATCTGAGCATGATAGCAGTAAAACAATTTACCACTTCTTTTTGGAGAGCCTCTTTCATATAAATACTGCAAACAATTTAGCAGCTCTTAAAGCAGGATTTTGTTTTGTTACCAATGATAAAAGAATAAAGGATTTAGGTTTATTAAAAGTAGGGCCATTAGTGCCACTTGTATTAAAGTTGCCTTCTACGTCCCATTATTAGACTCTATTTTTTTTTGCTTAAAACTGTACAAAATGGGATTTGGGCTAAATTTCACTTGCTGAAGTCTGTTTCGACCTGAATGTTTGTGGTTGTTTTAACTTCCAAAATACCTCAGTCATTTTCACAAAGAGTTTAATGAGAAACATACTGTTGCAATGTAAAAACATCTTGTTGACTTTCAGAAGGACTAATAGTTTATCATTCTTGCATCAGTCGTGATAAATCTTTTTGCTTTAAGAGAAGTGATTACCAGTATATAGAAGACATTTTAAGCAATGTCAGAGTAGACAAGCTTAAGGGAATTTACTGCAAGTACCAAAATAAGATAAAGTAGGTCAGCTTGCTTGAAAACTAGGTTCTGAGCAAATGAAGTAAGAAAACAGTTAGTTAGAAAGAAATTTAAAATGCAGATTGTGGGATAAGGTAATTTTCTGTGGTACTCTATAAAACAGGGAAGGGTAGAAGCAAAGCAAAGCAAATTGGAGTTTTTGTATGCTTAGCAGTGTTATCAGATAACATAAGGCGCTATTGTCAGAGGCATAACTGTTGATTTCTCTGTAGCCTTTAGTTTGTTGCTACCTCTAAAGGAATTTGAATAATAAACTTATGAGGCTCCCAGTGATCTCTTTTAAATATCTTTGTAAAGATTTCTTTAAAAAGTCTGTTGAGCCGTGTTTGAATCAGGGGTTTGTAATATTGTGTTATGAATATGGTTTTTGCTCTGAGAAAATCTGATCGAATCTGACCAAATTGTAACACTTAAAAAACTGTAACTTGCACAATCTGAAACACAGAGCAGAAAGGCATCACAACTTTCTTCTACGACGAGGAACGGTCCTACTTGTTACAGACCTGATCCAGGCAGAGGGAAAGGATGTGGCTTCAGGAACACTTCTATTAAAAGACTCTGATCCTATTTTGCGTGTGAATAATGTATGTATCTATCGCCTACCACATTTCTTTTAAGACAAGGAAGCGTGCTTTATCTGTGCAACCTCAATTCATTCCCATATAAATATTCATTATGACGCAGTCTTAAACTTCACACAAACAAATTCTCCAGACTAAGCTGTTTGTTTTATGGACTCTCTGCTCTTGATGTGAACAGCCAGCAGAGCTGTAAAAGAAGTCTCAGCTAGCTATAGGGACTTCTGGAACCTTCTGAATAATTGGAAAAAAATCTTCTATTTTAGAAGATATTTTTAGATTAGTGCCTTAATGCAAAAACTAAAGTAAAGCAAGAGAACAGAAAACTGAGAAGAGCTGATGCATAAACGGAGATCATCATACAAACTTAACTTTCATTTTAGTACTAAACAAATTAGTCTTTCCATTTCAGCTGAGAATCAACCTAAACAATATATTGAATAATAGAATCATAGAAAAGTCTTGTTTGAAAGGGAACTCTGGGTATCATAGTTCAAATATGCATTTTGGAGGCTAAGAAAAAGAGGGGACAACGATATAAGCAGGAATAGACAATAAAATTTGGTTCATAAAATAATTATTTTCTGCAATGAATTTTTTCCTTGAAAACTGACAGAATTGTTAAAATCAGAATATTCAATCCAAAAATTAAAGTAGACTAAATCAGGATTGACAGTTCCTTCCAAGACTAACCACTTAACAGGACTGAAATAGCTTACACTAGGGAAACCAATGAAATTAGGAAATAATTAATCAATGCTTATTGTAGAAATCAAGGAGAAAGAGCAGGAAGGAATATTAAATGAAGAGCAGCGTTTATAAAAATATGTTGAAATGATGTTTGTCTTAGGATAAAAATATTGAAGTAGTTTTAACAGAAGATGAGATAAATGTTCGTGGATTTTTATGGCTAGCAAAATTAATTATTATTTCTTTTTAGTGAGAAATCCACTCACCGATGGAAACCCCAGAGCAATTTCTGTAGCTGTTATAATCATTTCTTAGTCCTGTGTTTTCTAGATTCCCAGTACTAATTTAATTTAATTGGCCTGTGCATTAACATGGAAGAAGCTTTCCCATTCCTTTTTTCCCTTGTCTTACTCTTTTTCATTTCTTGATTCATTATCAAGAAAATAAATTAGGAACCTGAATTCTCAGCAGCCTTCCCACACTTCTCAGTATTGGCACAGCAGAGAAGTTTGAATACCTCAAGAAGCATGGCCTCTTCTGCATTTCTCATTGCTGGGCAGAGAATGTCCCTTTCAAGCAGCTTTATGCCAAACCCAAAATCTAGACCAATACAAGCTTTCCTCTCCTCACAGAATGTAAACAGAGAGGATCATCTGCTTTCCTCATCTGCTTTTCACTCCTTTTCAGCCTTCATTCGTTTCTGAATAGAAATACCAGGCAGCTTTCAAGAATACAAATATGTTTAAAGTCAAAGTACTACTAAAAATAGTCTGTAACTAGTCATATTGTCTTTTTAATCCTCTGCACATGCCTGGTTGTTCCTCAGGACAACATACATTCCCCTGCATTGCTTAGTTTCAGATGACATTAGCATTAGATTTCTACAATTTCTCATGAGGGAGAAGTTTTCAGCCTTACAGAAGATCTCCCACAAATGAAATCCTGTAAGTGACAGTTGTTAATAGCTGCTTTACAGCAAGCTAGAATGAAGCCTTTAGTCTTTCAAGTTCTTATTTTAAAGAGGTTCTACCCAGGTGGTACAATGGAGATCTGGAAAGGTTTGGTAGTTTTTTATTAAAGGTTTTTATTAAATCTTCATGCTTATTATTGAATACTTCTGCAACACAAAAGTGCTGTAGAGTCCCTGAATACCGCAGTTTCTCTTGAATAGATGCCTGCTTACGGCTAAAGATCATTAACACAAACTTACGTAGCTATTAGATAATATGTATTTTTTATGTGCCAGTAGCAGAGACACTGTGAAGATGTGAAAATATGCACAGAACATTATTCTTCAGAATATACAAAGGGACTTTATATCTAGAAAAGAGAAAGAAAATGGCTAAAAACCCAATTACACATAAGCAGCTTCAGAGGAGCATTTAAATCCCAACGGATAATAAATATGATCAATATGTAATTAAAAACCCATATGTATTTCTACCCTTAAAGATGGCTTTTATACCTCAGTTTCACTCTGCTTTAACTGACAGTTTCACTAATTTCCATCTGATTTCACTTAAGGTATATTAAAAAGCTGTGCAGTGGCAAACAGAGCTTCCTGACTGTATAGCAATGGACTTCTGCTTTCTGTATATTAGTTTCCCTCCAGTGGCTGTTATTAGCAACTTCAGGTCCAACTTGAGACAGATTTAATTGGGCATTAGTTAGGTTGGGTCTTACAGTAGTGCATAGCTACAAATTATACCTTTATTTATGCCTAAATGGCCTTAATGAAGTCTTTAATGTTATTTAAATGCAAATGTAGAATTCAGTCATTCTTCTCTTAAATGGACATGTTTTGGTTCTTAATGTAGAGTGCATAGGTTTCAGTGCCTTTCTCTTGTCCTAGATTATGCAGGTCATCAGGCTAGCAAGACCCTGAAACCAGTGTGTACAGAGAGGAAAAGGTGGGTGAAAAGCGACATGCTTGCCTTGTACGGGCAGGAGTCACCGTTTTATTTCTTGCATTGTGGCTGTCGCAGCCGTACAGTGCTATCACAGACCTTTTCTTTAATAGTGGTGAGTGGCAAAGCCAACATTGGAAGGTGTCTTAGACATTTTTAATTGTGAACACTATAGCCAGAAAGGAAAAAAAAGAAAAAAAAAAGAGGTGCTAGAAACTCTGGGAGGTTCATTAGGCTACGATTAGTTTCCCCTGATAATGCTTAATAACTTCCTGTGATGTTAGTGAAGGAATTGCATATATTGCTTCAAGTGGAATGTATTCCTTCTGTCTGTATGACTTATTTATTTTCTTTATTACTAATTAATATTGGTTAAAAAAATAAAGTTTTGATTACTACTATCTTTGGTTTTTTTCTTTAGGAAGAGTGGTAGCAAGGTAAAATCAGGCTGTTAAAAACACAATTAGGGAGCAAAGCATCCACCATGTGCTGCCTGGATTCTGTAGGCAAAGGTGGGTCCTAGGGGTTTTCTACCACTGCTGCCTCTAGGAACTCTTTATGAAGCTGCCGAACTGCTTGAATAGATAGCATGCTTTGGTCAGGCTTTTTTGACATTTCCTCATGGCTATGCTTGGGCACAAGGGTGAGATCTGAAGCTCAAACAGATTTATAACTATTCATAGTGCCTGTAGTGCCACCACGCAGGGGCCAGGGGAGATCCCGGAACAGGGTCTCATATTTGTGATAGACTTCTTTTTGTAGCTGGAGACATTGTGTGCTTGGTGATCCCTGTAGTCAACAATTTTGATTGAAATTATGTCAATCTCTTTTGGAACAGGAAACTACAGGCATCAAGAGTTTTAGGAGTGCTGATGTGGGAAAAGTGCTCTAATTCACTAGCTCTCCTGCCTTCTGGGAAAAACAGCTGGCCATAGCCTCCAGAGGAGGTAGCCAGAGCTCTTTTGCCTTCTTTCCCCATCGTTTTGGGAGTCTGGTGATGCTTGTGGGAAGAGAGCAGCTGATACTATTTCTATAAGAGAGAAGAGGTTCCAGATCTGTAAGAGAGACTCAATAGCATGGGAAAACTCTGCTTTTTCCTGCTCTTTTATGAAAGACAGGCCTACTCTTTTTCAACTTCTTATCCATATATAGTTCCTCCAGGCTTCATTGAATTATCCCTTTACTTTGTCCTGCGAAGAACTGTACTTTTAAAGAAGCTGAGATATATGCAATTTATCAGTACAGAGAAGCTAATTGTCAAAAAGTGTGGCTCAATTGGATTTTGGATACTGAATGAAGGAGGAGACTGTCAGAGTCTTTGGCTCCAGATGACTACTACAAAACACAGCGCCAAAGGAAGAGGAAAGAAAATAGTATACGGAAAGCAAAAGTGTCCTGGAAAGTTGTGCGGGTACAGTGGTTTGAGAGGCTGGAACAGATGTGAAGGCTTTGAAAGCCATAAAACTAGTGTTGGCCGTGTAGGTCTCAAGACTAAAGTTACATCACTCACTGTAAACTTGCAATGCTATCACACATATGTTGGATATGTTTCCATAGTGAGAATGAGGAGAGAGCTCAAAATCAGCACTTTAAAAATCCTGGGTTTTTTAAGCCCTTTGTACTGGGCTATTGTAAAGCTCGTTGGGTGTAATTTGAATCCTGTTTGACAAAGCCAGAATCTTCCATCACACTGTTTCATGTGTGATTTTTGGAAAAAAAAAAAACAAAACAAACCCAACCCGCCCCCCCCCCCCAACCCCAAAAAACTCTAAAATTGCATCATCCAAACTGGCAGTAACCACTGTTAGTAGTGGTTTCTTCTACTAAATAATACCAAATTTGAGAAAAGCCTTTGTAAAATGAAGGAGATAGGACTATACATGTGCATTTTTCTACAGTGGGGTGGTGACTAAGTCCAGTGCAATGCCAGCCAGTGCAAGCTGTGAATGGCAAGGAAAGTAATTTCTTTAGGAGGGTGCTAGGTTCCTAGATGAAATCCCTAGACAGACCTTATTCTTAGTTGGAGATTATCCTCTGTCTGAGGCAATGAATCCCTTTTCTTCAAAACTACCATGCTGTCCTTGTCTTTCTCTCTTATTTCTTTTGATGCATAAAAATTTACATTACAGAGTGAAAGTGCCATCTGTGAGATATTTTCAAAAACATCTACAGAATGTCCCTTCATGTTCACACCTTTCTCTCATTTTGATCGCATATCTTATGTAGCATGCTGCACAACATAAAATACGCAGCCTTTTCCAGAAATATGCACATGTACACCGTATTAATATAATGCCATATTGCACTTTTTCATTGTGCTAGTTACAATTTAGTCTATTTAGATGAATTAATGGGTTGCTTAATTTATCTTCTTCTTGACAAGCAGATTTACAACGTAACTCTTGTGATAAGGAGAAATTCTGCAGAAGATGTTTCTGAGACACCACTGTGGTGTAAGTAAAGGGTTAGCATTTCTTTGGATCTACCACAATATCCCTAAAATAAGGGGGAAGAGGTCAGTTCATCCAGAATCCACTGTCATTCTGAAGTGCTGACTGCTTATTGTCACATATGTCTGTGTAAAGTATCATTGTCATACTGTATCCTTTCATGTATGTTTATATGAAATGCAACAAATAGTCCATGAAGGAGCTTCACAACGAAGTGTGAATATTTCTCAAGTTCATGACTAAAGACCCCATACCACTTGAGAACTTAATGATTTGTACTGGGTTTAGCCAAGCATGGAAATAACTATTAACTGCCCGTTTGGCAAGTCTCACGTGAACTTTAGCATCTCCAGAGTAGGAGCTGAATTGATGGAGTGGGTTAAATGTAGTAATAAGGAGGGAGCTGAACCTGAATAACTGATGAAGGGTTGGTCTGGACCATAAAATAAAGAAGGGGAGTTTGGTGCTGCATTTCCTTTCATGAAGGCTAGCTAATGATGTTGAAGGTGCATGAGAAGCAGGGTCCAATGGCCAGGCAGAACCAGCCAGTATTAGCTGAACTTGCAGGAGAAGAGAAAGCTGACAACGATAGGTGGATGTGCAGTTGTTACTGGTCATTTCTGCCAAGCTCTCTTGCAAACCTTTGTGAACGGCGCCATTTACTTTGTATTCAAAGGCTTCCACGAGGAAAGGGGGTGTCTGCTTAAGCCCTGTGGGTCAGTTGGCATTGGTGACATAAAGGAACACTGGACGATACTTCTGGGGGAACCTCGGGTAGACAGCAGAATGGAGAGCACACCTAAACACACCAAGTACAGAGAAAGCTTGTGAGAGGTGAGAAAACCTTGTTAAAAAAACCCCTTCATCCATATCTCCTTAGACACAATATGTAATTTGTGTGGATGGAGCCTCTGATAAATGAAACTCCACCATCAACAGCTGCCAAGGTAGAGGACATAAGAGAGTTTCTTCTTCTGTTCTTCTTGCAGCTAAGTTTTTTTATTGCGGGGGACAAGGCTGCCGCAGGGAGCTATAACACGTATCTCCCTGTGTCAGCGAGGTGGCTTCTTGGCCTCTGATCACTGCTCAGGACCGAATCTTTTCTCTGGACGTTCATTGTGCAACCGTGCCACGGGTGTGAGTGTACCAGGTCACGGGCAACAGCCCCTGGGGTGCCAACGGCTGCTGGAGTGATTAGAAACCTCTTTGGAGTGGAGCCGTAACACCAGTGGGATTGGTTTTGGCCATTCATGTACTTGAATAAGACACAGGAAACATGCTGTACGTTCTCTGGGCTGTCTTTGATCAGCTGCAGGGAAAATAATTGTAGCTTGTAATTTATGAAAGGCATCTGGGGACAATTTCAACTAACAGTGGAAAACCTATGAAAAACAAATGTCATTTTGTATACAGCACGTTTGTGGTAAAAATGTCTGTGTATGGCACCTATGGACACTGTGAAGATTTTGGGCCCAATTCTCAATTATTCCTACCATATGTTTAGCGCATAGCAAAATGGAAAGATGAATAGTGCTCTCTTTTGCCTTTTTTGTCGTATGCGGCAAGCTTAGTTCGGCTATTTAGACATTGTCAGGATAGAGTACCATAACATTTACAATGACATTAAAGAATGAACAGTTTTGAAATACATAACTTAAAAAAACTTAAAATGTAAAAACCCTATTACTTTAATCAAGAAGTAATATTAATATTGATTTCATTAAACTTATTAATCGTATCATTATACATTATAATGTATATAATATAAGGCAATATAATTATTAATTATAGCTATTGTTAGTACTGACATTTAATATATTAATATTTATTAACAGAAATAACACCAGTTTAAATATTATAAAAAATGAAATATTTAATCCAGCTTGATGCCACATTTTATTTCTTTTTGTTGTTATGGTGTGCAAGAAACAACCATTAATGCAGGATTTGATTTCCTCAGATTCAAACAGATACGCAAGGATAAGGCACGCTAACATACACTGCAAAAGGCAGCAGAGTGGCATAGTTGCAGGTTTTCAAACCTTGGACATGCTGATGGGTTGCTGGAAGCTGGTACCAGAAAAGTGTCTATTTTTATTTTAGAGAGGAAATTAAAAATAATGACTCCCCGTTACGCTTTGGCACTTTGCCTGTCTCAGCATTGATGGAGCGGCAGGCACCCTGCAGTCTTCCTGAAGCAGCAGCAGGGCTCCAGAGTGGGGGACGTGATCCTACACGGAAAAGAGCTGCTGGAATTCTGCTGGGGCTTGTTTTAGTCTTGCTCCCTCCTCTCCCTATCCCACCCAGAATGTGAGTTTTGTGTCAAAGAGGAAAAAAATTGTTTCAGGAGGTGCTGTTTGGACACCCCAGATGGCTGGCTGTGAGGCCTGGGCTCTGTATTCTGCTCCAGCAGTTGTACAGGTGATGCAGTACTGTTCAGGACATTTCTCTATCCCAGCTTCCTTCCAGCATCTATTATCTCATCTTTTTTGAATTGTCAACTTACTGGTGCAGGTCTGTCCACCTCAGCTCTTGAGGTTATATGGTGCACCACTTAGGGTTGTCAGAGAACAAAACCTAGGGATTGTATCGTAACATAATATGCCATATAATAACATCTTACCTTAATAATCGCTCTGTTACTCCAATGAAAGAACAGGGTTAAGTGTGCACGTCATTGCCCCAGTTGCTTCTTAATTGACTGAAAGAATCAATTTCCATTTGTCACATGGCATTTCTTTTTTACACCTCATTGATTATATCATGCGCAGCATTTTGGTCTGTTTCTGTTTTAAAATGATGTATTTTACTTGGTGCTTTGTAGCTTCAGCAATATGGCTATTTACAAGTAACGTAACTGATACTCTGACCTACGCCAAGGTCTAAGAATAGAGCTTACAAAACCTTGTGCTCTGTTAACTCAGTGCTCTATGCTGCGTTCAGGTAGCGTAGGTTCCTCTTCAGTATATTGCCATTCTGTCACTCTCTGATACGGTGTGTTAAAAAATAGCAATTATGCTGAAGCAAGCTATGTGAGTGAGACCCAGCAAAGAAATGTTCAGCCTGGCTGACTATAGAATCTACTAGATAGATACATGTGTGAAATTTAGAATCCACATCTAAAATTAGGTGATTAGCTGATTTTTTTGGTTGTGGATTAGCCAGTTTAGTTTGAGTTTCATTTCATGCTTACATAAATCCAACATCAGTTTCACGATGACAGTCTTCTGCATGTGCTAATTGCAAGGCTGTGGGAGTTTCTTGGTAATGCCCATGTGATTTAAAAGTAGTCTGACTTCCAGTTCCACCATCTGCCTTTAGAGACTTCAACAACGTGATGGAAGCAGCAAAAGAGTGGAAAACTAAGCAGGACGAATATTGGAGGAGTGGACTGGGAGCTGTTATTATTACAGAGCAAGTGGGGAAAAGTAATTATTTAGATGTATTGTGCCTAGTGGTATCACTCAGGCAACAGGAATAAACCGTACTCCCAAATAAAAATCATCGTGTACTTATTCGCTGGATCAACTTTATCCATCCAAATTGTCAATATTACTATGCTGTGAATCTTTCATGTCTTTGAGGGTGCCCAAATATAGAGAAGGAAAAGGAAAGAAGATATCAGTACATTTGCAGTAAAGGCACATTCAACCCTTTCCCTTTGTGGATTTAGGAAAAAATATTTCTATTGGACTCTAGGTGAGTTACTAGATTTTTTAATTATGAAAGTGACCACAAGTCAACTTTACATTCTATTTTGAATGCATATGAGAATGTCCCAGTTTTTAGAGGTGCTATAAACATTCAGATTTCTCCCATGTATTATGAATATAAAATGGTATCTAATGCTGTATCTGGGTTTGGGCTGATACTCCAGGTGCAAAACATTTTGATCCTAGTTTTCCTACTTACACAGATGAAAATATATCAGTAACTACACCAACTGAAATTATTGGAGATACAGAAGGTTTAAAACAATTGAGATCAGAACTGGAGAAACCTACTGTTGCTAGCTAAATTAAAATCCACACAAGTAGGATGATCAAGTTTTATTAAAAATAACCTAACAATATTCAGTTGATGACTACATCAACTTCTTCTTAGAAGAAAGCCAATGACTTTCTTTGGTTCATTGAATTTTCTCTCTTGCAACTTGCCTCAGCAGTCTGGTTAATCTAGAAGAACCTTAGTTTTTTTCTTTTTTATTCCTGGTGTTAAAAGAGATAGGGTCGCTTTCTTAGGAAGTTCGTGGACAGGTTTTCTGGCGTCTATAGGAAGAAAGTGGAAAAAAAGTGGTCAGGAAGATTGGCATTTAATAACTTCTTCTTCTTCTTCTTCTTCTTATTATTATTATTCAGACTCCAGCAACATCTTTTTTTTTGATTATTTTAAAATATTTATAGACCTTTTTTTTGTGGAATGACGCTTGATATTGGGGACTTTGAGCCCAGAGTGATTTTTTTATGTGGTATACCAAAAGAGGCAAGAAATCAAAGTTTCTCTTGTAAATGGTAGCATAGCTTTAGCTATCATTATCCAATATTAAAATATTACTTCCAAAATAGCCAGCCCTTTCTGTTACTACTATGAAATCTCAAAAAGCTTCATGAGTATTTTTCTTTTCACGTTCAAATAACGCCTTCGTGGATTCCCATTGTTGTTTCTCCAGTATCTTTACATAGGTCATTTGCTAGTGGACCTTAGGGATATCTAGAAAAATGTAGGAAGAGAAACCATTTTCTGTGCAATTGGTCTCTGAAGACAGAGAATATCTTCGATCTGGAAAGGGAATACATGTTTATGAAAAGGAAATTTTGTTTTAAAACTTCTGTGTGGGAAATGCAAAGAATGGGAAACAAGTACTAAAAAATAACTACTCCAAGTATTTGTTAGCAACACGGTAAGGTAAAAAGGCGGTTGTTTGCCTTACCGTGTTGGTAAGCCAAAATTCCCAGAAACTTCTGAATTGGAAAGTTACATGTCTTGGCCCCTTTAGAGCAGAAGGGGGCAATGTTGGCCTTAGAAAGAGAATTTTTCTCTTGCCTGTCAGTCTAACCAAATGCCAAATGACACACCTGATGCTAGAAGCAACACTGAATTCACAGAGAGCAAAGAATTGCTGTTTCATAGAGCTTCTTCACAGGAGGGGTGACTTTTCATCAATTTATCTAACTAAAGTTTTGAGACTATCAGATGGTATATAATGAATTTTTGACCCTGATTCCAACCCAGGGAAAGTTCTTATTTTCTATACAAATGTCATAGCTTTTATAAGCTTCACAATCGTATTGGAAATATGAAGTGGTGTAGGAAGAGATTTTTGAGCTTTATAGCAGCTATCAGATCACGCTTTTTATGCGTTATAATTTAGAGTTTCCATTGTAGTCCAGGATTCAATGCAATATAAACCTTTCCTCCCTGCATTGCTAGCGTTCCTGCTAAGAAACAAAAAAACCCCTTCATTTTTTCCTTTTTTTCCACACTGTTATGCATGTATAGCAGACATTTGGACCAACTCACTACAACCATTTAACATAACCCCCCTATATTTGACTATATTCAAAAACTGCCATGCCAGTTCTCAAGAAATATGTTGTTTCCATGATTTGGATGGACTCAAATCAACATAATGGTACCAAGCTGATAAAAAATAGCTGAGAAAATAAAAATGTAAAAATAAATAAATAATAATAATATGTAAATTAAAAATAAATAATAAAACTAAGTAGCAGAGAAAAAAATAGTGTTTGTTATACTTGTTTTGCACTACAAAAATTACAAAAAAGAGGCAGGGCTAGCCAAAACCTACTGAGATCAATAGACAAAAATATTTTTCCCTTTTCTTGTTACTTAATGTGTGTTAAACTAAGGATGCTATGCTGAAGAGGTGCACATCATTAAAACAAAGCTTGATCGGTGAGTAGGAATAAGTTTTATGATGTAATTATAATTTTAAAAATGGAAGTATACTCTCGTACTTCAGCTATCAGAATTTTTAGTCTGACAGAATTCTGAATAATGTGTAAAAAATTCACTGCTGTGAAAATAATGACTACTGTAGATGAGCAGTTAATGGAATTATTTTCTGCAATAAAAGTATGACATCCTCCACATGTAATGAAAAAGATTTATTCAATTATCTAATTTCTGGATTAATTTGACGTATTCGTATATGCTTTCTGAAAACAGGGAGAGATGGGTAGTCATAGTTGTATCATTGGGAACATTCAATACTGTTTTAAAATCAAATTCTTTGTTTTTTCTTAAAGTTTCATTGATTGAATAGGTCTCATTTATTAAATGAGATATATTTATAAAACCCTCGATAGTCCCTCAGCCAGTTTACAGCTGCCTGTTCTGTGCCAGTGACTCACACAGAGCAAAGAAAAGGAAGAGGAGGGAGAAGTAGTTGCGCCTTCCTCTAGCTCTTGGGACTAGACCAACATAAAAGCTGCTAGAAAATGATTCTCTTGAAAGAGGAGATGATACAAAAATCCATCAGTGCATGAGTTTGAGGAATCCAAAGGGAACTAATTCCGAGAGAAACGCCCAGTGGTGTGTAGAGAGGGTGAAGGAGGTTGCCACTTCACTGCGGAGGAAAGGAAGGCCGGGAAGAGGGAGCACAGAGGGGTCAGTGTTAGGAAGGGCTGGTAGGGAAGCAAGATAAAAGAAAGGAATAAGCGGAATCACGGGAAATGGAAAACTCAGCTTATTTGATTGATCTTTTTAAGATCTTTTTTACGCTGCAATGTTGACAGTGGGATCTGGATGTTCTCTCAATGTGGTATCCTGTTGAGATCCTCATGTGGTATAATATTATGAGGACAGGGAATAAACCATCTGTGATTTTTGTCGTTTACTGTGAGCAGAAAACCTGAACGTTAGCCTGATACGTTTTGAAGCTTCTGTTTTATGATATCACTATAAAAAGGACCCAAAATATACCAAGGTGAAGACAAATCACTGTGAGGCCTGGTGGTCCTCTTCCCTAGGAAACTACAAACTCCTTTTTTTTTCAGTCCTCGAGGTTGCTTCCTGCTCCTTTCCCTTGAAGAAAGGGCTGCCACCTCAGCTCTTTGGAAGTGCTGGGAGGGTGATTCATGCAGCGGGCGGCTCTCTTCCCTTTGAGCCCGCCACAGCTCTGCAGTGAGCAGCATGCTGCCGTGGGAGGTGCTGTGTGTTGGAAGATGTATTAAAACCAAGGTCTCACAACTTCTGATGAACAATTCCATGGCTCTTTTCATGGCACTGGGTGTTAACTCTGTAAACTGGCCAAATACGTATTTGGATAATTATACTCTGCCTTCTGCAGAACACGTTCCAGGTAGTTCAAATTGGAAAATATTTTTCTGTTTTGTTTTATTAAATTGTGGTTTCTAAAACAGCCTTGTAAAAAATGATTGTAAAAAAAATCTGTTCTAGCTCAGTTCCATTCACATTTCAGTGATGGGTAAATGACCAGTCTCAGCTCTCTTTTATACTATTATTGAAATGCTTTTGATGAAATTCTGTTTAATTCTAGTTTTCCTTATGCTCCTCAAATGTGTCATATCAGAAATTCCTAAATTATAGTTTATGGGTGATATGAAATTGGTCAAAATCAAAACTAGAAAATGCAATCAACATGAAAAATGCATTCAAATATATAATGTTCAAGAAAACTGAGAACAAGTCAATATTTATATTATAAAATTACTGTACCGCAACACATAAGGGAATCCACTGGAAATTTTGCTTGAGCAGAGGCTTCAGGACTCGACCTCTTTTTATGATTTTCAACAGCATCGTCAAGGTAACTTTGCACTTTTCATACAAAAAATACATCTTTGTCTCTTAGAGCTAAACAATTTTATTTTAACATGACCGCTATTATGTCTCAGGATATGCCTGAAATAAGTTATAGTAATTTCTGGAAACAAAATACCACCTACACCATAAGCCTCTCAGGGTTTTGTAGTTCTAAAACAATTTGCAAATTGTGTCCACATGTTCTTTGAATGGAGATAACATTTAAAAAAGATGTGTGTAATAGAGCAAGGTTAAGTCTGCAATGTCTTTTGATAGTTTATTTAAGGCTGAGGACAAGACTTATAAAACAACTAATCTGCAGACTATCTGTACTGCTTATCTGTTGGGGTATCTCTTAGCAAGCCAGCTAGTTTGCTTAGGGGAAAAGCCTCCAGCACATCTGTACTTTGCTCAGGCTAGATTACTTGCAGTCTGGATGGGCTCTGGCTTTCCATGTCTGGTGAGCTGTTTTCTTGTGTGGCTTTGTGCTGGTGTCTGACAGAGCTAGAAGACTGACGTCAGGTAGACAAGCGATCCAGCACTGTTTCTTGAAGGGCCGTAGTGTTGTCTTCAGGAAGGGAAAATAGACACCCTGCGAGCAGATTGAACCAGGCTGGCTACAGGGCAAATAAGAACTTGGGAGCAGGGTTTTGGGAATGCTGCTTTTTAGGTCCCTCCTGGCAGCTACCAGAGCAAGTACAGTATGGATGGGAAGTTATAATGCAGCTTTCACAAGAACTAGGATTTTTGCCCACACTTTGAAGGTTTTTCTCACTGCGCCATAGAAGTCTCTTGGGAAGTAATGCATTTAATCCTGTTTTCTGTTTCCACTTGTCATCCTCTTAAACACTGAAAAATGTACAGCATTTGCTTGTTGATGCAGTGGTGGTTTGACTTTCAAATAAATAAACAGTTACAGCCAGCTCAGAAGGCATTGTCTAGTCTAGCTTTTTACATGTTACAGCTTCTGGGAATTTAGTCACAGTTGTTTTTGTAATCTTCCCAAAAATATGACTAGACCACTTCCTCAGTCCCTTAAACTTGAACTTTTAGAAGCTGGGTGAGCCTCAGAAAGTCTAATAAAAAATCACATTATGTTGCCTTTTAAAAATGTAATTTTAGCCATTGTATGGTCTACACCTGTGCATATCTGCTAATGAACTCCTGAACTACTTTTTGGCATTACGTACATGCACGCTTCTAAAAGGATTGGCTTCCTCAACTGAAAGTAAATAGTAAAATAGTAAAGCTGAAATTTTACTTTAAAAAAAAAATATTATTGTTGCTTAAAACATGCATGGGACTAAATTGCATCATGCCTTAATGCTTAACAAAGAACAAAAAGAAGAAAGATATTCAATTAAGAAGAATTTTAAGAAATGAGTTTAAATGTGAAGTCTAAATAATTAGCATGATTTTTCAGAAACATGGGACAGTAATAAAAATATTTTCTAAATTTAGGCCATTAATTGCATATTTAAACACAGGAATTCCCTTCAGCAGGAAGATTTCAAATTGATATTCAGGTCTGCTATGCCTACCTGTCAAGGACTGTTCTTTTATTATGTGCCAGTGTACAAATGGCAGCTGATTTGAGGCTTCAGTTGATGGTCAGCACAGTCTCCCCAGTCAGTAGTGCATAAAACTAGTCGTATAACTCCTGGTAGCTGTCATGCTGCAGCAAAAAGAAATAGGGATAGAGTTGATAGGTGCTAATGTCTCTAATAGAGAGGATAGTACATTAACAGGTATCTGAGATGGCATATTTAGGTGGGTGAGTGTGTATTGGGTTTACAATTGGGTTAGCCAAGGCATGTTTTGGACCACAGCAGCCCCAATTTTTGGAAGCAGCAGTCCTCCCTGACGAATGGAGGAGGATGGGCTAGTCTCTGAAGCCAGTCTCCTCACTGCAATCTCTGAGCAGCAGCCTGGGGCATGCCGCTCCCCCGAGCTGCCGGCAGGAGCCACACAGGACGGGATGGGTAGCACCTGGCATCTCTGCTCTCGTTTGAAACTGGATAGGTGCTAGGGATGTAACTGCTGTTTGCAACTTAATTCCTAAGCATAGGTATCCTATGCTTACGAACCTGTCTTCAAAATCTTGTAAGCCTTGTATTTTTCTCACTCTGTAACTTCACCTGCGTAACACACTCTGAGATTGTGAGTTTTCGTGAAAAACAAAGGCCCTCCATTTGAGGAACATTAATGAGTCCTTATCTCTTTCTTGCCCTCTGTCAATACATTATGCTATACTCAGGAGAAGGTGTGTTATCACCCAAAGCTTTCCCCGCTTTCCCAGCCTGTTGAAAACAACTTTTGCCAAACAAGATTTTGTGGGCAACAGTATCACAACCATGGGTTAAAGGGCTAAGAAATAAGCTTTATATTATTTCTTTTTAGCTTATTGTACATGCACAGCACAGGTGGCCTGCAGATGTGTAGTAAATCTGATGCTCCAGCGATGTGTTAGACTTAGTGTTCATGCTCAGGCGGCGTGAGTACAGTAAGTCCAGCACTTCTGAGAGAGTGCGCGGTGTGCAGTTATGTTGTAACTCTGAGGTTTCCTGAACAAATTGCATTTATGGAGCCTGTGCAATATAACACCAGGCATGCCAGAATGTACGGTAACAGGTAGGAGTTACTGGGCTTACCTACTGATCCGATTAGGCTATGACATGTAAGGAAGTCCTTGACAAATGCAGAAAACATTAAGAACCTCCTAGATAAAATTTACGAGGTTCCATCCAAGAAAATAATCCAAGAAAATCCCCTGCAGAGGCTACACTGAGAATCATCATGGATCTCTTAGTACTTTCTGTTTCATGCTCAAAATATTTTGCAATTAGCAAAACCTAAGATATCATACACTGATTAAAATAAATCCACCCTAGGTATTTGTTTTGGAATAAGAAAAGAAAAAGAACATGAATTTCCTTGTCACGTCACGTGTTGCGCTTTTGGAAGGAGCACTGCTATAAATGTCATAGGTGTAGGATGCGAGATGGAGTAGAACACAAGTCTACTTAGCAAATGGTTGAAACATTGCATTCATGCATGTGTATGCATTAATGAGGATGTAAAATAACCTTGAAAATTGTAATATGAAACAGGAGGCAAGGATATGCAGAAGATTTTTTTTTTGTACCTCCAGTCTTGCTTGCTTTTTTGGGAGCTCTGAATCTCTGCAAAGCCATCACAGTTTGCATGGACTTAGTTCTAAACAAAGCTCCTTCCCAGCAGCTGAGAGAAGGAAGAAGGTCCTTTCCTTCCAATTCCATTTTACGATGTATTTCTTCCATCAGCACTCTTTATCTGTTTCTGCACTTCCTTCCTCAGCTGCAGCTGTCTTGAAATAATCTTTGAATTAACTCACGATTTGAAAAGTACCAAAGGAGGCCCTTTGTTTACTACCAAGGCATGTGTGAATCTGTATGCTGACAGTCTTTTATGCAGAGACTCAAAAAGGTGTCCCACAGGCAGATTTTGAACTTGACTCCCTCTTTCTTTGCCACTAACTGATATGTCACATGTAAAATGTACAGATTGTGATGATTTATTTGGCATTTATATTGCAGTTGTACCAAGGGTCATTGACCAGATCAAGGCTCTCTAGTGTAGCACAAAGATGCAATGAAAGATAGTTATGTCCCCAAAAAGCATGTATGTGCATTAAAATAATCCCAAGTTGTTCCTGAGGAAGCATGGTAACCCTTTATTTTAGCAAATTGACTTAGTTGGATTCTTGGAGCACGCACATGCGTTATACATGCTTAATGCATAACTTAATGCAGCTCTGTTGCGTGAGCATTTCTTCTCCTCTCTCTATACCCAGTGGGACAGTGTTTTGTAGCACTGTGTTGAAATAGCTTCAAATGCATCATGGTCACTGGTCTTCTTTCCAGCCTTTTTGAGCTTATTATCCTTAAATCCATTGCTGCCACCAGAGAACTGGGACTTGGCAGTGCTGAAGCGTGCAGTGCCAATTGAAATTCGCCAGCGCGATAGAGGAGGATGACAAACTGGCTCAGCAAACACGAGTGCTCTGCCTGCATGTCAAAAGCCAATATCCACTAGACACAAAACCATTAAGTTGGTTAGGAAATATTGTCAAACTAAATAGTTTCTGGGTTTGCTTTAACCCTGATTGCTTTAACACTGCCCATGGAATCTTTTGCAGTCTACTGAGGTTGTCTCAAACTAGTTGAAGAGGAAGTTTTAACCACATTGCTTTAATTTCTTTTACTATGACTTTTTAGGCTAACATTTGCAAATGTGCTTTTGGAATCTTCACACATACACTTGGGAGATCACGTTTCCTAGGAAAATCTTTAGGGTCAAATGAATTTTCCGTATGGGGATTCTAGCCCCTAGAACTGTCCCAAGAAATAAGAACTATCAAGCTAAAGAGACTGTATACATTTAAAATAGTATTTTTCTCACTTAAGTAGTGAACAAGTGCTACCTCCCAACAGTGCCTTGGCTGTTGAACACATTATGCTGTGTTTGTCCTAAATGCTGTTAAATTAAATCAGTTGAGCAGTTTCTGGTACAGAAAGGTTTGGTTTCAAGCTTCCTTACAGTTAGTGATAAATTTTGCTATAAAAGTCATGATAAAGTCTTAGCTCTAGTGACAAAGACAGTATGTCTGGAAATGCAGCAAGAAAAACCAATTTGTGAGATTTGTGGAAACCAGCCTTCAGTCACTTGTTCACAGCTTTCTCTTACACCCCGACATAGAAGTGGCACAGTGTACTTCCAAGTTCAATATTATCTTAATGGTTAAAATGATAATAATACATGCTCTTTTCCAGCCATAAAAGCGGTTACACTGATAAAGAGGGAAACGGACTCCGTACAAGGAAGTACTTTTGTCTCTGTTTAGCTTTCCTGAATTTTGGTGTGGTGTCCTGAGAATGGTGAGACCGACAGAAAGACAGAAAGACAGACAGGCAGAAAGTCCTCCCATTTGAGTCCTTAGATCCTTGCAGTGCCAGCTATGTATCAAACATACGTTCCTGTGCTCTAGACAACATCTGATCTACTTGCCTGCACTCTTTGCAGACAAGAGAAAGGAATAACAGTTTTGAGGGGGGCAATCGTCTTACACAAACACTCAAACTGACCAGATAAATCTTGTTCTAGAATTTTGTATTTCTCTTCATTGATGAAGAAACCAGACAACTAGCTGAGAAGGAAATGTTTATACTACAGAGGTTTAAAGTTAGGTGCAATGAAATGTCATTCTAGGAATTGCAGTAGGATTATAGGAATTAATATGCTAACACCGACCTTTCCTAGTAGACATGTAAACATTATCAAGGCAGGGACTGAAAAGCTATAATTTAGATGTAAGTTTTGGTGGTGACCATAACAGAATTTGTTTTATGCTTTTCCTCATTTCTCCTAGCAGAATATTTCTAAAAAAGTAATTTTTTTGATGAAAATAAACTACTAGTCTTTATTTTAAATATTTTCATGAATGGTTTATTATCCACTTTTTCTTGGACAGAATTATTCTTTATCATAATACCTTCTCTCCTCTTGTATTTAACATCCTTCCCACCACCTTTGTCTTTTTGTGTTTACTGTCAGCCTTCATTTTTCTGGACTAAATGAACTAGACTCTTTTTGTAGTTGTTGTTCTGGTATACTGCAATCCCTAATGTCCCTTACAAGCCTTTCTGTATTCAAACAGCTATCCCGAGGTTGGATACTGAGTGGATCCAGTGGATCTTCCTTTACTGTGTTTTTTCCAGGCGATGAGATCTTATTTCATAACACAAATGGTTGTCATTATTTACTAAATTTTGTTGGATTTTGATAACTTAATTTCTCAAACCTGTATTTTTCTCTTATTTTGCAGTCCTGCCCTGTGTTTGCACTGAATCTTAACTTTCTTATGAGTGAATTTAACTAGCTATTTTATATTTGTGGGCCAGAATGATTACTGCAAATACGAAATAGCCAGCTCAAGAAGGTCATTTGTAATGTCCTCCCATTTTAATAGTTTTTGCTTTCAGCACAGTTCATTACTCTTTTCCCTTTAATTGGTTTCAAATGCATCCCAAGTGCTATTAACTCTTACCTTTTCTGTTGTTTGTTAGCTGTCCATGTAGAACCAAATTTCCTCTGCCTTATCAAGTACAGTTATCACTCTAGTTTTACAGTTATAGTTCACTCTATTTTCCTTTTTTCCATATTTTTATTGCATTTCTCTTCTGCATACATATTATGTCCCACTAGCAGTTGAAATGATACCATCTTCCCTTTTTTTCTCAGTAGAGGCAGTACATTTACTTGAATATTTTAATTCCTTCTTGAGACCTTCATGGCTCTTAGGAGGATGATAGCTTGTAGCATTATCATAAGCTTACTAACCCGCAAAAATGGAAAATTAAGGGAGAGAAGCAAAAGATTACTTGTGAAGCTGCCTGTTGTACAGGGTCAATGAATCAGCTCCTTAAAAAACCCGTTTGTATGAAATGAAACTCTTTTGTTAGTGTGTTTGTATTCCAATTTCTTTCAATTATTTGTCAGAAAGCTATCTGAGACAGGTTCATACCATGAATGAACGGAGGGATTTTTTTTTAAAACAGGTATGATTGTTTGTATTTACTATCTAGTTAAAGCTGTTCATCCATCTTGGAGGCTGTGCCATTATCTAATATGTAAAAATGTCCTTTTTACTATCAATGAAAGCACCTGGTATGATGTAAAGTGGTGTGAGACTGTGAAATGCAGCTTTACAACATGGTGTCGTATTTATGAACAAGTAAATTATTCTCCACAGAATTTTACTGCAGAACAATTATATTTATACAGTATAAAAATATGTATCACTGCAGCCTGGCTTTTGCTTCCAATTCTCAAAAATGAAATTGCATCAAATGTCAGAAAGAGCTAGACTTTTTTCTTTCCTCCTTCAGTCACTTTCTCCAATGAGTTGGATGAGTACTCTGTAACTGGACTCTTTTGGCTTCTTTTACTACTGAACTAAAGCCAGATCTATGAAATAATTCAGCTTTTGCCTCTTTTAAAATGGATGAAATCCCAATGAAAGTCCCTTAGCATAAAATTATTTCATAAATAGCAGATTTAGAGGCAATATAAATACAATTATTTGGATGATTACATCTCTTCTTGGTACAGGAAAAGAAAATATTTTAAAGTGAATCACTAGTTGCCCTTTACAGTTTTCTGTATAGAGACCATTGTTAATAGTCAATGACACTTGGAAAGACAGCGGGGTTGGATAAAAATCATAGCAATAAAATATAAAAGCTATTTGAGTAGACTTGTCATTCATCAGTTAAAACCAATTAGAAAAAGTCAAAAAAACCTGCCAGTAATAATGCTTGTCTAATCATTGATGTGGTAGTTTTAATTAACCTAACCCGTGCCGTAAGACCATTCATGAAGATCACATATGTACTTAAAATACAATGGAATAAAGTAGATTGGAATGGAATAAATTTTCAAATTGCTTTCAAGGACTGGCGCCCTCACAATTAAAGCTATTTGGAAGATATACTAAACCAAAGGATAGGGTGCATATAACTCCTCCATTAACTTGTGAGCATATGGAGATACAAACAGATGAATGAAGTAGCTCTACCTAAATCACTTTGATACTTTATGTAATTTAGATGAAATTTGCTTGTAGTGCCATAACTTATTCATTCTGCTCTGGAGTACTGTATCACCTATGATCTGATCACTCTATATTTTTCTTTTGAATGGAGGGCAACTAACTATGAAAACCAATGTAAAAACAAGTTCACGGTAACTTGACTTACCAGTCAGGATGTAATTGATTGTATACTGACTTGTTCTGTAGTCAACATCGGAGCCTTGCTGAGCTGCTGTGATGAATTTTAGCTAACACTGTTTTCGCTGCTATTATTTCATACAGAGTATTGGATTGTTATTTGAATAGTCAATTCACTGTTAGTGATTTCAAAAATAATATATGTATTTTTTAGGAAGGATGCTTGGCTTCAAGCTAGCATTGGAAGTTATTTAAAAGCCCATTGGCCATAGCCATAAGGGCTTAATTTAAAACTTCCAGTAAGTATATACCTGATAAAAATACAAATATAAAACCCTTTTTTTTCCAATCTAATTAAACAATAAGTTAAACAAATGATGTTATGCTGCTGCAAGTGTTAGCTGCAGGGTACTGCTTAACCATTGATACACTTCTTAGTACAGTGTTTTCAAAATCTTACTGAAAAAGATGTTTCATACTAATTTAAATTTCTGTCTAGACCAATGAGAACAATGTGCATGGCCCAGAACAGAAGGGATAGTCTATCCACAGTCCTTGGTCTAGTAATGGGTGCTTCAGTCTTGCAGTCCTAGAGCATCAGGCAGAGAAGGTGTTAGATCTACCTCCTGAAGCTCTTCTCTTCCATGTGCGCCGCCTTCTGCTACCCTGGATATGGCTTTCCTAGCCTGCAGACAGTCTTCCTATGCTGGGACTACTGAAACAGGATAAGAAGTTGATGTCTCAACCCTCTCCTCAGTAGTTACTGTTTCCTTGATGCTGCAAGGTTGTTCTCTTCATTTCAATTGCTTTGTCCAGGACAAATTTAGAAGTTCAGGGGATAGGATGCCAGTGTTGCCTTTGGGAGGCTGTTTCACACCTTTGGACAGCTTCTTGTCAAGAGCATTGCCCCCAGTTTTTCTCGATCCTGATTTCTAATTATTCTTACTTATACCTCACAGAATAAATGATTCTCCTCGAAGACAGTCATTATTCTTTTTACATCTTAGTAATTTACACTTAGATAACCTAATTGTATCTTTTTTCTTTTCCTTGTTCTTTTTCAGTCATACTACATGAATTTTTCTACTTGATTTTGTTTTCATATGTTAAACAACTCTATCCTTCCATCACCTTTTCAAAATTTCTCTAATTCTGCCCAATTTTCTGGTGTTTTTCTAGTTAAGAGCCATTTAAGTCTGAAAATTATTTACCAGAGTCAGAGAGAGAGCGAGAGAGAGGGACAAAGAGTAAATGTGTAGATCACAAGAAGCCTCTATACAGAGCAGGCTGAACTGATTTTCTGTTACCTTATTTCATTTTGTATTTCATTACAAATTGTATTTTCATTTTGTATTTCATTACAAATTCAAGTCTAATTTACTACTTTGTTGACTCCTCTAGAATTGTTTTGTAGATTTTTTTAATTTTCTTTTTTTCATTAAATACCTTTCTTTCAGGTAAGATTATTTTTCCCTGAAAATGTTACATACATATATACATATACTTGTTTCCATGTTAAAATTTTTCTTTGCTTGTTCCACCCCTACCCCTGCAAAATTTATATAGACACCACATCTCTTATGCACTTTAAGGAAACAAAGACCGGAAAGTTCTAACTATAAGTCAATGGTAACTACTTAAAACACATACGAGAAGACAGAAAGACCTCTGGTTCTGTTTAAAATGAGGCGGAGATCATCTGGATCTCTAACAGGAACAGAGTCTCCAATCAGAGGGTCACCAAAATGAAAGCCTGGTTGCTGGCCAACTTAAACACAAAGGAGGGTTTCATAAGACATAAGTAGCACAAGCAACTTCTAGTAGGAAATAAAAAAGGACATTTAAGGAGTTTTTCCATTGATTTGAATTTGAACAGGATTAAGTCCTCAAATTATTGTGTCTCATTTCAGGTCCTTCCTTTGCAGTTTGCTCTTTTGTGAGTTGGGAACTACTTAAATGGTGCTATACTGGGCTTGAAGGTTAATATAGTCTTTTCCTCATTGGCCCCATCTTGTACTGTCCTAGGTGAAATCACTCGTGTTTTGCACAAAACCAGCAATTTTTGTTCCCTCTTCAGAAGAGAGGGAATATTTCACAAAATAGTTGATCCATACAGGGCAAAAATGCATTTTCTTTATAATGTGATTTTAAGTTTGACTTATCCCTGCAGCAATGAGAGGGTTCATTTTACATGCATATTGGCTTTGAGAAACTATGTAATTTGGATCCCGTTCATTCTGAATATATTTTTTAACTGATTGTAGAGCTTTGGGTTTGGGATTTAGAGTGAACTGAGCCTCAATTGGATGATATAACTTTAATAAAGGGAAATACAGCCAAGCTACATGAGAGCATCATTAACACATCCATTATGTTCCTGAGACTTGAAAAAGAACACCCAGGAGACTTCACAAGTTAGGAACATAGCTAACTTATTTAAAAGTTCCTTGCCTGTATAACTATCCTTGTTTAACTATAGTATTGAGATCTGGACTGTGTGAAAAGAGTGGGTTTTGTCCTTGTAAGTCTAAAAATAACAGTAAGTAAGAGTGAAAAGTTAGCGTTCTTTAAAGCTTCTTTCTTTAGTCATCAATAAACCTAATTCCCTTTCCTCCCTCTTCCAGGCTGAGCAATGAAGAAAGTTATCTCTTGGGCTAGTGAGATTTACATGAAATAAAATATCATGGAGAGTGGCTTGGCAACTACATCAGCCAATTCCCTCAGGACTCTGGGATGCATGTCATCAGGTCCCATAGATTCATGTATGTTCAGGTTCCTCAGGTGGTCACGAACCTCATCTTCTCTTACAGTGGGAGGGACTTTGCTCCCCCAGTCCCCATCTTGCGGTCCATCCACTTGAGAGGTGTGGGAAGAGAGGTTGCCAGTGAAGACTGAGGCAAAAAAGTTGTTGAGTACCTCAGCCTTCTCCTCGTCCATTGTTACCACTTTGCCAGTCTTGCTCATCAGGTGGGGTACGTTTTCTTTGACCTTCCTTTTCTGGCTGACATACCTGTAGAAGCCCCTCTTATTATTCTTTGCATCCCTTGCCAAGTTCAGCTCCAGCTGCGCCTTGGCCTTCCTGACCCCATCCCTACGCAACTGAGCAGCGTCCCTATAGTCTTCCCAGGATACCTGTCCCTGCTTCCACTGCCTGTGCATTTCCTTCTTGCCCTTCACTTTGACCAGCAGGTCTCGACTTAGCCATGCCGGTCTCTTGCCTTCCTTTCCTGATTTCTTACACCTGGGGATCGAGAGCTCTTGCGCTCTATGGAAAGCGTCCTTAAAGATCTGCCAGCTCTGTTCTGCTCCCTTCTTCCTAAGGGCAGTTTCCCAGGGGGTCCTGTTGACTAACTCCTTGAAGAGCTGGAAGTTTGCTTTCCTAAAATTCAGGGTCCTGACTTCACTCTTCGCCTGACCCATATACCTCAGGAGTGCAAACTCCACCAGTGCATGATCACTGCAGCCCAGGCTGCCTCCAGTCTTGACATCGCCAATTAGCTCACTTGTGTTGGTGACCAACAGGTCCAGTATCACATCCCCTCTGGTAGGGCTGTCTATAACCTGGCTTAAGAAGTTATCCTCAATGCATTCCAGGAGTCTCCTGGATTGCCTACAGCTCGCCGTGCTACTTTTCCAGCGGATGTCAGAGTGGTTGAAGTCCCCCAGCAGGACGAGAGCCTGAGAGCACGATGCCTCCTGTAGCTGGAGTAAGAAGGCTTCCCTTGTCAATAGGCTCCCCTTGATTGGGCGGCCTGTAGTAGACACCAACCACAAGGTTCCCTTTGTTGTCTCGGTCTCTAATTCCTACCCATAAGTTTTCAGCCTGTTTGTGGCTATTCACATACCGTTTTGAAAACAGCAAAATCGTAACAGAAACAGAAGCCTTGTATGATAAATATATGAAATAGTCTTTCTGCTCTGCTCTGTGGTGGCAAATCCAACCCTAGGACAAATCCAGTTTTGGTTACTGCTCTTCAGAATAGATATGACCTTGCTGGAAAGAGAAAACCAACAGGAAAGATCAACAGTCTTGAAACAGTCTTAAATCTAAGAGGAAAGTTTAAAGGCTCTGGGTTTGTACAGTTTAGAAAAGACCAAGACAAGATGCGATAAAAGTCTCCCAGTACATGAAAAGTATCTGTAAAATGGAAAGAAAGATATTATTATTTATATCTGTGTGGACAACAAATAATGGCTTTAGACTGCTTCAAGGGGAATTTAAATTAAACTCACAGAAAAATTTTTTATGGACAGTTGGCTGTTGAAATACATTGCAATGGCTGCGTGATCTTATCTTGGGCAGAGCAACTGGATAAGGGACAAATGGATAGGGAAAGAGTAACTGACATCATCTACCTGGACTTCTGCAAAGCATTTGATACTGTCCCACACAACATCCTTGTCTCTAAAATGGAGAGACATGGACTTGATGGGTGGACCACTCGGTGGATAAGGAATTGGCTGGATGGTTGCACTCAAAGAGTTACGGTCAACAGCTCGTTGTCTGGGTGGAGACCAGTGACGAGTGGTGTTCTTCAGGGGTCCATACTGGGACCAGTATTATTTAACATCTTTGTCAGGGACATGGACAGTGGGATTGAGTGCACCCTCAGCGAGTTTGCAGATGACGCCAAGCTGAGTGGTGTGGTTGATACTCTAGAGGGAAGGGATGCCATCCAGAGGGACCTTGGCAGGCTTGAGGAGTGGGCCTATGTGAACCTCATGAAGTTCAACAAGGCCAAGTGCAAGGTCCTGCACCTGGGTCAGGGCAACCCCAAACATGGATACAGGCTGGGCAATGGGTGGATTGAGAGCAGCCCTGTGGAGAAGGACTTGGGGGTATTGGTGGATGAAAAACTGAGTATGAGCCGACAATGTGTGCTCACAGCCCAGAAAGCCAATCGCATCCTGGGCTGCATCAAAAGAAGTGTTGCCAGCAGGTCGAGGGAGGTGATTCTCCCCCTCTACTCCACTCTGGCGAGACCCCACCTGGAGTACTGTGTTCAGCTCTGGAGCCCTGTCGCAGATGGAGTAAGAGAGAGAGATGCACTTCACTCCTAAGAGAGAAGCAGCAATGTTTATTGATGAAAGACAGTGAGTTGACAAAGTTCAATGGTAAATGCGAGAGTGGTTCAACAAGATTCGATGGTAAATGCGACAGTGGTTTAACAAGATTTGATGGCAAGGTGCACTTGATTATTTACTGCATGGAGGACAGGGTCAGACAAAACTGTGAGGGAGACCCTCCCGGTGTGTCATGACGTTCAGAAAGGACCCCCTTGCTTTCTAAATTCCTTCTCAGAGAGGAGTCTAGGTGCAGCTGGATCCAGTCCTAGTCCCAGACTTGGTCAATGGTTTATGTCTAAAGGATTATATTTGCGCAATCAATCTTTTATATCACTTAGCTAAGATTTAGCATGCTATTAGTCACTTACCAAGGATCTGTTGCAGCAAGGAATCTCTCAACCTCGAGGAGTAACCCTGAGAGACGTCCCTACTCAAGAGGAGATCCTGGCGTGCAGCCTGCTGCCGTGCAGGAGAGCTCAAAGGGCTCTTGGGCTGCCCACTATTTATGGGGGTAAGATGATTGACTCATAATCATATTTACATACCAACTGCAGATGTTAGTTTCTTCCAAATTTGTCTTGAGTTGGACATTGACCAGCACTGTGGTTAAGTGAATGTATCGCCTATTGTGGTGTTATCTGTCTCCTCCGAATCCACTTTGAGCTGGATGCATCCATCACGATCAGATGCATCCATCAGGATCGCCACAGGTGGTTATCACTTGAGCAGGGTTATGGGAAAAGGTCAGGTTGGGGGCAGGGGGAGCACACCGTCACAGGCCCCCAGCATAAGAAAGACATGAACCTGTTAGAGTGGTTCCAAAGGAGGGCCACAGAAATGGTCAGAGGGCTGGAACACCTCTCCTGTGAGAAAGGCTGAGAGAGTTGGGGTTGTTTAAAAGTGGTTAGGGGGTTGGAACTAGATGATTTTTAAGGTCCCTTCCAACCCAAACCATTCTGTGATTCTATGATTCTATGAACTCGCTGGATAACCTCTCATGTTCCCTTTCAAGCTCAATTTTCTATGGTTCTTAAATTTTATTACTATCTGGATGTTTTTATGCTTTTGTAGAACAATATTTTGTACAGATTTTCAGTTGTTCTTTATTCAGGTTATTTTATAAAATGCCTCTGTAGTTCCATCAAAAATTTGCTTCCAGATGACTCCAGATATTTCTCTTTCCTATAACTAAATCTTTTGGTCTCAAAATGCATCTTTAAAAGTCTTTAAACTTGAATGGCTATAAAATAAATTATTGCCTCATCTTTCTTGCTGTGGATATTAGTCTCTTCCCAGAAGATGTGGTGTAAGTTAAACATTTATGGATAAGCAGTTCCCCCAATAAATTTTAGATTGCTTTAAATACTCTTACAGTGCAAATTTATTATGGAATAATTCTATATAGCCCTGCACTTCAGTATATCAACATCTTGAAGGAGGCTTCAGCCATTTTAGTGATTTGTAGCATAAAAGTTCTTAGGAAGTGCTCAGCAGTGAAGATGTTATTGTTAAATCTTAGAAAACTGATTTAGAGTCTTTATAAAAAGTAGATAATTTTTAAAAGGACGGCTTGAGAATAAATTATGGGGTATAAAATGAAAGATTTTCCCTTGAAAAGGTGACAGAGATCACTTATGACTTGGTGAATGTCCTAGAATCTTAGTGAATGCTAACGTCCTAACACCACTGCATTGTAATATATAGTCTAATTAATAGACAATATCTTTGCATTATTTTGCATAAATTGAACTCTTTCTAAAATGTAAACCAAATATCTTACATTTTTTCATTGTGAAAAAAATCCTTGTCTCATGCAAGCTGAAGTATCTTTCCTCTTTGACATCATGATTTGCTCTTTTTTCCTCTTTTGACTAAATGGATTTTGTCACGTATATGTGTAGCTTATCCCTTATTAGTCATTTAGTAGTTTAACAAGCTGTGACTAAAGGCTTTTATCAGATGTTCTGTGTGAAGCACGAAAAACAGTTACTAATGTTTTGCATATATTTGTATACCTTGTTCAAAGGCACAATACAAAACAAAACAGAGTAGAATGCTAAAATGAAATAAAAAAATCAACTTAGAAGTTTAATCACAGAATATGAATAAAATCTTTTAAAGCAGTGAAAATGTTTTTATTGTTAAGTAGATGACCTCCTCTTCCATAACTAAGATCTCTGACAGACTTATCAAATCAGAGATTTCCTGGTAGTTTTTTTCAGTTAGGATTATTTTTCCTGTAATTTGATATAAAATACATAAATATGTGAACAATAATACTATTTTTCTTTTTTTCCTCCAAATGGTAGACACAAATTCAAGGCTTTAAAATATAAATTAGATGGCATTTTTATGTATGAAGACTGATCGTCTTCCTGGGCCCATGCTTACTCTTCTGTAGAACCTGCATCTAAAGCAGCAGCAATCACTGATGGGGCTTCTTCAAACAGGGAGTTTAATTTTCTGTTGTAAACTATGGTTCACAAATGATTTCTAACTGGATGCAAATGCCATAATGGACCAGGTTCTATGCAGTAATAGCCTACTCATGTCCATGGAGCAATAAAATACTTCAATTTTATGCTACAGGCGTGGTTCAGTGCTTTGGGAAGAACGCTGAAGGATGACTTCAATCTTTCTCTTCTGGACAAAGGAGACTGAAAAAAACATGCTGTGCTCCATAAAACTATATATTATTCATATATATTATGTATATATATTTTTAATATAATTTGGATAGTATTTTACTACTGTATACTTTCACAGACATTATTTAGATAAACATGCATCTTCACGATCTCTGAGAAATTTCAAGGGGGATTAGCCAATTGCCTGGAGTCATGCTCTCCTTGCTGCTGTTAAACAACAACATCTGGTGTGAGGTTCGTTTCTCGTGGGTCCTTTCAGAGCACCTTTGGGAAAACAGTGGGGCAAGTGAGTTTGCCATCTTTTAGTGTTAAACTTCTATTTTTTTACTGAGCTCATGAGAAAAGAATCCATCTATAAACTTCCTGAGACTTTCATTTGTTAGAGCCAGCAGCCAAAGATGATCAAAGTTGTTTGTTCTTGCTCAGTATTTCTTTACATTAAGCTTCTAATGAACGGAACAGTCAGCTATCAGAAAGTATATTATTTATTAACTATACTCAACACATTGGGAAACCAAAATAAAAAAGATCTTTTTGTACTTTATGGCATAGTGGAGCACATTATTCTACCATGCAGTTCAAATCTGAAGAAATACCTCATAGCTATTTGCACTCGTATTATAAATGTGAAATCAATCTCTCTACTGTCTTTGGAGAGCAATGGAGCAGAAGAAACCAATATCTCTACCAAGAATCTTAATGTATGGCCAAATGTAAAATAGGTTTGCAATTTGAACATTTTCACCAACAGTGGCAGTGTCTCCAAAACAAAGCTGAATCAATGCCTGCCAGGCAACCTGGAGACAAATACTGCAGTGTTGCTCATTCTGTACCTGTTCTAGCAATAACATGGGAATTCATTTCCCAAATACATCAGCTAGTATCACATTAATTAGTCAGCAAATGAAGACAAAGATTGAGAGCAATCCAAATCCAATCTGTAGGAGCTATGTTATGTTTTTAACTGTTTCCAGGGTGATTCAAGAAGAATAATAAAAATCATTGCTTATTTGATAATAGATATTTTATAACAGCTTTTCATCTAGTTATTGATTTGGATTATTCCCTTTTTCTGTGTTTTGAGGTCTCATGACTTCAAAAGAAGTCATGTTCATGTCTTTTCTAAGACAATTCTTACATACATATACCAGACTTCAGTGGGGAGATTGTAGAGGATCCTTGATTATATCACAGCTACCTAACAACTCGCTTCAGGATATATTTCTTGGCTAAAGATAGGAAGTTAAATATCTTCCATACCATGGAATCAGGTGAAAAGACTAGTAGTTTTCCTAAACTCTCCAGAATACCATGTATGTGTTAAGGCTAACCAAAGAGAACCTCCCTAACTGCTCTTTTTCTGCTGATAGTATATTTTTAGATATTTAAATATTAATGTCCTTTGGCAAGTGCATTATGACTCAAGTGATAAATCTAAAACATATAGTTGCTTATCTCAAACATTAAAGTTAGGCTGATGGTCTCCTGAGTATTGGGGATTGACCATATATACATTATTCATCCAAGATGGTTGCATGTCATTAAGCCCAGACTAATTTTCATTTTACTTCCTCATGTGCTGTAGGCAGCAAGACTAGGTATATATTGACATTTGCAAAGTATATTGCAGATCAATATGATACACTTTAAGGTAATTGTCCATACAGAAGGTAGTCACAAACTTGTGAGAAAAAGCTACCTTTCATGAAGTAGGAGGTTAGTTTTAGCATTTTACCTACATATATACTCTGAATTCTGCCCTTTCTGTTGTAAAATAAGCTACTCTCATTTCAAGGCTGTCTAGTCTGAAAGAATGGATTAAACAGTGTTTCTTTATTTCTCAAATGTTTCCTTTGCTGTGGATGGCAGCCCCTTTGGGCTTTCTGAAAGTGCTTTGCTTACAGAAATCAGATTATGCTTCTTTGGTACAACTCACCAGTTTTTTATGGCATCAGTCTGCATATTTGTTGCATGCTCCACCAACTGCACCTGCTGGAGCAGAAGGAGATCAGGATGTGCTTTGCATTAACCTTCTGGTTCTAGTCTTTAATGTAACACGTAGCAGTAAGTTTAGTGTGGTGCCTTCTGTAAGAAGAGCAAATAAACACAGCTGCTACATCTCTGATGTAATGCAACCCACATAAGAATGTAGATCTCATCTTTGGGTGTGACTGCATTGAACTGAAGGGTGCTGGGGTGCAGTACGTGATTATCAGGGACATTGCCTCAGAGCCTCACGTGTCTTGACTGACTGGCTACAATACTATTGAAGGAGACTACAATGCTAAGAACTACAACTACTACCGTACTACGACCAGCATGACTGTTGCTGCATGGATGCTGTGTGTCCTAGAGCCCTTATACTAAATGCAAAGCGGATGTCACATCACCTGTTTGACTCTTCCTTTCTTATTTTGGGGTGGAGGACAGAAGAATCAGAAAGTAGTACATGAACAAAATTTTCCAAGAATGCATCAGGTGTTTTAGGTTTCGCTGTGTCATTGACCTGCCATAAAGGGAACCTGCCAGGCTAGAAAGTCTGGCACAGAAGGGTTCATAAAGTTCTTTGGCTTCTATATACCCTTGCGCTTTTACATCCTTGTTTTCTTTAGAAAATGACTGCACACTGAGTGTCTCAGAGCATGTAAACATACTTTACCTGCAGCTGAAACAGAAAGGAAATCTAAGCTTATTTATATGCTTGCATGTTTGAACTATGACTAAGGACTACAAAGTTATGTTTCTTTGCATTTCAGATCTTTTTTAAAACTATCTTTTCTTTTTTTAAGCTGATACAAGAAAAATTGCCATCATAAATTATATGAAAATTCTGCCAGGCAATTCCTCCCTCCTTGGAAACTAGGGATCCCTTATGTAACTATAATGATCATATGCAGCATGTTGTGATCTTAGCGTTTTGTCTATAAAAGAAATACAGGACCTAGATCTGCTCTCAGAGAAGTTTGTAGGTGATTGATTGCTATCAACATGTGGGGGAGGAGGAATGGGTTGAAATTCTCACAACAGAAAATAGGTAAGATCTCCTTCTTTGTATTTCTGACAGGTACTCAAGACATACATTTTTGGTGTGTTAGATAAAGAATGCTTTTATTTATAAGGCTAGTAATGCCAAGACCATTTCCTAGCAAAATGTTCTGATTTTATTATTTATGATTTGCCTTATAGTTTCTGCTGGAAGCTTCTATAAAGATCTGGAGCCATGAATGCATATTAACAGTCCCAGCTCCACAGAATTAAAAATCTAATTAGGCAACACAGATGGTGGATGTGGAGAATCAAACAGTGAGAGATTAAGGTGTTTTTTCACTGCAATCTTCCAGTTGATTAATAATGGTGGGAATGGAACCCAAAAGTCCAGTCCTGCCACCTCGGAACAGCAGAACCCCAGCGAATCTTGCCAATGGTCTCTCTCAGTGTCTTGATTCATTCAGTTCAAATGCCTGAACTCTACAGGCACAGGTTTTCTGTACTAACAGCCCTTCAAGAGAAAGGCTATCTGTATTGATTATTTCTGCAGAACAAGTTCTGCCTCTCCCTACCAGGGACTTCACCCAAGTGGCAAAGGTTCTTCTATCTGTAGCACATCTTCGTAGGAATCATCCAAGTGCCAAAGTGCAGGGGATAATGAAGGAATTGTTTTAGAAATAGGGTTTTTTTTAAAAACCCAACTTTTCTAATTTTCTTCCAGTTATAACTCACGCTATGTTACTGAAGAGCCTCACCTGAAAAATGTGTAGCAATTACATTTATAGAAAAAGCTCCACAATTTTTTTACTATTTTTATTTAGAACTAATGGAAAAACAGACTGCCTGGCTTTAACAGGGGGCTTTTAGAATGGACCCCTGAAGATACGTCCCATATAGAAGTCAGTTAGTTTGCTCAGTCTTCAAAAGGAAATGATGAATAAGTATGATTTAATAATTATAACAAGATTAGGTGGGACACTCATGAACACTGATAAATAAATGCGTAGGGGACAGAATTAGATGACTGAATATGTAATGAGTATCTCAGATCTCTGACTTCTTCTGATTGTATGATATTGGGATTATGCACTAGGCTATGGACCATTTTTTGGGTAAAAGGTTCATTGGCCTTGAGGCCATAAACTATGACTGCTTCTTCTAAGCAGCTACAGTCCATTATGTCATAATATGCATGGGACTCTTATCATGTGAATAATATTCTAGTTAAATATAATATAAATCATTTTTTTTAAAGTCCCTGAACACCAATTTACGTGACATATTGTAAAGGCTCCAAAAGAGCCTCTTTCTGAATCGTTACAGTCAATTGGACTCTTAACGGGTGTAATAAGGAGTTGAGAATCTGAGAATTAAACTGCTCCCAATTAGGCTGTAAAAGTATTTTATAAATGAGAAACACACTAGTGATTTGAAGCCAACTTAGAAACAGAGCACTACTGTTTCATATGCAGGACTGAGATGGGAGGGTAAAGGGCAATTTCAGGAATAGCAACTTTATACTTATATGCTTCTATGTCCAAAAAAGCCATTATGTTATTTAAAATCCACTATAATGATTGTATTTCAATGGGGTAAAAACATGTCAACCCACTTTGTCTGCAAATGGCCAAATAAACCCAGCACATGGCTTCTTACTGAGAAACTACATCCAAACTTTGCCTTTCTCAGGGCCACCCTCTTATTTCCAGTCTTGCTGCAACTACTAACAACTCTTTGAACTCTGAATGCATGTGGAAAACACCTGAATTACTTCAGTAAACATTGTGTGTCCCTGAATATTTGTTCTTAGTGGTTGTTGCTCACCCATCAATAATCAAAAGCCAAAGCCCTGATGCATTTTAACCAAAATTGGTCAGGAACGTGTTCAGATATCCAGGTTCAAAGAGCTTTGAAACAGATAGAAGGTCTCTGAGCTCAGAGATGAGCCCTGCTTAAGAGAGATAATGCTGAGGGTCAGAAAAAGCCTCTAATGATGCAGCTGACCCTCTGGCTCAGAGCTGATGACTGGGTCTGTGGCGACAAACAAAGCATGGAAAAGATACAGCTTAACTAAAATAAGACTATGTCCTGCGGTCTGCCCTTCACTTAGCAGTGGGAGTGCATTTTCTGTGCTCCTGAATGCATCTTTCTGCTTAGTTTTAGCCCAAAAGGAACCATTTTGTGTGCTCCAGGACGGGCCTGTAACATGATCCAAGGGTTTGTCTTCTTTTGAAAACTTCTTTCCCCATCATTCCTTGTTGTCACTGATCATTTACTTTGGTAGAGCCAAGAAACTGCTGACCCAGCATTATGCTTTCTTATAGGGCTCCTACTTACTCAACACTACAGATAAATGGTCTTATTCAGAAAAATAAACAAAATGAGAGCTGCAGAAATGTTTACATCTCCATAAAAAAATTAAGAGCTGTGATTTCCTGCACTGCATGTTAAATAGCATAGATATCTGAAAGCTTTTCTTCTGTCTTCTACTACCTTTGACATTCTGTATTATCACTTAAATATTCATAACCTCATTCTAGCAGCAGATAGGTGTATTACCATTCTACTGATGCTCTTGTCCAGGTTGAACCGTTTCTTCTGTCCTTGTGGTGGATTTAACTTCTCTGTGTTCAAGACCAAACTGAGGCCAAACATCTATTTGGAATGACTGTCTCTTGCAGCAGCCACCGTGAAATGCATTAACCGGACTCTTATTTCTGACAGCAGATGTTTTGCACCTTCTGTTTGTATTTCCTGAGTGTTTCAGGAGAATGAGAAGTCATTGGCTTTGATAGTCTCAGCCCTACTCTATAGCCCTTATCCATGTGAACTCTCACAGGCAGTCCAGCTTCGTACAATGGCCAGTGCTGCAGGTCTTGGGATGTTCTCAAACCGAGAGTTGGGAGGTCACAGAGGAAACAGGCACCCACTTGGAACTAAAGGGCATATGAGGATGCTTCATTTGCCTTGATAGTGCTTTTGGACAGTTTTATGACCCAGAGAATCACACTGAAAAGCACAGTTAACAAGAAGGTCAATTAAGTGTGGCTACAGCAAAGGTGTGCTAGAAATTATGAGCGTTAGCGTAGTTCCCTTGCCCTCTGAAATTTGGAAATTGCTGACCTCCATAACTGTGACAAAAGTTAAGACTAATTTTCAACGTTACAGAGATGTGTTCCCTGAGTCTGTTCTTTAATGCTTGATGTGGTTTGATATCAGCTATGACCGAGTACTTCTCAAATGTCTACAATTTAAAATGAAGCAATCATTATTATCTGCTTTCGACATCTATCACTTATTTTCCTTTATTTATGATAAATATAATAATAAATGATGATAGTGCGCAAAGATCATAAAACCACACCACCAGAAAACACAGGTGACTATGGATGGGGACTTAAAAAATATTTGCATTCTTAGCTGCAAAAAATTAAAATTTGGGTATTTGCAGAGTTGCCTACTGGCATAATACAATTTAATGGTTATTCTTTTCAATATTTTTTAAATATAGTGGCTGTTTTCGATTTTTAAATTATTACAGATTTACATAGACAAAATTTTTAATCAGGTGTCTGTGCCTGATTTCTTTTACTTTTGAAAACTGGGGCCGAGAAATATTTTTTCAAGCAGCAGTAGAGATGGTTATTATTTATTAAATATTCAAATATTGAATAAACCTGTTTTTTTTTTTCACATTAAGCTTGGGAATACTGCTAAGTGGAACAGAAAGTAAAAATACAAAGCCTGAATTTTCTACAGAACTTTGAAAAACACAACAGGTTCACAGATTTGGAGTAGTGGAAAAGAGAATTTCCCAAAAGATTAATACTTTTCTGTTTTACAGTGTAGTAGATATTCTGATTCGGCTGTAACGATTTAAATGATTTCGATCATAAAGACAAATGCTTTGATGCCACAGAGAGAGGTGCATTAGTCATACCTCTTTATAACTCTATTGGTTCAGCAGCAGTCTCTGGACTATTGACATCTTGTTGGCAAGACCGGTGCTAATGCAATATATTGCAAAAAACCAAACGTTTTTCTGACTCTTCTACATCAAAGGCAAGCTGAAAGAGGCACCTGTTCACAATAAAGGAAATATAAGGACATGTAATGACCTTGACACCATTTTTCAGGTCTTCTGATGGAACCAGCCACTTTATGGAGGTTTGCCTAGAAATTGTGTGCTTAAAACTGGCTCTGTGGCTCCGCAGGAAAGTCCATGGTGGCATGTGTCCACCAGTGCAACTGTCTACCTTAATAGGAACATCTTGTTCCCTAAGACCAGGTTGAGGTGAATGAAGGGGACAGAAAAGACCATTCCACTGCCACCCTCTTAGCTCTTTCTAGTCTGTGACCATTAGAGGACGACAGCCTCATGTTAGTGCAGAGCCTTTCACTGTCAGCACAAAATGCAATCAATTCTGAATGTTTACATTAAATACTTGTAAATGTTGTTCTCTTGCAGAGAATGTAGAAACTAGTTTGGGATATGATAGTCACATGTGAAAGGTTGTGGCTCTTTGGGGAGGTACACGTGAAATGTTCAACTAGCAATATAACCAGTCAAAATAAATATAAATACTTTTCAGCTGATAAAAATACTAAACTCTTACCTGCATACAGTTATTGTAACAAGAGACCACACTGAGTGTGAATCAATGTGCATTCTGCAGTGAAAGAATTAACCAAAATATGTTCTTATTCTTGCATTTGTTGACCAGAGAATGCCCTACCCTGGAAATCTTACTTATCTGTTGGGGGAACTCTGTGATTCTCTGTCTGAAGTGATCACACAGTACAAGCCTAAGGAGAAGAGACTAATCTGATCTGGGGAATAGATGGCAGGCAAATTGCCTCCTGCCCAAGGATTTAGTGCAACTCAAGAGCTGCTTTATGTTAAGCAAGAAGAATGGGCCCTGGGAGGCAACCTACCAGCCAAAACTGTGAGATGGCATTGCTCTCTGACTGGCTTTTGGGGTTTTGTCTTCTCTTTGGGATGATGAACTTTGAAATTAAATTCAAACAAGCTTTTCTCTAACCCCAAATGCAGGTAAGCTGAGGAAAGAAATCTAATTTCTTCCCTCAAAATGGGAACGAGTCTTGGAGGACAAGAGTCTTCATTTCACTAAACTTTGAGGTTAATCTGAAGTGACCTTTCAGTTTCTCCATCCAACTGAATAAATCAGTCATTCACACAACTTTAATTAAAAGATTAAATTTGTGGGCCCAGAACATTTTTGCTCTTTTTTTCCATTTTCTGTTTTCCTCTTACTTCAAATTTCCAAAACTACATTCTATTTACATATAAATGCTATATATATATATAGGGTGTGTTTATATATGTATATATATAGCAATGAGTATATATAAAAGCAATTAAGCTTTACTTCTAAATCTTTTATTTTAAAAGAAAACTACTTCTGAATCATACACGGTGATTTTTATGGTGCCATACTTGGGATGTACTTGGATGTAAAACATTTGCTCATGAATCCAATTAAAAGTGAGCTGCCATTTACAGAAAGACTGTACTTCTGCTGAATTTGTCTCTGGGTTACAGCAATGCACTAATACCCCAAGAAGGACTCGGACGTTTCTGTTAAACAAAAAGATGAGGCGTGTGCTTTTGACCCCACTGATTTTTTTTTTTTTTTTCAGCTGGTCTAAGATTTGTCCCAGAAATTGTGCAGGAAATTCTTGAGGGCATCTTTTTATATAGGCCTTACTACTATAGATTATGATTCATAACAGCAGTGTTTCACATGGAGTAGGGAGAATTTTCTGGGACATTATCCCTGTGGCTTTCTCCTACTTTCTCTGTGGCTTTTTTTTTTTTAAGTTGAACCTCTAGTTATGACAACTGAATGATTAAAACTACCTTAACTGATAAAACATAAACCCTAACTGGTACAACATAATTGTACCACTTAGCTTTTCATTATAAGTTAATTTGCATTTTATCCATGAATTGAAATGGCTGAGAGTATACTAAGTTAACTGGAAGTAATAAAATTAACATAAAATCCTTATGGTAAAATAGATTAATGGAAATATTTTTAAAAAATTATTATTTATTAAAATACAAATAACAATGTTAGAAACTATTACTGAAATAATCTTTTTCCATATCTTTGAAATCGGATGTTATTATTTCCACATTTGACGTTCGATATTTTGTTTCCTTTTGACTTTAAAATAAAGGCACACTTTAAATAAAAGTAGTTTCAAATGGAGATGTATTAGAAAGGCATGTATTAAATTTCATTTATTGATCCATTTCCTTAAAATTTGTTGTCTGTCTGTCTAGCCAGTCAGTGTATGACAGCTAAAGATACGGATGAGGATCAGATAAATCTATTTAATAACAGTTGAGCTTTTCACTGAAATGTTGTTTGTGATTATGAAAATGGATTTTTCACTCTCAAATATTAGGGAGTGAGAAGGATTATTGGGTAAGATTAAATCTTTCAAAAAGATATGTCTCCACCATTTTATGGAAACACCTTGTCTCTTAGCAGACCTAACCAGTAGCTATTTCAAAGTTGCATGAGCTCATCAACAGACACCTTCATTGCTTTTCCCAGACCCCCGCTAGCTGGGCTGGGCTCCAAACATCTGTCCAGCTGAGGAGCTGGGCAGGGCGCTGCCTGGGGGAGCAGGATGCCTGGGGGAGCGCAATCGCTGGCCCGGGGGCAGGCTGCCTGCTGAGCACCACAAGAGGGTGCGAGTGCCCTGCGCGGCCACCCCACCGCGAGGAGCGTTTGTTTTTGTGAATGACATTAGCAGAGAAAGACTTTTCTGTAATATCGATGAGAGCAGAGTGACTGAGGTCCAAGGAAATGAATCAAATGAGAGGGTCAAAGCCTCAGCTTGTTCCCCCGTTGTTGATGAGGCGAGGTTGGTCAGCACCAGCCGCGGGCTGTTCCTGCATGGGTGAATGGGTCCTCAAGGGAGAAGGTCTATTTCTGGATTTTGTAAGCCAGCCCGTTATAAGGAGGCAGTGGGAAAACCCCTGAAGCTTAACGAGTCACTGGGAATAGGAAAAATGGCTTGAACTGAATCCATTTCTAGGACTTTCTCATACTGGAGGAAGTACCTAGCGGGTGTGTAAACACGTCTAGGAAGTAAATTTCGACCTGCAGTAGAAAAGGAGAGCTATCCTAGGGCCAAACAGCCAAAGGTAACACTCTGATGGGAAAAATATTTCCTACTCAAGAGTTCAACAGTATCTCAGTTATTCCTCAGTTGTTTCTCAGTTTCTTGGTTATTTCACAGCAGTAGTTAGAAGTGGCATCCAAGCTGAGAGGCATTATTTAAACATACTCTGTGCTCTTCTTCAGCTGCTTGCTCTTCAGGGCAGCCACCTTTAGGGGCTACTGCAGTACCTGCCACACAGTGAGTAATTCAGATCTGCTTTTCTGATGTTACAGAAAAATAACACAGAAATACATTTTCTACACTCCTCATTTTTTATGTTCTTGGTTTTGTTTTGTTTTGTTTTGTTTTGTGTTTTTTTGTTTGTTTGTTTTGTTTTTGGTTTTGGTTTTGGTTTTGGTTTTTTTAAATTGGGGATAGTTTTTCTACTTTATAAGCACTTTGCTTTCTCATGCAACCTTTCAGTTCTAATTTTTTTATGAAGTAAATTTCAAAGTTTGTTCCTGCTGGTTTTAGGGTTGATAAAGCCAGGAGTAAATCAAGCTGGGAGTCTCACGTTAACTTCAGGGATAGGCAGGGATAAACCATGAACTAGGGAACAATATCTAAGCTAGGCAATAGCTCTCATGTGCCATATTCTCAAACCCTCTTCTCCCCAAAAGCAGAGCCAATATTCCTTCCCAGCTTTTGATACATTGTATTTATTTATGCATTTATACAGATTTCACAGAGAAGTTGCTTCATATCTGGTCTGTGGAAAGGGTTTTTCTCTATCCATTCATTCTTAAACACCCCAGGACAATTTTTTGTAAAAGTTTCTGGAATTTAGTAATCCAATATTGGAATCTCATTATATAAATTATTTTCTATAAAAATTGTATTTGAAGCATAGCTCATAAAATATGATGACAAATGAAGAGTAAAACCAAAATAGATACAAAAGTCCTCTGAAGTACTGATAAATCAGTAAGTAGGAAATGTAGCTCTAACAAAATATTGTTAGTCTGTGAATCTAAAACCCATAGTAAGTGCAAGTACTTAATGTGGCATGCTTGGGAGGGACAAATTTTAATCCAGGCAGAAAACCAACTATATAAGTGCTCTGATTTTAGTTACAGTGGAGTGATTAAAATGTTTCTTAAGAAAACAAAAAGAAAAGTTAATAATTTCTAGAGCTTTGGGAAGTGTCTAAAGATGGCTACAGCTGTTCTACCTGCAGCTGACATTTTATCTGATGAGAAATCCTGCTGCTTAGTTTGCTCAGTAAATACATGGAAGGAAGGATTTTCCTTGTCGCTGCAAGGAAAAGTCAGAAAAATGAAGAAACTGTATAATGCAGATTCAGAAACTGGTAGTATTTCCTTTTGAACAAAAACTGAACAGTTCATTTCAGTATTGAAGTTTCTACATTAAACAAGTATTGAATCTGTTAAAGACTTGATCATGGTCGCTTGACTAGCCCTAAAATAAAAACATTACAACTATATTGTGGCAAAATTCCATCCTGATTATCATAATGCTGTTACATACCTTCTATGGGCATTTTCACGTGAATGTAATATTATCAATTTTTTTTTTTTTTTKCTAAGAAGATCCCACAAAACACAATGTTACCTAAAGCCAAGGCCTGTGTGTAAATGGATGAGTAATCAGTTTTTCAGAATTCGGAGGTTTTATAAATAACTGTAAATATAGTTTTAAACACTTCAGGCATCTTTTGTCCCAAACATTGCATTTGCATCACTTTTAGTGCATATCTACCAGCATTAGCTGTTAATTTTTGGTATGATACTTTGCTTGGATTACTTTGATTGAGACTTTATTTTATTAATAGACCCTTTGTGATACTCTAGAATACCCTTAGGGCTTGCAAAGTGATGAGATTCTCCACATTGACAAATGCAGACCTCACGATATGCTTTCCATTAAATTACTCATAATATTAGACATCTGGAAAATATTTGAAGAAGTTGAAGAAGTTGAAGAAGTGTGGGGTAAGACTACACGCATAACCACAAAAAATGCACCATCTTACATGTGGAAATAAAGACAATGATGATACAGTTCCTTTTCCAAACATGTTTTAGGTATATGGCATAATTTTACTGCCCATTAAAAGACAGAAAAATTATAGGACATAATGACTGCTTATTCAGAATTCTCTAAAGAAATAATTATATTCACCACAGAGGTTTTACTTAGTTGAAGTCAGTCAGACCTCTCATAGTCCAGTCTTGGATGAGTGTGTGGCTTTGTATATGTACACAAAAGTATTGAACATGCATGTATTTTACTGCTTCAACTTGTCATTACACTATCACTAGCACCAAAATGCTCATCTGTATGTAGGTTTTTTAACGTCTGTAGAAATGTGGTAACTTCATGCACCTGTGTAGTTATATCCTTCATTTCCATTCATCTGAGAATGTAACTTCCTAACACATATTCTTCCTCCTTGTAACTCAGCTTGTCTGTCACTTTGGGGTAATTTCTCCAATTGTTTTAAGATATGCTTCTGTTCTTCTTTTTAACATTTTCCAGCTTTTTTGCTTCCTTCCTTCAGGTGACTCAATGCTTTTGTCTTATTTTTGTTAGTGCTCTACCACTCTCCACCCCTATCATTTGTAGCCTCGCTTTCCAATAGTGCTTTTTGAAAGCCGTTGAAACAGTGGAAACTTAAAAAGCAGCCGTCACTTTGTGAAAAGAAAGACCTATTATAAATATGTTTATAAATCAGTTACTTTTCTGTTAATGCTTCAAAATGCACATGAATTGACACATTCTTGTTTTACATACTGGGAATCCTGGTGGATTATTTTTTAATTCTGTGACATCCTCGTCCTGATGGGGATTTGTATATTGGGAGAAAATACTCTGGCAACCAGGCATATGATTTCTTACTGATAAACTTGAAAAAAATAACAGAAAGGCTGAGAGTGGAAGAGAAAGTGATCCAAGTGATTTGGATCACTGAATTTAGAGAAGTCGGACATCGAGAAACAAGGATTTCTGGCTTATGTACAGACAGAAATGGAAGAAAGATGGAAGCGGTGGTAAGAGTGGGACTGAAAAATGGGGCTTGTGGTGAGTAATCAGCTCCTGGAGCACTGCAGTGGAGAAAGGATTAACGTAATCTTTAGAAGCATAGGCAGGTGAATAATGTAGCAATTGGGAAAATTTTTGGCTTACATTTGGCTTTTACCTTAGCATAACTGGCATTCTATCTCTGGTTTTGATATCCACATTCAAAGAAGGCCATTGGTAACTAAGGAAAACCATAAGAATTATTAAAGAATTGGAAAACATGCTTTATAATAGCAAGTTTAAGATGAGTCTGCCTATCATTCTGTTCTTTCTCACTGAAAGAAAAAAAATTAAATAGGACAGATATAAAGGGAAGATTTTGGAAGGTATATGGGGGGTATATAGAAATTTAACAATGGTCTCTTCAGTCTAGCAGGCCAAACTGCAACAAGATCCAGCAGCTGGAAGACGGAAGCAGCCTAATTCAAAGTAGAAATAAATCTTATACATACAGAATAGTTAAAACCACTTGAAGTGGCCCATACTTTGGTTGCTTGTACAAGACAAAATTTTATAGTCAGTATACCACCAACATATTCGACAGTACTACAATTTTCTACAGGGCCCCAGAGTTTTGAAGAGCACTGGGGCATGCCCAGAATACTCCTAGAAGCTCACTCCACTGCCCCTTGAACTGGTGGTGGCTGCAGTTGCTTATGGTCCTTTGGAGCAGCCAGTGTTTGGCAATCTTCCCTTACTCCAACTTCATTCATATCAGTGAAGTTGACAGCTTCTCAGAGGTGGCCACTCTGAGATGACAGCTTGATAAAATTATTAAGAAAGACCTGCCTCCTGTTTTGAAATTAACATGTGCTCTATCTCTGCTTCTTTGGACTTCATTTACTAGCTTTGTAATTTCTCAGGCTTTCTGAAAAGTAAAAATATTTTGTACAAAAAATGATTAATTTGGAAAAGGAAATAAACTCAGAGACATTTTCCATGTAATTCAGAACATTTGCTAAAATTTAAAACCTGCTTTGAATAAAATAAGGACTTTATACTAGCTCCTCAACAGTTACTTGGCACAAGGTACGGCTCAGGAGACGGTTCATACATGTGTTATGATTGAGGGAATAAGCTTTTGGGAGTCTCAAAAGGCAGAAACAAGTGGAAAATAGAATTCAGAAATGAGCAAATAGAAAATGAAGAAATGCATCATGAAAAAGTTTTACTTTCTGATTTGCTATGTAAAAAAAACCCTAAAATCTTTACCCTGCAGTCTGATCTGTACGGGCGTGACTTCATGCAGTATGTAAATGGCTATAGATGACAGCCCCCATTTTATGTAATTTTGCACAACGAAATGGCAAGATCCACTAAATTTAAATTCTCCTCTGTCTAGTTATGACAAAACTGTTGATGAAAGCAGTGGCAGTTTCATAGGAGCAAGGCAAATAATTTGGGTTCTGAAAAGCTTCAGGACTATTAATTTAGGGATTGTTGTCAACAGACTCCAGCCTCCATCGAGGCTTATAAGAACTTAGAACACCCATCAATTTGTTGTAAGTTCTCAGCATTAGACAAATCACTACAGTGCTTTATGCAGCAAGAAATACTAAGGTTTTTTTGTGAGCAGTGAAATAAAACATGATCTTCTGAAATCTTTCAAAATTTTAACAGACAAGTGCAGTACGAGAGATGGTGGTACAATTCACTGTGAAATACTATTGTCCTACCTTTAAGGAAGGATAGTAACAAAGCATGCAAAAAAGACCTATATTATGCATACTTGGTGATATTCTTTGCATTTAGTACATTTGAACATTCACTGAGGATATTCAATATTTTGACCATGAGGATGCTTCCTTAGGAAACATCTGGTGCTAACTACAACTGGGAACAGCTTTCTAGAACAGATGGACCACTGGTCTAGTACAATGATGTCTTTGTTCTCAGTGAGTAAATTTAGGCAGATGAAGAGGAAGGAAACGGAGTACACACGGAGTGAGGTCAGAAAGCAGCACGTCTCAGAAAAGTGTCCGCTTGCAGAACAGAAAACTGCTATTGCAAGATATGAATCAAAGATAAATGAAAACAAGTAGAGGAGAAACAATCTCCAGTTTTGTACTAACACATGTGTGAACAAAATGATTCCCATGCTGTTTTTGTGGATCCCCATCATCCGCTTTGCAGGGGATGATGCAAAGTTCCATCCTTAGTTTTCTTCCCAACACAAAATCTAGTCCCATCTGTGACCACAAATTCAACTACCATCTCTTTGTGGAAAACCTTTGGGCATACCTCTGTGCTGCAGCCTTGTCATCATCAATCTTGATGTATTTCTCCACCATTTTCATTGGTAGTTTGGCTGTCAGTCTGAGATCAGCATGACTAAAGTAGGCCTCTCAGTCCCACCCTAGACATATCTAATACACTTGTAAGGCCCTTGTCATCTCAGTTATGGTCACAGTTTCGTCCCTTCAGGCCTTGGCTATGGAATTGTGCAGCACTCTTACTCCTTTGTGGTGTTGCAGCCCTAGGCAGATCTTGAGCTTTAGGTTACCTTGGGCATGCTATCAGTCTGGGCCAACTTACAGTTTATGGGGAGATACAGGGAGCTGTTTTAACTTAGGGGCCTTAGCAGGAGGGAACATTTTAGCCTTAGCTACTGTCTTCCCTGGGAGCATAAAACAGAATCTGCCGCAAACCTGTTCAGTTTGCTTTTCATAAAAACATATGTAATTCTTGGAGACTTTTGAAAGGTGTTGCAGGTTGAAAAATTGTTGATTGAACTCTGTTCTGCTGTTAAAGGGGGTTCAACAGACAATCGTGAGAGATGCTTATTTTTTGCCTGAGCCTCTGCTATAAACAGTGTTCTCAGGTAGTGAGTAATGAAAAATCTAGATCTGAGCTTAGAGCTATTACAGACCTTTATTACATTAACATACTGAGCAAGCATCAGAGAAAAGAGCTTCTACAAGAGGGAAGAGGCCTCTGTATTTAAATGCATGTGCTAGTCTGAGCTTGTGTTCAGCAGGTCTAAGATTTCCACTTTCAAAAGGCCAATTGCTGTTCCTTTACATTTTCTTTTTGAGAAGTGCAATATTGCAATATTTCTCAGTCAGTCGTCTCCTTTATCACTTGGATCTCAAAATCCTTTCAGGGTTTACCCTCTACACTGTTCTTCTTGGTCTTTTCTCTCCTGCTGTCTAATCCACTGGCTCATCTGTGGCCTGCTTTTTTTCTGATGTTTTAGGCAAAGAAAAAAGACAGGTGTCTTTTTTGTTCTTGTATGGGAGAGGTTGTGCCTCCCACTCTGTGTACAAAACTGCCTTTCTTTAAGGAGCAAGGAACAACTTCATAAGAAATTATCACTTTTTGGGGCCAATCTGCAATGATATAGATGTAGTTTATATGCTAAAACTTTAGCTCAAGTGATTTTTTTCTTACAATGCATGTTCTGTTCGATCGTTTCTTATAAAAAGGGATTTTGGGAAAATTTTTGATACTTCCGTTTTTATCACCAGTGACCATATAATCAAATAGTCTCATTCTAAGACTTACACTAAACATTTCAGAAAAAATAGTGCAGTGACAAACGAAGATCTTGATTTCTTAGCTGTTTAACTGTCCATTCAACAGCTTAGCACCAACCTGAGGTTGCATATTCAGCAACTGTATTCTCTAATAATTCTGTTGCTAGTTAGTGAGAATAGTAATACAGAAGCTGTTTGTAATTTTCCCAGCATATAGACATGGAACTTATGCCATAGTTGGACCAAAGACCTGGCATAGATCGATTACATTATAAATTCTTCTGTTTGGCATTTTCTGTTTCTTTGAGCATTTATGTGTACAATATCTTGCTCTGATCTTTGTTCTACCTGTGTAGGTTTCTGTCCTTCTACAAAATACACTCAGTGACATTTAAGGTGGGATTCAGTTCTGCTAACATTATACTGTACATGTCTAGCTCTGAGACTGTCCTCTAGATTTCCAAGATGAAATGGAAGAAACTGTCTTCATTCATGTAACCATTTAAAATATCTACTTTAAAACAAGATAGTATGTCTAGAAGTACCTGTCTTGTGAGGTGCCTACTTTTGAGCAGATTAATCTTACACTGAATGTCTGACATTTTCAGCAGCAGAAAAGGTATTTTGTGAAACAACTATATACCTTATATTTTGGGTGATTTTTTCTTTACATTCAACTTGTGAGGAGGAACAATTTCTTTGCTATATGCTTTGAGTTTTACCTGGCTATGTTCAATTAGATATTTCTTCAAACTTGCTATTGTGTCTTCAAGTGTCACATAGATCATGCATAAGTGACCTACTTCTGGGTTATTTTTGTTCAAGCTAATATTCCAGTAGGATTGTAGGTGTCACTGTGTAGTGCCTGTGAATAATAAAATCTTCTTAGTGTTTGATCATGTCTGTGCAAAGTGCTGTATAGTAATTTTCATTGTATAGAATGCATATCCTTTTTCCCCCTTTTAAGTACAACCTGTTCTTTTCTGCAGGTTTTTGCAGAAAGATTTTGTACTGTTAAAGTATAATAGCTGTGTCCCAAGTCATGACACTGCTTATACTTTCATGAGTGTAAAATCCTCCAGTGCTGGTTCCTCCTAGGTTTCATTTACAGAATACTCTATCGAGCTTTCAGTTTTATCTGCTCCCGCATTTTGCTGGGCATCTGTGCTTTTTTGTCCTAGGTGCATAAGAAATTATTTTATTTTGCCTCAAAATGCTTCAGACCGATCTAGTTATGTTCTAAAGTCTGGCAAGTTTGCTCATGTTTTAAATGTGAATTATCATCTTTTTAAACAGTTATTTCTTCAGCAAGGGTTTTCTGATCTCCATTACAATCTTGTCTTGAATGACAGATTCTATAGTTCCTCCAAAACTGCATGTCACACTCAGCAGTCTCAGATCTGTTACAATCATCTCAAAAGTATCTCCTTGCTGGATGCTCATACAAATTTGACATGGCTCAGAAGTTTCACTCTTTCTAACTGTGCAATATTCCTGATACTTTTTGGCTCATTAACGTAACCGGCTTTTCTTTTTCACTTGGCAGTACATTAATAAACAAATATGGTAGTGCAATATTAAAAAGCCCCACTTTTGTTCATTGTTTTGTTCAGAAGAGCTCTACTTGCCCTGCAAATAAATCAGATGATTGGTTTTGGAACATTTTGCATTTTTCTGGTACTTATCTAGAGTCCTAGCTGCAGCAGTAGCCTTAGCTGTATTTCATTCTTCACATTGTCTTGGTTCTTGGTTTCTATACACATTTATTCTTTTTGGTTTTCCACTGACTTCTCACTCATGTAGGATTCTCCAATGCCAACTAATGAGGTATCTCACATAATACTTCTAAGAATATAGAGCCTTTAATATTCTACCAGGTAGGCTAACAAACATTAGAGAGAAGGACCTGGGAAGGAGTGGTAGTGATCTTTTCTGTGTAATGACACTAAACGGAACAAAACCTAACTGGTTTGAACCAGAGTATTTCAGTGGCTGACACATTTCAACCTGGTAGGTACTGGCTACCCAGCCACCAGCTTTTAGAAGTGGTAAAATGTCCTTCAAGGGATAGACTGTGAAAAAACATTTTAAAATGTCCCTAAAAGATGTAACAGACATTTGGAACAGAATTGGGGGATATTCAGGTTTTGATACATAACTAGGCTCCAGCTCAGCTACTTTGTTCCAATGGGTCCTGGTACTATCCTGCTCAGGCAGTTTTTAGGTGCCTAGATGCATTTGGAAATCTGACCCATTGTCACTAAATTCTCACCTGCAGAAAGAGCTGAATGGGTGAAAACTGAAATTTCGTAGGAGAGACAGGTAGGAGAGCCTGTGCTGCCATAGGGCAATACAGCTATTTGTCTGGTCTAATTTGCGATTTTAATGGTAGATTCTAATTCTGCCAAATCCTCTGCAAATTCAAGAGGCTACAGGATGACATCACAACTGCAGTGGGAAACAGATAGGTCAGAACTTCTTCACAGTCCTTTACATAGCAAGACTTATTTTCATTCCATTGCCGGGAATTGAAGCTGGGAGAAGGAAAGGAAGAACAAGTGTAGCAGTAATGGGAAAAAATAGACACTGATATTAGAAATGAAGAGGAAAGAGAGTTTCTAAATCTTTTATTCTTCTGTACCTACAAAGGAAAAGTCTTCAGCAACAAAACATCCTTTTGCCAACAGTTTTAATGTAGATATTTTAACAATCTTGCATAGTTTTGCAAGGAACATCACCATTTTCTAGTGACTGTCATTGGCTTTCATGCCATGAAATTCAGACTGATTGATTACTCAAAAATGGTAGTACAGTACATCAGAAACAAGTATATGGTTTGAATATATGGAGTAGGAAAGCTTCATCAGCCATGGAGTGCTTGGGTGACACAGCCTCATGAAGGGCCTGTCAGGGCTGAGGAGGCTACTGATGAACATTGATGATTGCCTGGCTAGGGGCCTCCACTGTGTTTCTTGCATCAGGTCCCTTTTCAAACATTGTTCACAAAAGCGCTGCAGATAATGTTCTGTCCTCACACTGGAACTTCATAAATATTTAAAGGAAAATTTAAATGTCATTTTGTGAGGTTACTCTTTGTTGGTGACAAGAAACTTTCAACTGATATTTAATCAATTTTCGGACTCCCAGATTTCAGGTACTACATGAAACTCATTTTGCAGCAGTTGTTCCGAGTATTGCATTGCTGAAGTCACTGTGAGTTCAGTTTCTTGTACAAGAGTTAAGTTTGGACTTCCTGTCATCCTATATTTTTAACCTTTTTAATTTTCTCTTGTTATTTTTATGTATATTATCAGATTACCTAAGAAATAATGCACATTCCAATACCAGTCCCAGAATTACATGGTCTAATTTTGAAGCCATAAAACTTACTGGTCTCAGTGATTCCATTAGGCACAGCTGCCGTTAAGGAATGAAGACTCATCATGCCAAAATTTCTTTAAATGAACATAAATGCTAGTGATAATAAATGACTTGTCCTGAAAGTCACTCTATTCACCAGCCATATTCCCTTCTTGCTACAACAAAATGGAGTATATCAGAGACTTGATCTTTAATAATGCTGAGCAAGATGGAGCTACCATTACAGTGTTCAGTAAGATGGGAAATACGTTCAGTATTTTGTTACTGTTATCAACTTTTCTGATCTATTATATTGCATACCCTGATTAGATCGTGTTGGCATTTTTAGCTCACATAGTCTTATCATTAGAGGTATGGAAATGATGGTCTATTAATGATCTCGCATTTTAGAAGGCACTTTATTGCTATCAAAACAAACCAGGAAAGACTTTATATAGTAAACTTCAAATGTAGCAGAGGAAGGAAAGGTTAAAACATAAGGATGGTTACCAATCCCACATATCCACTAATAATTTGCTTCTTAATTAGCTGTTAATATCAAAGTACTTTTCTGATTATGCTTTTACCTTGCGGGATTTCCTCCATTCCCAGAATGGTTGCTGACTTCTGCACGATATATGGAAGGCAGCTGTGAGTCTTTGGCTATGCTGTGTCTTCCCAACTACGTACATTTCTTAGACTAAGAAAACTTCCCATGGTAGTCAAAGATCTCTGGTTAGATCATGACTGAAAATCAGGTTTCTTCCTAGAGTAGATAGCATGCAATTTAGTAACCTTTCAGGATGTCAGAACCACTACTTCTACCTTGACTATATATTGTGTATTAAAGAATTGGAAAATACCCAGCTACATCTCTTTAACACATTTTTATCTATCTTTTATGTTCCTGTTGTACAACTTAACTGATGGAGTTTACATTTGCATATGTAGTTCTCAACTTCCAGCTTCATCAGATGCCTAATAGTACCCGAACTCAAGGCTTCATACTGATTAACAGTGTTAATTAGTACAGCTCCTATGAAACCAGGGGTCTTTGGACAAGATGTTAAGACTCTCAAAATGAGCTTGGCTGTTCCAAGGGCACAGTCAGCAGAACATGATTTTTAGATTTCACATGCATGATATTCAAAGCTAAAGCGAAGGAAATTGTGTACTAAAAATAGCTCCATGGCTAATATTGCAGCTGTATTAGTGCTGTGCTGTCTGACAAACCTGATCTACTATTTCAAGAAATTCCCTATTACATGGCTTTTGTAGGCAGGAATAGGAAAGAAAAAAATATGTTCACTGAAGTGGGAATTAATATAGTGTATCTTTTCTTGTTAGTTTTATTAGATGTTATATGTATTATTGAAAAAACCTCTAGGGGTCACCTGAAGTGGAATTTTCTGTTCCTTAATATCCTGCTGCAGGGTCCCTGGGCTCTGGCAGGAAAAGGCTTGTCACAGAAGGGATATGTTCATTAGAATTTCATATTTTATTGTCCTGAAGGAACTGGAGACTTTTCCCTTTAAGCAAGATCCCTTCATCCCCTCGTTGTTAGAGGGACAAATACTATTTAACATCTTCATTAATGACATAGACAGTGGGATTGAGTACACCCTCAGTAAGTTTGCAGATGACACCAAAGTGAGTGGTGCAGTTGATTCGCTTGAGGGAAGGGATGCCATCCAGAGGGACCTTGAAAGGCTCGAGGAGTGGGCCCATGCGAACCTCATGAAGTTCAACAAGGCCAAGTGCAAGATGTCCTGCACCTGGGTCGGGGCAATCCCCAACATCAGTACAGGCTGGGGGATGAGTGGATTGAGAGCAGCCCTGCTGAGAAGGACTTGGGGGTACTGGAGGATGAAAAGCTGGACATGAGCCGGCAACGTGTGCTCGCAGCCCAGAAAGCCAACCGTATCCTGGGCTGCATCAAAAGAAGCATGGCCAGCAAGTTGAGGGAGATGATTCTCCCCCTCTACCTGGGTCTTGTGAGACCCCCCCACTTGGAGTACTGTGTTCAGCTCTGGGGCCCCCAGCATAAGAAAGTCATGGACCTGTTAGAGCAGGTCCAGAGGAGGGCCACTAAAATGGTCAGAGGGCTGGAACACCTCTCCTATGAAGAAAGGCTGAGAGAGTTGGGGTTGTTCAGGCTGGACAAGAGAAGGCTCCGGGGAGACCTTATTGCAGCATTTCAGTATATAAAGGGCGCTTATAAGAAAGACAGAGAAAGACTCTTTACCAGAGCCTGTAGTGACAGGACAAGGGGCAATGGTTTTAAACTGAAAGAGGGTAGATTTAGATTGGACATAAGGAATAAATGTTGCCCAGAGAAGTTGTGGATGCCCCATCCCTGGAATTGTTCAAAGTCAGGTTGGACGGGGTGTTGAGCAACCTGATCTAATGGAAGATGGCCTTGCCCATGGCAAGGGGGTTAGACTAGATGATCTTTAAAGGTCACTTCCAACCCAAACCATTCTGTGATTCTATGATTAAGGCAGGTGACCATCAGCTCCCACTCTAATTTTCTGTATAATCAGAATGAATGGGTTAGAGAAAGTCTAAGGACAAATCCTGCATGAACACAAGAACAGGTGAGAGACAAAATAGGAATGTCCTATTCTGTGAATGGCAATGCAAAACCCTGTTTGCTCTTATACTTCTTGTTTCCTTCACCTTCTCAGCACTGAGTGTTCCTGCCTGTGGGAGTGCAGCTGGCTATCCAAAGGAAAGCTTTTGGGCTTTTATGGAGGAAAACATGTAGATGAGCATGTTTGGAGAGTAGAAGCTAGGAACAATGAACACCTCCCACCTTCCTTGTGTCCACAGTCAGGTTCTCTTTAGCTGTTTCCTTTCTGCATCCCCGTTGTGGAGTGTTGACATGTTGTTGCTTCTACACAAGAACAGAGCAGAGCTCTTAAAGGGCTTGAAGAGCTCAAGCTTCTTCACCTGTTTTTTCAGCTTACTTCATCTTCTTCTTGGGGATTCAAGAAACCCCCAGAGCTCTCTGTGCCCAGCATCCTCATGCTACTCTGCTAATGCCTCCTCTCATCCTATCAGCTCAGCCAACAATAGCAAAGAAACAAGGAGCAGAGAAAGTGAGGGATAAGCTGAAACTCACGGCACAAGAACAGGAACCAGTGCCACACGGAGGGAAGCTGCTTGTGAAGCTGGACCGACAAGGGTTTGTGTAGGGAAGAATTTCTGAATTGCCTAGGTAATGGGGAAGGGCAAAATAATTACTTGGTATTTCTTTGTTGGATTTTTAGATACATTCATAAATATTTAGGCATAGCTAGCAAAGAGAACTGAGGAGGGAAGGAAATAGAAATGAAAGGTAATAATTTTTTCCTTCTTCCTCCATTCCTTTAATGTCTCTCACCTAAATCTGCTTGATATTTTCCAAAATTTTTATCCTTCACTCACTTCTTCCCTGCCCTGATCATTCTCCTTTTTTTGAGTGGTAGGTTATATGGCAGAGCAGTGTTTCTCAAATGTTTGAAAAGAAGTTCTTTTCCTTGAGTCTTGCTGCCAGTCTCTTGAGTATGAGACCCCTGGACTTAAATCCACACTGCACGTGTTTCTTTTTTAAAACTTCTCCGCAATTAAAAAAAATGTTGATTTACAATTAGTAACTTTACTGTTAGCATGCAGCTTGAATTCCCATTCTCCATCTAAAAAAGGCAATTAAATTGTCAGTTACCACTTCTCAGACAAAATGGCAGCAGTTCAATTTCTTCAGGTCTTGGGAATATGCAATAGCTGTAATTACTGGCTACAAGTGTTTACATCAGCCAAAGAACTATTAGCCTCCTTTAATTGCTAGTAGCAACTCAGTTTCCCCATTGCAGACAATTAATACAGTCTGTTCTCACCCCCCAGCAGTCTGTGACCCGCTTTGAACTTTTTCATGGGCCCTTAGGGGCCATGTTTGTGAAACACAGAGACTGAAAGAAGTCAGAGTGGTATTATGGAACAGAAAAGAAAATGCTCTACAGTGTGCTCATGCAAGGAAAGAGGTATCCCAAACTGCTGCAACACTTGCCTCATTTTCACTAACTAGAATTAGGACAGTCCAAATAAGAGCTTCAAAATCTTCTCCCTAGGTGTGGGTAGAAGACCCAGGACCGTATATGATGTGTCAGAACTTCTTTTTCCTCAGCTCTCATGCTAACACCACCAACAGTTGTATTTGTATGATATTCTGTGGTGAAATACATTGTTGCTTCTTTTTTTTTTTCTTTTCTTTTTTTCTTTTCTTGACTATGTTGTCTGGACTGGGACGCTTTGCAAATTGTGATATAATTCAATAATGAATGGGTAGCCAGTGGTGACGGGATGATGCAGGTGAAAGTTCTGGTCCCATCAACATATATATATATATATTTGACTTGTGCAAATATGCTGGTGGAGGGAGGGTGAAATCAAACTGGCTTTAACGTTTTCTTCAGTCAGTTAGCTGCTGTCTGTCAATATGCTGTCCTCTGTAACACCTCAGCATCAGCAACATAATAAGCTCCACCTCTTCTCACCCAAACTATGAAATACTTTTGTTCAGACTATATGGATGACATTTTTATCTGGAGTAGGGCACAAACTAAGATTTTTCATTTATCATCCATTTGTTCTAAGAGCTGATATTGTACTGTGAATATTTCTTGCTCTTTGATGCCATTTTGGGGGGCAATGGAGGTAATGGGAATATACTATGGGGTTTTTTAGTGACAATTTGGTGAATAGCTTCTAATTCCCAGTCCCTTTTTGAATTAGCTTTAGTTTGCTGGGGCCTGTTTAAAAGTAATGGATATAAATGTAAAACAACAATATCCATTCTTCTATATCTTATCGTCTCAGAGGCAGAAATCAATCTCCGCTCCTTAGTTCAAACCTTTGATAGTAAAGCAACATAGACATGAAAGTGGCTTGATCTCTTATTGCTTTCCCGTCTCTGTCTAGCTTTCCATCTGGAGAAATATTTAATAATCAATTTTCAAAACAGTTGTTGAAAGTCTCCTTTGATTCCCTTCTACAGGTGAGAGAACTTAAAAATGACCTTGTCAGACTGAAGTATCCTGGTGCTGCTATCAAAAAAACTCATCTGATGCAGCAAAGTGCCAAAGTCTTTTGGCTACACATAGGCAGAAGCTTTTGTTTTTCTTGTGAGTGTATAAGGGATTATTGGCCCAGGGTTGAGAACCTGGCAGGGAGAATGTCTATATTCTGGATAAATGTCAAAATATAAGCAAATCCCCATACAACATACTGTAGATTCCTGGTTACTGTTGCTGGCTGCTACTGAAGCTCATTTTATTTTACTATGACCTAGAAATGATTCCAGCAATAATCTAATACCTCCTCCCCCACCACACATATCCACCCTGGAACTCAAAGCAAACTATTTGCTTTCTATGACAGCACATAGAGACCATTTCCCACAGGCTTGAACTATTATATACCCTTTTATGTAATGGTCTATGATATATGAATCGGATCCTGAGTGGGAGAAATCTCCAACGCAAATGAATTTCAAAATGGACATTTATATTCAGTTGTGAAATTCCTGCTTAATGTTTATGTATTGGAGTTGCTGTATTGAGATTTAGTTGCAAGAATACACTCAAACTTCTGAGGAAAAACTCACGATATAGATAGCACTGTCATGGATGGATCTTTTGTGAACTTTCCCATCCCTCTTGCTGAAGTAGAAAGAAGTAACCAGACTTTTCTCTTCCAGAGCAGGTCCTTCCTCATCCTGAAATGAAAACTTCCATAATTAAAGTTTTCTTAAAGCTTGTGAATTATAATCATAGAATCATAGAATCGTAGAATCATTAAGGCTGGAAAAGACCTCTAAGATCATCGAATCCCACCGTCAACGCAACACCTCCATGCCCACTAAACCATGTCCCTAAGCGCCACATCTACACGTCTTTTAAATACTTCCAGGGATGGTGACTCCACCACTTCCCTGGGCAGCCTSTTCCAATGYTTRACCACTCTTTCAGTAAAGAAATTTTTCCTAATGTCCAATCTAAACCTCCCCTGGCGCAACTTGAGGCCATTTCCTCTCGTCCTATCGCTAGTTGCTTGGCAGAAGAGACCAACACCCACCTCGCTGCAACCTCCTTTCAGGTAGTTGTAGAGRGCRATAAGGTCTCCCCTSAGMCYCCTCTTCTCCAGACTAAACAGTCCCAGTTCCTTCACCCGCTCCTCATAAGACTTGTTCTCCAGACCCTTCACCAGCTTCGTTGCCCTCCTCTGGACACGCTCCAGCACCTCAATGTCCTTCTTGTAGTGAGGGGCCCAAAACTGAACACAGTATTCAAGGTGCGGCCTCACCAGTGCCGAGTACAGGGGCATGATCACTTCCCTGGTCCTGCTGGCCACACTATTTCTGATACAGGCCAGGATGCCGTTGGCCTTCTTGGCCACCTGGGCACACTGCCGGCTCATGTTCAGCCGGCTGTCAACCAGCACCCTCAGGTCCTTTTCCGACAGGCAGCTTTCCAGCCATTCTTCCCCCAGCCTGTAGCGTTGCATGGGGTTGTTGTGGCCAAAGTGCAGGACCCGGCACTTGGCCTTGTTGAACCTCATGCAGTTGGCCTCAGCCCATTGATCCAGCCTGACCAGGTCCCTCTGCAGAGCCTTCCTACCCTCGAGCAGATCAACACTCCCACCCAACTTGGTGTCATCTGCAGACTTACTGAGGGAGCACTCAATCCCCTCATCCAGATCATTGATGAAGATATTGAACAAGACTGGCCCCAAAACGGAGCCCTGGGGGACACCGCTCGTGACCGGCCGCCAAGTGGACTTCGCTCCATTCACCACAGCTCTCTGGGCCTGGCCGTCCAGCCAGTTTTTTACCCAGCGAAGAGTACACCCGTCTAAGTCGTGAGCCGCCAACTTCTCTAGGAGGATGCTGTGGGAAACAGTGTCAAAGGCTTTACAGAAGTCCAGGTAGACCACATCCACAGCCTTTCCCTCATCCACTAGGCGGGTCACCTGGTCATAGAAGGAGATCAGGTTGGTCAAGTAGGACCTACCTTTCATGAACCCGTGCTGGCTGGGCCGGATCCCCTGGTGATCCCATGGCTCACACATGGCTTGTGAGCACCCTCAAGATGACCTGCTCCATAATCTTCCCTGGCACCGAGGTCAGGCTGACAGGCCTGTAGTTCCCCGGGTCCTCCTTCCGGCCCTTCTTGTAGATGGGCGTCACATTGGCAAGCCTCCAGTCGTCCAGGACCTCCCCCGTTAACCAGGACTGCTGATAAATGGTGGAGAGTGGCTTGGCAAGGTCCTCCGCCAGCTCCCTCAGTACTCTCGGGTGGATCCCATCTGGCCCCATAGACTTGTGAGCGTCCAGGTGGCGTAGCAGGTCGTTAACTGCTTCCTCTTGGATTATGGGCGGTAATGAATTATAAGATTCTCCTTTGCTGGTTTGAAATAAAGTTTTTATTCAATTTTATGGACCCTTGTTTCTTCCAAAAAAGCAACCAAGACTTATCAGAGCAATGAAAACTCCTCTAAGACATATAGAGGATGGGCAACGGTGGGAAGGAAGGCAGAATTGAGGCAACAGCGACATAGTGGTGGGGTTCCTGGGAACCACTCAGCCTGCAGTTCAGGCACCAGGAGACTGTTTTCAGCATTAATTTAAAGGCTATAAGGTCAAGATGTTGAGCACTGTGGAAGATTTCAAATAGCAACACTGAGGTGGAAATGGTTATAATGCTTTATTGTGTGGAACTGGAAAGATCAGCTAAGTTTTTAGAAGTTTCCCCATATAAAAGCCCACAAAGAAATGAAGCATCTCCTACGATGCTAAGAGGCTAGAAGCATTTTCTCCAGCCCTAAACTGCCAGTACGGAAAGCATAGCACAGTTCAAACATGAACCCTGAACTAAAACTGAAAAGCTCATGAGTAACACAGCTGGGTTTCAAGAGACTACACGTGTTGCCCAGTTGTCCAGTAAAAACAGTAGTGTTGCTGCTAGTAACAGTCTATGAGCTTAATACAAATTGTGCAAAGCCCCCATCCTGGCCTATTGCGTTCATTATCAACCTCTTATATGGACTTGCTCTGTGAGACAGAGCTTGATACTAAGTGTCTCTCATTATGATGTGGTGTTTAAATGTGGGATAATAGGAAAGGTCTTGAAAATATGAGCTGAGGTTGGAAAGAGGTCTCAAGAGGATAAGCAACTCACTGGTAGTCAAGTACTGGACACTGAAGAGTATTCTTAAGAGCCAGGAGAAACTGCTTTAGGGATAACAAAGAAAAGAAGCAGCAGTGAAGCAAGAAAATATAGCTGAGCAATAGGATAAGGCACCTGACGCAGTCTGGGAATGCAACAGCCTTAAGCATCAGGCAGCACACAGATGAAGGGATGGAAGTGCCTAGAAGCTCAAACATCCTATGAAGGGACAAGACATCAAATGTGGGTGGGAGGTGGGGGAAATGATTCTGCTTAGACTGTCTAGAGCTGCTTGGTGGGGTGGGCTGCCTACTCTCTCTGCCTGCTTCTAGGGCCCTGGGTCTCCTTCTGTCTGCCTGGCCACCCCAAGAACCTTGATTCTTCAAGGACCATTTTGACCTGCCAGCTAATCATTTGGGACTGTGTACAATAGCATGATGGTACATCTGCACGTGTGTTGTTTCTCACAGATTCTGCTCTGTAATGCTCTAACCCCTCAATAGAGCATTACTGCATATAAACTTCATTTTGCTAGTTACTATTAACTATGTTTTGGGACTGAACATTAAGTCCGTACAAGGGAAATCACAATGGTGGTCCTATGTGTATAGTGCTGTCCAAAGCACTATACGTACTGTACATTTTCTCCTTTTGTTTTAATAAACCCCAAGGGTGTGTCTTTGCTGCTATGAAAGTGGGAATCTTAAGAGGTTGGTTCTAACTCATCCCGTCTATGCCATCAGCTCTGCAACCTTTACCCTGAACATTCATTTGGTTAGGGGTCTGAAAAAGATCAGCATTGACAAGGAAGACAATACTACTAAACATATTTTCCCAAAGCTTGTCTAATTTTCAGTAGGGATGCTTGGGTTTTCTTCTTTTGTCTTCACTCCCTTTTGACACTTTGTGTAGATAAATGCAGGACCTACTTATATATTACATTAGACTACTTCAGATGTCTGCATATGAATATTGGGAATCCAAATTGAAAATAATTTGACCCGTCTTTTCTGCGCATACTACTCACTCACATTTTTGATTCATTTTTAATGCTGTGAAGGATCATTGCTCATTTTTGCTTGATTTTTTTTGTGTGTTTTGTTTCACTTGTGCCACTACCCAGCAGTATCTAATTAAAAACAATGCTTACATAGGAAAAGTATCTCTGATTCCCCTAAAAGGAATTCTGTGTTCTGAGACACCAGACAGTTTTGGAACCGCAAGTTTTTATGCAAAATGAGATTTGAAAATAAGTCATTTGTACAAATGAGACAAAACCTTTGAGTTTGAGAAATCAGTTTCACAAGAAAGTGTTTTAAAATAAATTGTTAAAAATAATACATTGTTCTAAAACTTTCATAAGAGTGGAAACAGTTTGGATGGCTGCAATGCAAATAATTAAGATTAATATCTGACTACTTCTTCAGTGGCTGTGAACAGTGGACATTTTTCCAGGTGGACAATATAGCAGATTTGGCATGTCTCTAATAAAAGGAAGTAATGAATAAATCCAAATAGCAGTTGTTGTAGAAGTCTAAAGATCAGGAAGGATAAGTTTATTAATAGTTTCAGTTCACAGTTAAAAAACTTTGTAAATTGGACAAAGGATTTGCTTTCCAATGATGTCCTATGTGTTAACAGTGATCATCTCTGTTCATATTTAAAAAAGAAATGCCAAGAGGAACTTCAAAGTTATTACACATCTTTTTGTCAGTAACAGGTTCTATTGTTTTGTTAGAAACAAAGACTTCTTTACCTCCCTTAGGCTCCTGTCTGGATAAGATTTGGATCAGACAGATGAGTAATCCTGATTTGCAGCAGTCTTGGTGTTGTGATTATAAAGGCATAACTAAGTGCTCCACCATTCAAGATTAGACAAAAAAATGATTTATGTAGATCTTCTAGTTCTATAATGTGTCAGTTCAAAAGGGAATCTATTGTTCCGTTCCTGCTGGAAAACCTTTATGTAGGTGATAACACTACATAAAGAAATCAGGTTTAGCTTCCAGAGTTAGTTCCTTGGCTGCTAATGAAAGGCATATGTAAATAATGAAGATTATTTTTTTCTTTAAGAAGTTAACATGACATTTGTGTCATATATAATATGCTTTGTACCTAATTGTTTTGAATTTCATTCAACCATTCTCATGCTATGTGGCTTGTTGGCAGAGAGCTTAAGCAATGTGGTAAAACAATCATGTTCAATACCTAGGTACCAAAATTGGAGAAGTGCAGTCCAAATTTCTTATGTTCAAGGATGGAAAAAGTGTGTGGCATTATATACTAGGGTGTCTTCTAGCAAGGTTGTGGTTTGGCTTCTACTTTCTCTCTGTTGCTGGCTCAGTCTTCTGATTTTAAGATTTTATTTAAAAATAGTTTTTACTATATTTTAATTAGGTTGTTTAAAGATGTTTTTACTTTGTGCTTGAACTTTTAGGTGGGCTTGTTTTATAATAATTCTACATTTTAGTTTCTCAGTATTTATTTTAGCTTGCGTACTATTAAGAACACCAGTTTCCAGCAGCCAGGCCAAGTTTCCAGAAGTGTTCAATAGTTTCATGTGACACAATTTTTGGGTGACCTATCTGAGATACTTTGTTCTCAGAAACATTTAGGACCCTTAGCTGCTATAGAAACCAAGTATTAAGGAAGTGAGTTAGACGCAAGTGTGTCAGCTCACTCTGGATGTCAGAGGGGTTCCTTTAATATGTTGCTAAACACTAACCTACCCCAAATCCTGCTCCTGACTGTGTGAAATTGATTCCAAAATCATGATAATATTTGACTACTTATGCAGCTCCCAAGGGTTTGGTCATACGTCAATAGATCATCTCAGCAAATACAGAAGACTCATTGGTTTGTTCCTCATCCTTTTATTTTTTCTTTCATGTGTGCACATACTCACACCTGCATGCGTATCTCTTAGGGATCAGTAGACACTGGACTATTAACTGTTACTTAGATTATGGAACAGTCACTTGCTTTTAAAATTCATTGCCAGTAGAAGTAAGGAATGTGCCAACATTGGGGACTTTTAAATCTAAATTTAGAAGCTACTTATTTCATTCACCATTTTTAAAATATTTGTTTTGGGTCTAGCCTGTGGCTTGGCAGTTGTACGTGGCATGCTTCAGTGTGAGGAAATCAAATTTCAGAAAGACTAAAATTTACTGGATCCCCAGAATTCAGTTTGAGAACTGAACTTGGGTTCTAATTTAGGATCCCCAGCTTGCTCTTTTCTTGGATTGCATTGAGCCCATGCAAGCCTGGGGTCTGGGGAAAGCCCCAGAGTGTGGGTTCTCTAGGGAGAACCTTTCTCCCCTGAAGTAAACAATGCATTTCCAGAGTGTGCTAATCTTCACTTGTGGTCATTTTTCTTAATAGCACATTGAATATGTAGCTTGCTCTTGGGTAACTTGGATTGAATATGCAAAAGAAGGGGGAGGGAGGAGAAAGGTGGAAAACTACCTTTTAGCTAGTTCAGAAACAACTGAACCTTCATACATCAACCAACCAACCTTCTTTATTGTGAGCAGCTGCTGTATTAGGAAAAGTGATGTGGAAAAGGGACACTGTAAAACTAAATATGAAGGCTGTATTAGTAAGCTATTAGAGGACACACAATAATGATCACAGAAAGGCAAGATATTTAACAGTTAAATGTTTTTGAGTGACACTAAAACAGCAGTACTAAACTTCCTGCCTACTTCTTTATATATACTTAATGCTATAAATAGTAATATGTATGACGTTATAAATGTATTTAACATTAAAGCCAGGTAACATGCAACATATCTGAATTATTATTACTATTAAATATTGAAATTTTAACACAATCCTAACTGGCATAAGCTCTGTTCTTCTTCCACTGACTTTCCTTTTAATCTCTTTCTCTCCTAGCCTTTTAGAAGTCAGTTCAATATACTGGGTTATATGCCCTGTCTGAGGCTTTCCTGAGCAGTTGCAATAAGGTGGTGTGATAGCTCTTTGAATGCTGTCATCAGTCCCTAGTATATTTAGTTGTCTAGTGAAGGTAAGTTAGCGATCATGGGTGAGTAGCACAATGGTGTCCCTACGTCACAGCAGAAGCCGAAATAGCCTGACAAACAGTAGCAATTTTCAGAGTTTTGAAATGGGCAGCTTTTGTAACGTTTAGCACATGTTCTGTGATTGGCTGCATCCACATCAGAGTGTATCGTTGCTAGGAGGAAGCACATGCTTGTTTTCATTAGGCTTTGAAATGGTTTATTCTCAGCATGCTGTCAGGTTTTAATACAATGAAAAAGTAGTAGTCAGCTCTCATGGGACACACTGATCTCTTAGGTGAAAACAGGACATCTGGAGGGAGAATATCTGACCAAGAGGCAGGTGCTATTTAGCTGATGCAGCAAGATTTTACTAGTCAATAGTAGCCTTGAGACACTTCCCTCCTGGGCTGTTGGGTTACAGCCTTGCTGCCGGATACCACCAGATAACGTCACTCTTGGCTCTAGTGGGAGAGAAGAGTAAGAAGTCTGTCTGATAAAATCCAGAAGGAACTGGGTGCATGAGGGGGAGGGGAAGATATGACCAACCAGGTTACATTAACAACAATCGTTTAAAAAAAAAAAGATCTTTATGGAGGAAAGCATGATTATCACTTTCCTAGATTCACGGTCTGTGAATCTATAATATTCAAAGGCACAGAATTAATTGCTTGGTATTTTTCACTGAGGACATGTTCATGTACTCCTGGAATTATTATTATTATTATTTTTTGTTAAAAAAACCCTCTCTTTAATAGCTGTGGTTTTCTGAAGCGAGTCATATTGAAAATTGAATTGACAGGTCTTCATTCTCTTCCTGAAGTCATCACCCATATTCCAGAGGGAATTTCTACAGTTTGGCCAAACGTTAGACATTAAATATTTAATGCAGAAGAGAAGCAATTCAGAAATACTTGGAAACAGTCTTGTACCTTATAGCAATTATGATCTCCCTGAGCTACTCTTAAACAAAGAGCTTTGTTCTTTTAAAGCAATTACCAGAAGTTTTTAAAAAAACAAAACCAAGAGAGAAAACAACACAACACACAGAGCAAACCTTCTAATGCCAGTAAACTTTAAAAGGGCACACTTTTCTCCAGAAAGTGGTTTCTGTCATAGGCACTGTACGAATAGCTGGTTATCCTACATGTGATTCACATTACAAAAGGAATAGCCCTTACTCAACAGTTTTCTTATAAAAATATTTTTCTCTCGCATTTGCAGTAACACAGGAAAAATAAAACAATACCTGAGCATCATTTGTTTGCTCTGAAATGGAAAACATTTTAGGTGTTTTTGTTGTCCACTGGATGCATGTCTTGTACCTTGTTTAAATGCTGTGACTTGAACAGTGATTGTTATAGAATCATAGAATCATAGAATCATTAAGGTTGGAAAAGACCTCTAAGATCATCGAGTCCAACTGTCAACCCAACACCACCATGCCCACTAAACCATGTCCCTAAGTGCCTCATCTACACGTCTTTTCAATACCTCCAGGGATGGTGACTCCACCACTTCCCTGGGCAGCCTGTTCCAGTCCTTGATAACCCTTTCAGTGAAGAAATTTTTCCTAATATCCAATCTAAACCTCCCCTGGCGCAACTTGAGGCCATTTCCTCTCGTCCTATCGCTAGTTGCTTGGCAGAAGAGACTGACACCCACCTCACTAGAACCTCCTTTCAGGTAGTTGTAGCGAGTGATAAGGTCTCCCCTGAGCCTCCTCTTCTCCAGCCTAAACAGTCCCAGTTCCCTCAGCTGCTCCTCATAAGACTTGTTCTCCAGACCCTTCACCAGCTTCGTTGCCCTTCTCTGGACACGTTCCAGCACCTCAATGTCCTTCTTGTAGTGAGGGGCCCAAAACTGAACACAGTTTTATGTCCGTATATGCAAAAAGCTGAGACAGTTTTACAGGTGAGAACAGCTTAGGTATTCTTTCTTATTTTCTGTTCCTCCTATTCCATATGCTATAGACTAAATTTTTGAGCCTGTAGCTTTTTAGGGCTTGACAACATTGACTGGAATAAACATACTTTAGTCTCAAGCCTTTCTTTAAATGCCAGTAACTTTCAAGGATAGATAAGCACTAAGGCATGAGATTAACCCTACAATTTTATTTACACTCCAAAATTAACACAGAAGAAGGTTCTGTGCTGAGTTGGCTGCAGTTTAGTAGGGCGTTGGTGATAAGACAGTTGCAGGCAGTATATCTAGTTAGTTGGTGTAATCATCCCATGAAGCTGAGTGGTAGTGTAGTGTAGTCCTGAGCACGGGAAATTCATATAATGTGTTTCCTCAAGCTAGGACAGCATCAGGCACCCTATTGAAGTATGAGCTGTTCGACCATATAGAATGTCAGGCTCATAGGCCTATGATTGTAGATAAATTGGGTTATCACCTGTTGCTCTACAGATATTTAGACTCAGTTTCTCCTCAGGTAATAACTTAACCAATGCTCTCTCTGGCAGACCATGATCTTCATTTCTGAATGACACAAACACTGCTGGATATTCTTAAAGGACTAATTTTCTTTGCATGTTAAAACTTTTAGTGCTCATATTCTGCCAGCACATATCACCCTTTGGATCTGTCTTTGTTTCCCAGGAACTTGTTTCTCACCTCTTGTTTTGGCATCTTCTGAGAGAAATCTAGGACTATCAAGTATCCCCTGCAGCCAGTCATGAATACCATCTTGATTTCTCTCTTGACACCCATTTCTTCAAGAAGGAACATAAATCCATGCTGTTCTGTCAGCTCCATTCCCAGCTTTCTTCCCTTTGGCGCTGATTTAGTCTGTCACTCAAAAACTCCCTGTGTCTTCTACCCTTGTTACACAAGGAAATCAGCACACAAGTTTGCTAGACCTTCAGAATATACAGGGCAAGCTTAGGCTTATTCACACTATCAGTGAACCCAGGAGGCCAGGCCACATATAGGGCAGGAAGCTGTTCTTCAGGTACATACTGTGCAATATAAAACAAAAATAGAAGCCTGGCCTGAAACATTATGAGCTTAGACTAAGATAAGAGTCCCCTGACATTTAGAGAAGTGGAAAGGTGAAAAGAGTGAGCACACAATAAGCCAGTCATGAGATATTACTAATCACTCTGAACAGCAGTGGTAGCAACAGACATGTTGTCTGCCCCTTTACAAAGTTTTGACAGCATTGTGGGGAGAGACAGCTTTTGGGAGGAACATCTTTAGGGAGAGACCTGAAAGGCAATTAGTGAATGTTTATAGGGTGTTCCCGTGACATGGAGGTGAAAGCTCTGAAAATCAGCTCCATGGACAGGTATCTACTTTTGGTACTGAATGAGTGATGAAAAAGGAACAGGCTGTAAATCTACCTAGGGTGAAATCACTGACAGCGAAAGCAGCAGAAAAGGAGTGTGTCAGTGGAGAGAAGCAAATGGAGAGCTGAAATAGTTAAAGCTAAGAAAGTGATCATTGCAGCTGTTGTCTGAATAGCCATCACATGAGGTTTTTCATTTGGTCAGGAAAGACGGAGCTGAAGAAGTGGTCTGGGAGTCACGTACAGTTAAATCTCTACTTGAATGTGTGGATGTAAATCTTTGCAAAATCAGGACCTTAATGGTTTCTATATGAAACAGATTGTTAATCTTGCCTAAATTACACATCTGATCACTGAAGTTCCATTAGAAAATTAAAATTATTCCATTTGGCTTATGTTGTTAGACTCAGGGGTATATATTTTTTTTTGTCCAAACCTTGATGTTTCTGAAGTTATATTCTAGCAACATTTCATATTCATTCAAAATGTGTTATTGGGAAGTAAAAAGATCAGCTCTACTTTTTGCGGGAGTGGGTGGGTTATTATTCAGGTTTACTAAACAGTCTTGTTCACTGTTTCCACTGTATACAAGTTATTTGTTTTCGAATGTTTTGGATCATGTTTGTCTGTATAATAAAGCATAATTCATTATGTAGAAGCATTAACTTTTACAGTGTTGACAGTGCAACTCTGAATTCACACCTTACATGACAAAATTATCTCCATATTATTATCATTCTCTCATGTTTTCTAACCTGCTTAGCACTCCCTCTCATTTATTTGAAGATGAGGTAGATATCCTACAATTAAAGTTAGATGTCAGGCATGCTGATAAGAGATATGCAGAATCATATACAGACTAGAAGGAAAAAATAGATAGGAGTGAGGGAAAGCCAGTCATGAAATGAAGGACATTTTGTGAGACCATGCAATTCATTGCAGGGGAAACCTATCCCCTCCTTCACCATTATGATCTCTTGGCCTGGATTTTGTAGAATGGCTCAGTGGACTAAATCTAAACTGACTCTGCTTCTTTGAGAGCAAGGAAGAAAACTTGACTAGAGCAGTGACCTTTACCTACTTGGCCACCTTTTGGGGATTTAATAAAGGGAAACTGTATTGATTATGACATTTACAGTCAGAACTCTCTGTAAGACTTTAACACTGACAGTTTACCTGTAAGTGGCTACCAAAGTATGATCTGCTTAAAATCGCCTGCAGGAGGGCAGCAGTATTATTATTGAGCATACCTCCCTGCATCAGAACCAAGGGCTCATCTTATCATTGCAAGGTAAGTTGGAGACAGATAGACTGTGAACTTTGAAAGTAATAGGTATTCCTTTTTAGATGAGCCCTATGAAATATTACACTATTCATGTTGCAAAAAAGTGTGGTAACTTTACTGGAACGGCCGAGCTGTGGTGCAATTGCTCTCGCGCTATTTAAATATGGGATTATACAAGTTGTGTATGAACCCAAAAGGGAGACAGTCAGTCCAAATTAAGAAAACAGCAACAAATCAGGAGTTTTCCAGCAAGCATTTCAGTGATATTCACAGAGAGCTTTTCCCAGAAATGCTGGCTTATAAATCACTGCTGTGAAGGGGCAATAGTAACTTCCAATAGCATGTTGCTGGCACAGCTTTAATATATTCTGATCTTGTAATGATATGTACAGTACATTACATCTTTATTTTGAAAACCCATTATGCCCACTGGGGGAGAGGGTCAGGACAAGTGAAGAATGAGATATTAGTGATTTTCACATTATACCTGTAAGTATGCTTTGAAACAAAGCACTTGAAAACATTCATCACTTTCTTATAATAAAAATAAAAACACTGCTACTTTAAACTTGCCAGAAAAAATGTGGAGAGCAAGTGCTCTCATCAGTATCAAAACCTGAAGTGTCCACATTTGTGATATACCTCAGTGCTCGTGGCAAGAAATGTGGGAACAGGGCACTGAGCTATAAAAGCAATAGTTAACTTTCTCTGGTAGAAGAGAATGGATTTCCTGAAGTGGGTAAGGTTAACAACTAGAAAGGTACTTGTTCTGGGTCTGACTGGGATGGAGATAATTTTCTTCATAGCAGCACATATGGTGCTGTGTTTTGGATTTGTGACCAAAACAGTGTTGATAACACACCAGTGTTTTGGCTATTGCTGAGCATTACACAGCATCAGGGCTTTCTCTTTTTCCCACTTTGCTCCTCTAGGGAGTAGGCTGGGGGCGGGAAAGAAGTTGGGAGGGGACACAGCTGGGACAACTGACCCGAACTGACCGAAGGGCTATTCCATGCCATATAACATCATGCTCAGCAATAACAACTCAGGGGAGGAGGCTTCAGGGGAGGTAGCCATTGCTTTGAGACTGGCTGAGCATTGGTCTACTTGTGGGAGGTGGTGAGTGATTGCCTTTGCATCATTTTTTTCCCCTTTCTCTTTCCTTCACTTATTAAACTGTCCTTATCTCATCCCATGACTTTCCTTGTTTTTGCTGTTGCTATTCTCTCCTCCAGCCTGCTAGGTGACCGAACTATTGCCTAAAAGCAGCTGTGCTACCTCTATGATCTTAAATGTCCTGAGTGCAAAAAGGAGCCTTGCAGGAGACAACACTACCCCTTGTAGCATTTTTGTCTTTATGCAAAAGATGAAATTTGTCAGGAGCATCATATATCCTGAACTGTCAGTTACTGAATTGAATAAGACCTTCCAGGTATGGGTAGGCTGTATGTCTTCCTTTCAGAAATTAGTTTTAATAGATAGTTTCCCTACTGCCTTACTAGCTCTCACTTGCAAATTTAAACTTGTCCGACTGTATTCAAGACACATTCCATTTACACAGGCTCTGGAGCCATCTTTGTAACTGGAATATCAGCACAGATTCCCAGGGTGGATTACTGCATGCCTGTCATGTGTTTTTAATGGTCTCACTTTCCCACAGGCCAGAAGTGGGTGCAGCACAGTGCTTTGTTTTGCCACGCGTAAAATGTCAGCGTACTTCAGGATATAGGCCATGCCCAGCTCTGTACTTGCTTCGCATACACTCAGTATATTATTCAGCTTGTCCAATTGCCTAAGACAATTAGCTGTATGAAAAGCCTATCTCAAATAAACCAGGGAAGGCAATGTTATATGAATTATAAAAATCATATGCAACCTGTTAAGATTCTGTTCTGCTGGATTACTTTCAAACTAAAGCCAATTAAATCCAATCTTTTTTTAATGCAAAGTTACTGGACCTGTCATGACAACTTTAACCCTGAATTTGTTAATATTTTATGGTTAAATTCTCAGCATTAGATTTGATTTCTTTATGACTTTAACATCATATTGAATCACAGTTCTGTCATTTTTTTGGACCACTGAACCTGGGACTTCTGATTCTGTTCTATTGCAAACTATACAGGCAATCCTCATTACACCACTGTTTTCTCAAAAAAATTATTTTTAAGAGAGTCATTAAAAAAGTGAACTACTTTTATGGAAAAAGCCATCAAACAGTTTATATGTTATAAAGAAACAGAAATATTACATGGTGCCTGCATGTTCCATATGTAATAATCTGGCTCTTCAAAAAAAACCACACAGGCACCGAAGTTTTTTATGTTTAAATTACTATGTCCTGTGAATACTATAAATAATAAGTTTTCTAATAACCTTTTCACTACCACATTTTGACCCAGCCGTGGTGAGCTTTAATACTTTCGCTAGATCTTAAAATCAGAAAATCAAACAAAAACCTTATTTAAACTGCATTTTGTCACCAGGTCCTGATTCTGGAAAGCACATTAACTTACATTCTGCTCCATGCCTGTCATCAGAGTACTTACCCTTTATCTGTTAACTCAGTTCTAGTCACAGGCTTTTTGTAGATTATTTTATCAATACAAGGGTTTTCCAAATACAATATAACAGCCTTGTTTCTGGCATTAAGAACATAATCCTTGAAAACAATTACTTGGGTATGGAACTGAATGAATGGAATTTGTATGCAAGGAAAAACAAACATGATAATAATAAACATAAAGTAATGATTTGTTGTCCAATGTTTGAGGCATTCTGGGAGCATAAATACTGTTTCATATTTGCAAAGTGCAAATATAATTCAGCATGCCAGCAGAGTGCCCAGGATGTCTGAGTTCTTCATTCACCCCTTGATACGGTATGTAACAGTAAGACAATTACAACCTCAAAACCAGAAGTGAACTTGGGTTTGAGCTTCAAATTCTAATTTTCCAATTTTCAGTGTGATTTTGGATAGAAAGCTACATGCTGACTGACAGAACCTCCTCCTCTGTGAGAAACAGGTGGCTGAGGTGCAGCTATGCCTCCTCCTGTCACACCCGGCTCCTCCCAGAGGACCTGTCATGACTAGCCTTGATCAACGCGTCTAACGCTCCCTGATGCAACAGGCTAGAAACAAACTTTCACTGTAGTGCTTTCTCTTTGCACACTTGCCATGTCAAAATGTCAACCCTGTCCTGAAACAAATCTTATGCTTTTGAATGTTCTTCAGTGAGATTTTCTTTTCCATTTACATCTGAAGGTTACCAGACAATGACATGCCTTCCCTTCTTCTGCGTTACATCTAGGAACGGTCAATTAGTGCTTGGCCAAGAACTATTCCAACTAGTTCATGTTCTGCCATAAACTCTGAAGCTTATGCTTTTGGTCTTCAAATTTAATGTTCTTCAATTTAACACAAAATAAAAAGTAGTATTTTATTAACATATTCTTTATGAGGTCTGCCTCTGAAATGGCTGCTGTCTGTGGGAAAAGCTCAGTTGCTCAACATGTTGCCCCAGTCCTTTCAGCAACATGATTGAAACTGATTTTTTCTACTCATGTAGAGCCTCAGAAACAAGATGTGTTACTCTGATAACATTCAGTAACATCCAGTTTCCTCTTGTGTCTGTGACTGTGTACCTTGTGACAAAGGCCTATTTCTGCATTCTGAATAGTTTGAAAACTTAAATATAAATATTCTTTGTTAGGAAGAAATAAAGGTCATGATAGTCTAAATAGTGCAAGTAATATGTGAAGATAATTATAATGAATGTCTGCATGTATAAAATATACACCAACAATGTAAGTAACTCTTGAATTCATACAAAAATGTGTTACTTTTATTTTAACATTAGGAATTCAGTCCTCTCATTTTTAGCAAATTTAATGTCCATTTGTCCTTTGAAAGAACTTTCTTTAACATCCTTTAAAACTGTCCATTATTTAACATTTGCATCTAAACTAACCTTTGTGATTGTGCTCGTTACTTTGCTAAAATATGGAACCCCAACAGGTAGAATTTCAAGAACTTGGCAATGATAAGGACAATGGTGGGTGTTAGAATGAAAAACTAGCTCTCCATGAAGCCGATGGTATAACAGGAGATGCCAATCAAGACAATTGAGTTATGGGAAACAGAGTTTGGAAGGACCTCTTTATCTGACTGAGACAGTCTATATGCTTGTGTTAATATGCACTGGCGAGAAGAACTTGCAAGTCTGTTCACCCTGTCATATTTTATATCAGCTCATATTATGTTGGAACATCCCTTAATCTCAGTTTAGTGAAATGGTTTTCCTATAATAATTGTGCTTCATAATCATGCTATCCAGTCATGCTTAATGAGCTTTGAAGAATTTTAAGGATTCAGCATTGTCCACCTATCAGGGGCTGGAAGCATTTTCTGGGTCAGCAGAAATTTTACAGAAATATTTCATATAATTCTTAGTCATCTTTTTTCAAAGCTGAAGAGTCTTCATCTCATTTTGTATGAAAGCTGTCCTATTCACATCATTCTTCACCAAACTTTCTGTCTATTTCTGCTATCCATTATGTGCTTCCTTAGAGCAATTGTGACTGGTATTCAAGACGTGGGTACACTTGTTTTCTTAGTGGCATAAAGAGGTTTTCTGTTTCCTTTTCTAATAGTTTCTTAAATGTTCTTGACCACTGCTGAGCAGGGAGATGCAGTTTTCAGTTTACTCCAAAATTTCTGTTCCTGAGTCATAGTACTAATTTAGAACCCATCATCTTTATCTATTTAGAAATACTTTTCTCATGTGCAGTACTTCACACTTATCAACCCTGAATTCCACCTGCCTTTTTATCTCCCAGCCACTCAGTACAATGAGAGCCTCTGCAACTCCTCGTAGTCAGTTTTTGACTATCCTGAATAAGTTTGTATCAATCACCAGGAAAATGTGTCACTTTTCTATTCATCTTCTTGTTCAGGGCATTCAGCAAAACTGAATCCTCAATATAGGAAAACACGCTTGGTAATTGAACACCGAACTATTTTTGGTCAAGAGCATTTATTGTTGAATCTACAACTTATTGGAAGTCAGCCGTTTTTGGAATACAGAGATACAGTAAGTAAGTATCACAGAGATACTCAGATCCTTTCCCTTCCTGGATCTTTTGGACTATGGGAGCAGAACTGGAACAGAGTGTGTCTGCTGATCGGGAAATGCACTGAGATTTCTCTTACAGACTTAGATTCTAATTTCATTTCTAATTTGGAATGGCTCCCAGTGCTCTGCAAGGCCTGTCTAAATGACTAGAAGGTAAGTCTTTAAAATAATAAACCAAATTAGAGATTTAATAGTCTAAGATGTTAACTTTGAAATGACAGCTGTGATTTCTCCTTAGAGGCATTGCATGGGATGTTGTCTGCATCACAGTGAGAAGGAAATTGCTAAGGTAACTCACTGCATTCCTGGAAGCTTTAATGAATACTTAGCCAATTTTACCTTCAAACTGTGGACCAAAGCAGTCTTTGCAGCAGCCCCTCGACCCAGGTAATAACGATTTGTGGCTGTGGATGGAATAGACTGAATATGTTTCATAGCTGAGGAAGGCCACAGAGGTGTCTGTTCTGAGATCGGGATTTTTTGTTCCCGCAGCATCCTGATTCCAGGCAAGTGGTTTGTTTTTCTCTCTTGTAGGCAAGTCTCTTCTTTCCCTAAGGAATAATTTGCATGCCAAGCAAGCCCAAGTCTGAAGGTGTATTCAGGCCGATCTGCATAATCATGTATGCCGTAGGTAAACATGTCCTCCTGATCTGAATCTGTCCCATGGACGGTGAGGATCAATGATACTTCAGAGATCAAAACTCCCAAGTTCCCAGCTCTCAGCTGGATGCTTGTGTTGTTCAGCTAGTCATTAAATTGTACAAGAAGATCAGGAACTCAAGGTTTACTGTATGACACAGTGAGGAGACAGAAAGGCGGTCTACATTAGGGCTTTTGTAGGATAAGCGTGCTTTTGAGGCAAACTGGCCCTTTTACTATGTTATGGTTTGCACTGTGGAGTCATCTCAAAGCAACCAGCTGGATTGCTTTTGAATGAAGCTAAACTAGAAGGTATGTTTCAGGAGTGAATATAATGTGTTCCAGCTATTAATAATTGTTTAGTTGTTTAGAGCTAGTCTGATGTAAAATCCCTGAAATATGTATAGAGTAGATGTAGGGTACTCAGCACCAGCTATTTCACCTTACAGATCTGCTGCTGTTACGCTGCACTACTTGCTCAAATAGACATAGTCCTATTGCTCAAAAGTTTAAAGGAGCTGTTATGAAACTGGTCTATTGTACAAGTCCTTTTATGGGTTTTGGAGTAGTTGTGAACAGAGAGAAGTTAGGTCTGACTTTTTAACACAAATGAATCAATCTGCATAGACTGCTTTCTCAATGAAAGGCACTACTTCTAGATACTTACTATAGATATGCACTAAAAACCCTCTTTAGAGTAGATAAGGATACTGTAGCTACTATTCAAAATGTCAATGAGTTAAGTTCGAAATATAATGGAAGGTCAGTGAAAATCATGTCTCTGGTCAGTAACACTCTGTATTGTATCTCTTTCCTCCTTTTTTCCCCCCTTTCTTATTATTTACTTTTTGAAATACATTCAAAACGTATTTTCCAATTTAGCTTGGAAGGACTGTGAGATATGAGTTTGGTAGTTGGCTCAGGCATGTGTTTCCTCTGTGATTTGGTCATTCATCTGTGAAGTGAGAATGTTACTTTATAAACGTGTCATGAAGATAAATTCAGTTAATTTATTGTGAAGCTCTCAGATGTAAAGCCCCTGGCTCTCACCCATCTTCTACCTCTCCACTAGCAGATTTGCTTTTTCTATCAATTTCCCCTGTACTAATATTAAACAGCTACCTTTTCTGTTTCTAATAGTGTGATTTACCCTAATTCAAATAATGTAAAATATTGTTTATTTGTGTATCTATCTTGTTTATTCGTTTGTCAGATGGTCTTGTCTATCTTGTACTATTTCATTCTATGTGTATATTGCTTTAATAAGTTTCTGTTGTCTCTGCTGTCTGCCTGAATTTCTTTTATGAAATGACATATCCGACACATCTGACACATTGTCCTTGACTGATCAATGAATTTGAGGACTAGAGATCATTACATAATGTGTTAAGAACTGGATTTTCAAGCTGAGGTCCTCACTTTGCATCCAAGTTTTTTTCTGAATGCTTCACTTACTTTAAACTACACAGGTACAGACTTTTCCTACTCTTGCTTTTTATTGGGCTCATTGATCTGGTTAGAGTCTACTTTGCAGACAGCTGAATCGGCAAAACTGGAAGTGCAGCAAACTGCATAGATCTTGAGCTAGTTTTGCCACCAGAGAAATCATAAAGTGCTATTGTGTCTCCTGTAAGATTGGCAGTTTTAAATCTGCAATCAGACTATTTTAGGGCTGACACCAGTATGTATGCTAGCTTGCCTCTCTTCAACAGTCCAAAAGAAACTGCAGATCGTCTTTGCGTAAAACAAAAGCAAGAAAACACCATAAGCTGTTTCTGTAGGAAGATTCTGTGTAACCAATAGAAAAGTGACAGGAAAAGGGCAAGGTGGAGTGTAAAGCAATTTCAAACAGACAACTTAGCACCCTTATTGGGGTACCTACCCTGGTGTACCAGGACACTGCGTCAAAAGAAAAGTCTGTGGAGATTGAGAATAGAATAAAAACAACTCCTTCCCTCTCAAATGAGATGCAGAAACAAAACCAATACTTCCTGTATTTAATGTTTAAGGCCTCTCTCAATGTTTATTTGGTAACTTAATTTTATTTTTCACACCTATTTTCACACCTATTGAGTCCCACTTAGTCCCTTGGCATTAACAAGGTATGTTGCAAATAAGCAAGATATTTACTAATAGGTTTCCAAATTGATTATTGCGTTTGTTAAGTCTCACATTTCATATTAAGTTAAATACTCCTGTGAAGAAAATGAATTTTTTTTTAGTCTCTAGAACTAAGAACTTTTTAAAAGAAAAAATTATTAAATAAAAAGATCTTAAAGTAGAAGATACTTATTTAGTTGAAAATATTTCATATATTTAAAGCTATACATATTTGCAGAGTTCTAACTCTACATTTCTCTCTTAGCTTTTTTGGAACATTTTATGGTTGTGTATCTATCTGCTTCCTACAATAGATGTTTTTGGACTTCAGTTGTCCTCTAGAATGAGTTATGCAAGCATTTATGCAAGAGCTTCCCTTGATGTGCAGTGAATAGTACAACAATGAATCACTCAACAGTGTATGCTTCAGCAATCTGAAGGCTCAAAACCATAAATCAGATCCTAGAATCTCTGAGGTTGGCCCAAACTTTTTTAAAAGAAAGATTATACGGTACTCTGTTGCCTTTTCAGTGACATCTGTCTCTCAAACATTATGTGTCTCAGCACAGAGCTGTCTTTTACTGCTGGGATTGCCTACTGGGGTTGCCGTATATGTTCTGACATCCTGAAAATGAAAAGCCTTATTTTCCAGGTGTGCCCTCTGTCAGCCTCGGACATCTTGCAGGGCATTGGTGGCTGCTGGAAGGAACCCAGTTCTCCAAGGGGGGAGCACATTCTGGGCTGATAAAGCCAAGAACATATATTAGAGAAGAACAAGAGGGAGTCTTGCAGTGAATGTCCCCCTTCTCATTGTTCCTGTCTTTTTTTTGTGTCTCTGGTAAACTGTGCCCTATGTGTGTGTTAGGATTGTCTCCTAGTTGCCTCAATAAATGTAGTTCTCCTAAATTTACATTTTCCCTGTCAACCTTCCAGTTAGCCAGCCCTGACCTGTTATGTGAGCTCTCAGACCACACCTCAGTCCAATTATTTCTTGTGTTTTTGGAATATGCTCTACAAGGCTTCAGAGGAATGAAGCAGCCCTGTGGGATCCTGCTTCTTATTCTAGGCTGGGATAAACCTGTCCAGAAGCTCCTATTTTGGAGGCAGTCTGGATGTTAAAGGAAGAACTCAAGACCTACCTAATTCCTAAAAGAAAAGGAGAGGCAAAGGAGGGAGAGAAGCTGCCCATAACGGCTCGTGTCTTTCTGTGCCTCGTTTACTGAAGAAGTGTGTGGATGCTCAGATGTGAAGGTGGGGGAGCTCTGATGACTTCTTCCGGTGGCCCCGGCTTTTTGGTCTATCTATCTCAGATGTGAGTGAGCATGACAAGTAGTTGGGGGGGGGGGGGATGTGGATTTTGTAAGAGGCTGTTGCAAAGCTGGCTCCAGATCTAACCAAACTTGGATCACATTCCAGAAGAGATCTCAAGAGCTGGCAACACTCAACATATGTTAAGCCTTTGGCAGAGGTTTTCAGAAAAAGGACTGCCTCTCCTGCTGCTGGGAAGGCAAACTGTATGTTCTGATAAATAAATGTCACAAAAGATGAGCATCTGCAAGCAGGGGGGTTTTATCCTTCATCTTCTAAAGGGAAACAAAGTCTTATGGAAGATAAATCATCACTATATCAAAATCTCACAGCAGACTCATCATTTTAATTTGTGTGAGGGTACAGACAGCTCTTGCAGTTGTGTACCTCCCTCTTCCATGTTTCAACAGGTTCAGAAAAATACTTGGTAGCTACTGGGACTGTGGAAAAATGGCAGCCTGAAGTAAAAATCTCTATATGGGATGGAATTGAAACTGTGAGATGATAACACTCCATTTGTGATGTCCAGCTAGGCGGACTCAGAGTATGGATCTTTGCTTGCATAAATTAAGTGGGAAAGAACACCTATGCCATTTCATACCAAACAGGGTTATGTTAAAAGTATGTTTAAGTTCTGTAGTCTGACACACAAACATCACAAAATGCTAATTGCAAAGTGCTATTCAAAAACTTAATTCTGTTTTCTGTTTTTTTTTTTTTTTCTTCAGTTAATCATGTCGTAACAAGGGTAAACTTTACTTCCAGAAGACCGTAGTAGACAGAATCTCTGAAATAGAATATCCTATGTCTAGTAAAATTGCAGTTTGTTACAACTCTCATGTAATACTAGTGACTGTGAATATGGCCATGGTAAGAGAACTTGGCTGTAATAATTCACTTTGTATGTTCTAAAATGGCTTGTGCTTTTCTAGTATTAAATCAGAAATTTCAAATAGATTTTTTAATGATATGAAAGCATAAAAACATTGCTGGGCTAACCAGGAAGAAATTGTATTCTCAGAGGATGCTTAGCTTTCTATATAGGACAAATCACTATTTATGTTATCCTCTAGAATGTGAAATATGACCAGTTTTCCCGAAGAGATAGAAAGGTAGAAATAAAAGAAGGGAATAAAGCAAAGAATATTGTGCATTGATTACTTTGTGTTTACTTCTGTTTTCAGCCATACTCAGACAGTGTTGACTGTAAAAGTCATAAACAGATACTTGAAAAGTCCCACTGTTACATATGAAAACAAAACAAAGAGCTCTTTCACCTATAGTGTTTTCAAATAAGTTTTAAGAGCAATAGGGCTTTTCAGTATTGACATTATGAGTTTTGTTTTCAAAGCAGAGTCCCAAAAGAATTGTGAAACTCTCACGGTAGCTTACCTTCCATAAAGCTTTAAATGTTTTTTTCTCAGGCGTATACTTTCTACTGACAAGTTCTTGTGGTTTAGCAGAGGCATAGTCAGGCATCTGTGAAGTTTTTTGGTTTTTCTTAGCCAAGCTTTTAAAGACACAGAGAATTAACTCTATTCCACTGCTCACACTTCTGCTTTATGAAGGAACCATCCCTCTGAAACACAGTAACATCTAACATTGTCTCCTCCATCCCATTGTTTCCTAAGAGAAAGATGACATCCATCATGAATACATTTTAGCCTTAATAATGGATACTTCAGATCCACAAAGATTCTGTCCTAAAACACTGTTTTACATGAAATGGTAAAATGAGTGTAATCCCTATAGTGAAGATACATCAATATCCACATAAAAGTGTTAGGACAGTTGAAAAGGTTTTGTTTGTTAATAAAATATTCAGTGGTTAATATTTTCCTCTTAGTACATGGGAAATTTTTTCAAATATCTCCTATTTCTTCTCAGCTCTTTGCATTCCTAGTTTCTCCAGTGATGGACTGGTATTTCAGCAGGACTAAAAAGATTATGCTTATTCCTGTGCTGGGAAAATTTAGTGATGTACATATGCAAATATTTTTATGTAATCTTTGTTAAAGTCCATCTTTTCCAGCTTTTAAAGCCCTTTTGTTTTTGGAACAAGACCAAACCTCATCCATTAAAAAATTTCCTTAAAACCTGCTAGTGTTTGGGACAACAATGATAATGGTTGTTTCTGCTACAATTTCAGCTGGGATTAACTGAGCTCCCTCATTATTCCCTGCACAGGATATGTAGGCATTATTCTTGGTTGCCATCTAAAAACTATGTAGTATTGCTGATATACAATTCTGTTTTGTATACACATTATTTCCTGTTGGATCAAATGACACACATAAAAGCAGATGGTTGCATTATAGGTATTTGCTGTAAGCAAAATCTTTTTTTAGAATCAGAGTTGGGAAGAATTACCTTCTCTTTCCTCACCAGTCCCTGAGTTTTACCTGTACGTATTTTAGGCAGAAAATGTGTGTAAAAACAGGAATTAAGAAATTTTGTATGTGCTCAAGGAAACACAACACAAAATATATTCCATTCTAGAGACAGCTAATTTTCTACAATGAGGAAGTTAATGCTGTACAGCAGGGTACCCTTTCAGAGAAGACATGCTGCATGAATAAGATATTTAATGCAGAATCAACAATGCAGGAACAATGGAGCATGTTTACTCACTCCTGATTGTGGAGGCACAACAAATTCCATTAAAATAAATAGAGAAGAGATTATTGGATTATTTGGAGTCATAAGGGTTACTGTAGAGAGATCATATTTAAAGTATATTTTCATAGCTAATTATCCTGTCTACATGTTTCCTTTCCAAGATACTTGAACTCCTACTGACATAGAAATTTCTAGTATCATTAATTTTTGTGAAGAGGGCTCAAGAAGTAGTATTCAAGAAGAAGTAGAATATAAAATTAATAGGAAATAACAGCAGGATTGTGTGGTTCACAGATCAAATAGCTGTAATAAATATCTGAAGGTTTTTGTTATTATTTACTAAGGTTTAAATTCTGCAACCTAGCATTTGTATTCCTATACTCTCAATAACTTCCACGAAGGCAAATCACCCATAGAGCTGTATCAAAACTGTTGCCTTGAAGCCACAACATTTTACACCATGGCTGGCAGGTTAGATATCTTTGCTTCTCCCCAGTCCCCATTCATTACCCATCTTGCAGTACTTAAGCCTTGTGTCTACAACTGTATAGATAATAGGCTTATTCTGGGGGGGAAAGTTTTTGGTTACAAGGTGAAATTAATTTTTGTCAATACTTTCTGGTTTGGATATCTGAATAAGACTTTATTTCAAATCTTCTTGGGGAAAATAAATAATTTTAAAAAAATATTTTCTTCAGTTTTAAGATTTCACCTGACATGAAAATTTTGCTTGGGAATGCTGAATATGTTCAGAAGAACTTCTGGCACTTCCTAGAGTGAACAGTGGAAATATAATAGCTTAAAAAAAAGGTTTCAAAAAATAACTTGGAAGCATTTGAATCTTTCTGCAAATACCTCATCACCCCAATTTTCTTGGTTAAACAGTTGCTGCATTCAATCTACACTTGTAAACAAAGCCACTCCAGCAAATTTGTACTTTTAAGTGCCTGAAGAATCAAGAGACAGAAATCCTTTGCCCCTCATTTACCTTTACACCTCTTTTATACCAATCACTGTTGTCCTTTAACTTTCAGGAGCTGTCCTTTAACTTCTAGGACTAACTGCAGTGCTGTCTGGTCAAAGTGTTCTTTAATTTTAATGGAAACAGAGCGGTTTGTAGGAGGAGGATTTTTTAAAACTGTTAAATGTTTACAAGTAAATGGCCCTTCAACTGTATGGGAGCCATGTGTGTCTTTGGTGGATGTCAATCTCATTCCCACTAAGCATTTATTTGACATCTATCATTGCCTCTGATAGAAAGTGTCATCTTAACTGAATACAGTCTCTTTTTCTGTTTTTCCCAATGTTGGCTAAAAATTAGATACATGCTCCTAGGCTGAAAGCTTGTAACGTAGTGTGTGCTCATTATTCATAGTTGCGGCATTTTCTTCTAACTTCATTCAAATGTTTCTTCAGAGTTATCTTTTCTAAAATCATTGTCTTCCAAACTTACCCTACAGGTGTAACTAAAATAACTAATATGAGTAGTAAATGTTCAAGCTGCTGAGACTGAAGAAGGTAAAACAAGCTTAAACCCCAACTCCAAATTGCATGCTGAGTTACAGGCCCCCAAACAGCTACAGGCTTGTGCAGGATGTTCATTTCTGTAGCATTTGACAGTCTTGCTGTGAAAAAGCACACGTCGTTATCACTCCCCATTTCAGATTTTTCAACATTGAACAGTGAAGGATTTTCCGTTATTTTTGCAGTGTATCAGAGATTAGACCAAATACATTAATGAATCTTACACAGTGTGCTGCTGGGCTGATGAGACTAGCTTGAGCTTTGTGATTTATGATTTCATTTGCATGATTCATGGTCACACTTTATATTGTATTGATAAAACAAACATTTGTTTCTTCTATATTACTATTATGCACTTAAATATCGAGACATTATTGAATGCTTTAAGGTTTCTCCTCAGCGGCCCGGCAAATCGAAAGTCTGATAGCGTAATGATTCAACACATTTGTATATGCCTCTTAATGCAGTTTAAAATGTCCATGGTAAAATACAATGAAAGGAATTATATTTTTAAACCCTTTTGGGCCCCAGGGCGTACGGCTGGGCCGTGCAGGCACACTGGCAGTGGCAGCCATGTAGCTGTGCTCTGCAGCTGGTGTCCTTCCACGGGGTCACTTTCCCTAGCCCAGAGGTTTCACCCACAGCTAACACACAAGGCTGTTTCAGCTCTTTTCCTGCTTTCTTATTTTCTAATTGCGCAATTAGATGTGCACATACAAGCTGTGGTGTGTAAAATATCCACTAACCATTTCAAAGAACTGTAGGGAGAGAGCAGTAAATGAAGGGTGAGGTCTGACTGTCCCTCCCCGGCTGTAGGGGAGTCTCTGCTCGGGTGCCGGGAGCACCTCCTCTCCCTCCTCCTCCTCTGTCCTTGGTGTCTGCAGGGCTGTTTCTCACACTTTTTTCCCTTATTCATCACTCCCAAGCAGTGTTTTGCCCTTTCTTTCCAGAGGCCACCATCTTGGCTGAGGGGCTCAGCTGTGTCCTGCAGTGGGTCTGTTGGAGCCAGCTGGAGCCGGCTGGAGCCAGCTGGAACCGGCACAGGGCAGCCCCGGCCTCTCCTCACAGAGGCTGCCCCTGCAGCCCCCCGCTGCCAACACCTGGGCACCTGTGCCCAGTACAAAAAAGGACAATAAACTGGTGAACGAAGATGCCATCACTGTGACCTGTAAGTAATATGACAGAAAAATTGTGTTGTTGAGCTGTCCTGACAACCTGAGCAGGTGGGAAGGACTGACCCCAGTGATCTTTTGTGGTCTCACATGCAGTAGGTTCACTCTGACAGGGGTGACAGTTGGGTGCCACTGATATTAATGAACCAACAGTCTCGTCAGCTTCAATGAGAAAGAAAAAATCAGTTTGAGCTAACAGACCCTTGGTTTTTTTGGTACTGTTGTTCTGTTCAGCATCATGATTAAAAAACCCCCGAAACTAAAGTATGTAGTTTTAGCAGTAAAAGCTCTACAGTAAATGTGCTTTACAGTGATAAAGGCCCTTTAAAACACTGCAAGATTTCCCCTTCCTGTACAGGAATGAATACCGTCTTTTCATGCTGATGGATCTTGTACATCCAAAACCAGGATCTTGCACAAAACTATTAGTTTACTTTTGTCTGGAGTGAGACCTGAACAGTACTGGTACATGGGATACTGCCATGTTCTCTGCTGGAATATAGGGTTGGGTTTTTTTGCCAACATTGGTATCTGACTATTTAGCAGATCCTATTTAGCTTGTTCCTCCAGCAGCTCAGGAACAAGGATAGCAAATGGACAGCATGTCCAGGTAGTTCTACAATGATAAGCTTAAAAAGAACTAGGAAAAGGCAAAATGTTATTGCTATAACTATGCCCAAAATATTCATATAGTGTGCTCATTGGTGCAGAAGCGATTGCAAGAAATGTGGAATGCATTCAACAGTGGCTGGCACTGTTGTATCATTCCTGTAATTTTAAATCATCATTCCTGATGCTGTAATATTTAGGGATGGGTGAGCTGGTTAAGACCACATAAGCATCTAACTAAACATTTGAGGTTTGAAATCCTTTGGTTAACTTCCCAGCTCCACTCCCAGTTTTCATATGCTCCAGCACTTCCCTGTTGGGACAAATCCAGAAGGGGAAATATCAAAATACCATGAGAGAGGCTGTTCTCTGAAAGCTGGTGGCTCCATGCCAGTGACCTGTTAACCTAGCAGCCAGATGAGCCATGGTCATAGGTAATGCATCAGTACAATCCACAATGCACACCTTGTTTTATGGCTCCGCCTGGTTTTTCTACAGTGTGCAACTGTTGGGACTTAGAAATGGGGCTTTACTTAGAAAATATTCCTGAAATCTCAAATAGCAAAATTTGTACTTTAAAGTAATAGGTGTGATATTGATTATTATAGAAAAATCCAGAGTTGAAAACTAGAGAGAATGAAAGTTATCACTCAGAATGCAAATACGTCTATGTCAGAGGCAAACACTTGAGGTACCAAGACAAGTATATCTCATTCTTCAAAATTAATCACTTTTTATTAAAGACACATGAAAATTCAAGCATTTTCTTAGCTGCTTTGGGGAGCGGGACCACAGATAGAACAAACCAAGATGAATTAGAGACTGTTGTCCAATAATTCCTGATAAAACAAATTCATAAATTAGCATTGGAACAAAGAGCATTCTCAGAAGAATAGTTTATTTTATAGGTTAAAAAGCAGAACAACACTGAAGTACCTTGCTTAATCCTGGATTTAGAAAAAGTAAGTTCGAATAAACGCTATTCATAACAGTACTTTATCACAAGTCATCTGTGTATTTGTATCTCTATCTCTGTATACATACTTACATGGAAATATGGAGAACATCAACTGCTCAAGAAAATTTTATATGATTGTAAAGAACAAGTGGTGAACTTTGGTGCTCTTGGGACATCAGGTAGTGCTTTGTTGCTGCTTTTCTTTTTCTTTTTTTTTTTCTTTTTTTTTTAATAGACATCATTTCCCACTGTGCTAGTAAAAGGTTGTTCCACTGAAATCTTGCTTAAGGACAGATCTGATCTTAAACCCAATGAATTCCTTTGCTGTTGTCTTCAAGACTGTGAAAGTTTTGGGAGTTTTTCTCAGTAGAAAGTCTCTAGATCTTCTGGTAAATGTATGCATCTTTGCATGCCCAATTTTGTGTGTGATATTGCTGTTAATCAGCTAGGTTGGGTATAACAATAGGTCTGGGTAACTCTTGTAACATCCACATCTCAGAGCAACAGCTCCAGTTTCCTAACAGAGATGAAGGTGAGAAACTGTAGGATCTTATACCACCCTCATTAACTAAGAGCTGGAGAAGTTCCCACAGCACTTAAGAGACATGACTCACATTTGTCACTTGTAGTACTTATTTTTCTCATTCTTGTCTCTAGGCTTGTTTGTTTTGTTAAAACTTCTCTTTTATTTGTTCTAAAATATATGTATTGCTTTGCTAGAGAAGGCACATGTTTATAAAAAGCATACTTTGTAAGTGGATGAAAGGTTTGTGATGGTCATCAGTTCTGTAATTAAAATACTAGTAGCTATTGCTGCTCTATAGCAATGCAGGATCATCAATGATCACACCTCAGTTCTCCAGAGAACAGGGTAGGAGCTGGGAGCAGAGTGTGTCTCCACATGGAGTGATGAATGGAAGAGGAAAAATGGAGAAGATGAGGAATGCACTGCAGACAAGCACCCTTGTCTTCAGTATACCTCAGGGCAGAAAAGAGTGCCTTTTAGAAGTCAGAGGCTTAAAAACTGAAAAGCATTCTGGTGTTTCCATTGAATATACAAAGCAGAACTGAGAAATCCTGTTGCTATTTATCATATGGTCCAAGGCTGATATTTTCTAACCACACATGTCTAAAATTAAGCATCTAAATGCATGAATAAGTAACAGATTTAAATTGAAGTTGGAAGTATTCATCACTTGCAAAAGTCAGTCCTTTTGGAAAGAACATAAATGGAAGATGTAGATACTCAGCGTGTAGAAAAAAAGTAATTCTGAACAGGTCTAACTTAGGTCCAAATTCCATCCTTGTTTTTTTACCCTGTCCTCACAAGAAAGTCTGGCATCCTAGAGGTGGCGATAGTTATGATTACCTTCTACTTTTTTCCTGAATCTTCTTTCATAACTAAGAACTCATCATGTCTGGACACTTCTGTTCATGCTTTCTAGTCCCTCTGAAACTAAATATCCAACTGGCGGTGAAAGCCAAAATGCAAACTGTCTTAATACTTGTTTATGTTTTCTTTTCCTTTTACCTGTTCCCTCTGCCTCCATCTACTGTACTGAAGTTTACAAATCCCTATATGAGGTTCATCTGTCAATTGTTATCCTTGTTCCCATTCTACAGGCCTCATGTTTGATCTAAAGTCATTGCTCAGTTCATGAAAAAGCTTGTTGTTTGCTGTGAAAAAAAAAAAATATATTGAGACTGTGGTTATAGGATTTTCATTACTTTCCGCGGGTGCATATTGGGAACAGATGTGAATGGGCAGTCAGCCAGGTCTTGTCATCTGAGGCGTGGCACATGGGCACTTTTTGGTATAAACTCTTTTAAATGTAAAATCACCCTGGCAGTAAACCAGATTGACCCATGTTACAAAATGACTTTTTAAAAAGACTCTCCTCCATTACAAAACTATACCATTGTTGTGGGTTAATCCCGGTAGGCAGCTAAGCACCACACAGCCACTCGCTCATTTTCCCTCCTCCCCACAGAGGGATGAGGGAAGAGGAAAGGCAGACCAAAAGCAAGAAACTCATGGGTCAGGATAAAAATTGTTTAATAAGTAAAGGAGAAGTGGAAGAAGAGAGAAAGAAAACAAAACAAGTGGTACAAAAGCAATCACCCACCAACTCCCATGCGTGGACTGTTGCCCAGCCAGTTCCTGAACAAAAGATGGCTAACCTACCTAAATCCCGCTCCGCTCCGTTTTATTGCTGAGCATGATGTCATCAGTTTGGGTCAGCTGTGTCCCCTCCCAGCTTCTTGGGCATCCCCAGCCTACTTGCTGGCGGGGCAGTGTGAGAAACAGAGACAGCCTTGAGACTGTTCAGAAATAGCCAAAACACTGGTGAGTTATCAGCACTGTTTTGATCACAAATCCCAAACACAGCACTGTATTAGCTACTATGAAGAAAATTAACTCCATCCCAGCAAGACCCAGGACAGTTGTTTTGCACATCTCTGTCATCAGACCTACAAATGTTTCCTTTGCTATTTACCTGAGAAACATGGAGTATGGAGCCATTTCAGGCCACTGCCCTTTTAATAGCATTTCTAACCTTTACTGATTCTAAAGGCTGGTATTTTAATTTTTCTGCCCCTGGGTAAAATTGTATGAGGATTATAAATTTCTTGCTTATTTCCTGACATGTTTTTTCAGAAAAGTGGTATGCTGCTACTGAAAGAAAAAGATTCACAATATTATAATGTCTAACATACTTTGCATTGTTACTAAGGTTTAAGAGATCTCTCTCAGGCAGCGGTGTGCAACCAATGTTTAATAACGGGTTCTCGTAGTGAATATATCATTAATCAAGGCAGGATGTCTATGKACTAGTGGTTTATGTGCCACAGGGAAGGTTGTGGATGGTAGATTTAAAAAAAAAAAAAGCTGTTAATTTTCTTTACAGCTTTCCCAGTGTTTTCTCTTAATTTTGATAAAAATGGAGGAGACTTTTACCTGATTGCCCCAGTGTAAATGAATTCTTTATACTTGATAAAAGAGAATTTTGAAAAACATACCTTGCTGGAAACTGTAATTCTTCATTCCCAAAATGCCCCACCCTCTGACTACTTGTTCAAAAAACAGTTCAATATACAACTTCTCTTGTTACAAAATAGTAAGGGATATCCCAAAATGGGATATTGATATATCCCAAGACTGCTTTGGAATGATGGGTTCCTGTTCTTTATAGTCCAGTATTAATTTATAGATGATATTTTCTTTCGTAAATACTGTCAGTAGAATTCACTCCACAAAAAAAAAACCCAACAAAATAAGGACCCCTCCAAAATACTGCAAAATCTTCTTGTGTTTTAAATTTCATCTCTTTTTTATTTAAGATATTGCAAGCTGTAGTCCTGTATATTTGGTTATTATATGCCAAAATATGTGTCAGCGTTACTGCTTTATTTTGATATTGTTGTCTTTAACATTCAGTTTGTAATACTAGACATTTTAACGTATGTATGTTTTACCTTCTGTTCATTTTTGTGAGCACTTTCATTATGTTATTTTCCAATGCCAATGTGTAATTTAGAAGTTTTTCAGAGTTATCCATATTTTATCTTTATTGCACTGTAACAGAAAATGAACAAGGAATCTGATTTAAAAAACCTGATTTTGTGCATCTGCACAGGTACATTTCACATAGATAGAGATAGATCTGAAAGATTTTTGTTGGTTCCACATTAGGTTTCTATTTAGATTTTGTTTTAAAAAAACAACCACAAAATCCAACAAAAAACTCTATGGTAAAATCATAAGACCACCAGAAATATTTACATTCCTTGATATAAGAATTCCAATAAAAAGAGTTTTGCTAAGTAAACATGGCAGGGCTGAGAGCTCTGCCAGGCAGCATGGACAACCAGAAAGTACAACCAAGTGCATAATAAAGGGAGCGTTTTCATGTCCAAGTTTTGGGAAATGTCAAGAGTAAGAAAACAATATAAGAAATTGTAAGTATACTGAAAGTTTAAGCCTGGACTTTTAAGTTCCCTTAACTGTTCTCTTTCATTAGCTAAATAGATAGCACATTAATTGTTTTGATGATTGTGTGTATGTAGTGAGCCCCCATCTTCCTATATGATTGTACTCACAGTGTATAAAGATACTCAGTCCTGAGACCTTTAAGTTTCTTTAATTTTGAGTATTTTTAAGTAAGACTTTAAAGAATGCAATTTCCAATTAATCATTAAGCTAATTTACTGGGAACATTCTCAACATTTTCATGTCAATTCTCCCATCACCTCATAACCCTCCTACAGTACATTTGCTGGAGTTTTATCTAACCTACTTTTCTCCTCCAAAGGGAGGAGACTGACTCTCCAATTAATTCATCCCCATTCAACCACACTTTTCTTTTTAATCATACCTTCTCATTGTTCCTTTGTGTCTGCTTAATAATTGCACTACTCTGTTTCCTTGGTATTGCATTGCTTCTTTTCTTAAACAAGTCATGAAAAGGGAGGTATCTTCAATATTTTCTTCTTTCTTTTTGTACTCTTACCTGTTGCACCCACCAAAATCACTGTGCACAGTTCATGATGTAGTTGTCTTCACTGTTCACCACCAGGTCTTCATTTTTTATGTTTTCATAGCACTAAGCTATTTTTCCTTCTACTCCCACCCTTCCTTGAGGTACATGTTCTTGAACATTTAAACAGAGATACGCCTTCCTCTCTTTTTCCTCACATTTGTATGGGACTTACCCCATCTGCCATTAATTGCAATGGGGATTGCATGACAGAAAGTGCTGTAGAAATGCTGGGGTTAATGGCAATCAGGCTATGAGAAGATGCCTCTAGCCAAACATGACATTATAAAAGTCCAAGTTCCCCTTGTGTAGCATTGTGAATAAGCATTAACACAAAACAAACTTGTTTAAATCAGTTTAGCAACTGGAAAAACTTAGCACTTGGCAAATCAGCAGTGTTTGTCTCAGCACTCCCGTGCCAGGGCACTTGCACACCCGGGACCCTCCCTTCTCAGATGGCATGCAGCCCCCCATCTAATCTCGGGGACCTCGTCTCTCTTCACTGTGGTCCTGTTGGCACCAAGTGCCTGCAGAGATTAATGGGAGTAGATCTGTTCAGCTAGAAGAGACTAGAACCCTCTGACTTTGCCCTTTCCTGGTTGTATTTTTTTTTCTTTGCCTTTTTTGTGGTAGTCTGCAGCCTGGATGCCAGCCAGCTTGTACTTCAAATAAAAAGTTGACTTAAAAGTGCTGCCTGCCATAAGTGCTATAGAGGTTTGCTCAAAACGACAAAGAAAATAAACACAAGGGCCTACTGCATTACCTAATTCACAGTAAATACCAATTTGTATGCAAGTTTATGTGGAAGAAGACATAACTTATAGTATGAGCTTATAAAGCATTCTGCTTTAAAATTAGAGAAGGAGGCATGATCTTGCTAACTGCTTGACTAAAGATATTTTCCTTAAAAGTACAATTCATTAATTAATAGTAATTAAATGCCATTGTGATGTAGGGTTGTACAGGCCTATAGACCGAACAAAACCTTGATGATCAACTCAACTAAATTTTAGATGTCATATGGTAAAGTGATAGTTTGCTCCGCACGATGCTAACAGCCTGATGCTGCTGCCAAGATTTATGGTACATAGGAGTGTATTAGAATATCTATTTTTGTCATACAAATTAAATAGGAGATATAATGAGTGCTAAATTTTGGCAATAAAAACAAAGCATTCATAGCGGAGCAAAGCATTCATTTGACAGGACCAGAGGCAATGGGCACATGCTGAAACACAAGAGGTTCCCTCTGAACATCAGGAAAGACTTCTTTACTGTGAGGGTGACCGAGCACTGGCACAGGTTGCCCAGGGAGGTTGTGGAGTCTCCATCCTTGGAGATATCCAAAAGCTGTCTGAACATGGCCTTGGGCCACCAGCTGTGGGTGGCCCTGCTTGAGCAGGGGGGTTGGACAGGATGACCTCCAGAGGTCCTGTCCAACCTCAACCATTCTGTCATCCTGTGATAAGGAATACATAGCTAATGGCAGCAGCACAGTCTACTGTATGCATATGGTACATGTAGTCCTGGTGTGGTACATTGATGCATCCTTATTGCAAAGCATAACCTCTTCTTTGGCTGAGCAATAAAGAATTCTTTAATAACATACAGCAAATGCTAGTTTATTTATCTTTTAGAGAAGATATCCACACTGGTTTTATGTTTCTATTTCTGAATAAATTTTCATTTTTGGAAGCCTTTCCAGCTTTTCATATATTTTAATGGCAAGTAACTATGTGACGGTTCAAGAGAAGAAATGGTCCCCTGAATTGGAAAGCACAAGATCTGCTGAGTTAAGTGACACAGATATTTTGTGTCTGAATTTGCATTTTTTGCTAGCATTGTAGTTTTTGCCTACACTTAGACATTGCAGGCACTGGGCAGGACACTGTGGATGTGCTAGTTATTTAAAAATACTTAAAGAGTTAGCACACCGTTATAAAGTCATTGATGTTATCTGGCTTCTGTGCTTCCACTAATTGCTTTACGCACAGATGGCTGACTGAGTTCAAAGGATCAGTTATCCTTTGTGGAAGGGGACAGTATGGATGGCAAGCAGCAAACTTTCTTCATAATTGTTGGAGTATTAACATTCATTGTCATACTCATGAAAATGATCATTTTCAGTTCTTTCAGAATAGGTCATTAAAATGTATTCTGTATGGATTTTGGGGCACAGATTAGACAGTTCGTGAAGCAGCCAGTGAGTAGTGCTCAGGTCAAAAACTAGGTTCAAGGGGGAATAGGAAATGCTGTTTATAAATAGGAAGCAGAGAAAGTTCACGTGAGTTTCCTATTCTCACAAGAGTGACCCCACTCTAGAGTCACCTCCAGAGGTTGGTTAAGAGGAGAAGCTGAATCTGGATGCTTTAAGTCAGCCTTTGGAAGAGCTTCTCTTTGCCAATGGATTACAGGAGAAATCCAGAGAAAGTAGCACCCTGTGCCATTACCTTGTAAGTTGTAGTGTAGCACCTGACACCAATGTACTTTACATTTAGTCTTCGTAAGATATTTCCTGTAGGACATGTCATATTATTTTATTTTACTTTTTCCTGAAAGATTAATTTAAATGCAGAGAATAATGCTGCCATTTTCCTCCCATGCAGGCAACAAAGACCCTGGACTTTGGATCAAAATATAATATTGTGTCATGTCCCAGATGGGCATTAGGAAAAGTATTTTGGTATTTACCACACTTGCTAATTCCCTTGACTTATTCTGTGTGCTAGTATAGGGGATGTTTAACTAACAGGATTCCTGGTTTGAGCATTTATCTACTTTTTATTCATTTTGTAGAAATGCTAAATCAGGGTTTGAGTATACCTTAGTTGGAGACTTAACAGTACTGCCAGGGTAAATATGATATCAGTATTATTTTGAGTCGATCCGTGGGAGAAATGGGCTTAAATGGGTTAGTGTAAATCTAGACTATTTCAAATACCCTCATTGCTGACCTGCCAGTAATCTTTTTGTTTACTTGCATTGTGCTATAGTGCTTTCTAAAGCAATCTAATTGCCAAATTCCCTCTCACTTTCCTTTAGTGACTCCACCAGGGTGTGCAGGTTGCTTATTCCTGACTTCATTATCGCTGACTCTTTGAACTGTCAGCAGTCCAGTCATCTGCTAATTAAGGATCTAGAGTTTCAGTTGTGACAAACATAAGGTATTTTCATTTATTAGGTACTCGCAAATCACATTACAACTCAACGTATACAGTGGATTCCCTTCAGTCTGTCTCTGGATGAAAAAATACTTGAACTTGTGAGACCACCTAGAATAGAAATTGGCTGTGTCAGCCGGTCGTCACATATGCAATGTAAACACACACAGTGAGGCAGATTCCTTCATAAAATGTAAGAGTTATCAGGCTCTGCCTAGACACCAGCCAGACTATGACCAAAGTTTCAAGCAATACATCTTTTATCGTTCTTTTGGGTGAAGTATTTCAGCAGGTTTGTGCCCCAAGCCAAAAAAGATTTTGTAGGGTAGTCCCACCTGCTATTCACTGGGAAAACTTATTTTTAAACTGTTTCCATGAAGTATGCCTGGTATGGGATCAGACTTTACAAGCTGAATGAGGGTTCTGCTGGATACATATGCAGTACAGTGCCTCAGTGTATGCACCGGAAAAGGTTCAATGCTGGACTCTCTCCCTCCACACCTCATTTTTAAACTGTTAACTATAAGCTCTCGTGGTAGCAACGCTACATCTGTACCTCAGGGGCCACTTTCAGGTGCCAGTAACCTCCTAAAAAGTACCCTTTGTGTACATTTCTTATATAGAAGTTCTCAGGCCAGAAGTGAAATGTCGTGGAAGGTTCTTGATACTGTTCTTCTAGATTGCCTGCACTATGAAAGTGTTAAAATATTATGGAGACATTTTATAGAAAGTAAAATCCTTCTTTTTGTGATCAGATCACTTAACAACAATGTTTTAAAGATTTCCAACTTGTCTCTGACTTATTTGTCAATAAAGATAAGTGTCTTTTGACTTGACAAATTAATGTAGTTTAAAAATCAACTACAATACAGGATGTGATCCTTTACAGAGAACAGGCTTTCTGAATTATGAGCTGAATCAGAAAAGAATTGTGAAAAGAACATATATTTTTATTCTTGGAAAAATACTTATTTACAGGGTGTCAGTGTGATTTGCATAAAGGTTTCACCAATGGTTTCTGAAAAGTAAACATCTCTACTATCTTTTTGGTTTCTTGACATCTTCACAATAAGGTGATGGTCTAAAAAACCAAATGTCTAAACAGATCTTAAATTTTTGTCTTTGGTAACATTATTTCCACTATTTTTTTCTGCTGCAGTTCTGTCCTGTTTGGTAGAAAATAAACTTTTCCTGACACAAATAAGCTATTTTGCACAATGGTAGGAAATCTTCCCTGTGTTCTGTTTATTTTACACTCCTTTTTTGCCTTTGATTTTCAGGGTGTGCTCCCTGACACTATTTACATGTTTCATATTGGAAAAACAATCTGCTAAGCAAATAAATATGTGAAATAATCTCTAGAACTGTAATCTTAATTGTGTAGGGTTCTTGTCTGCACTTTATAGAAAACAGCATACCATTTTTTTTTTTTTTACAGTTTTATTAAGCAGTTTTGTATTTGCAGTTTGTATTGTGGCTATTAATGCTATAGCCCATGTCTCAAAGAGTACAGTAATGCTAATGGTGTCTGAAAAGCAGGCTATGAAGTGAATGGTGTGGTTTAAGTTTTCAAGTTTATTGCTTTATGCTTTTAATGTCTTTTGCATTTTTATTAACGAGAGCTGCTACTTAATGCTGGGGGGCTGTGAAATCTATCCTACTGTGATTGGACTTAGAGAAGAAATTAATTTTTTTTGTTTAAAAATCAGCAGAAATTTTCAGTCCAGTGCCTTTCTGTATGTGTCACTGGCAGGTTTTTTGGCATACCTTCATTATTACGCCTGCAAGCAGACATTGCCTGTTTGCAAAAGTATGAATTTCTTCTGGAGTTGCTATTTTTTAGTATAGTTTGAAGTTATTGTAAGGTCTAAAACTTCACAGTTATATCATGCTGCTGAAAGAATGGTATTATTCAAGTGCCGAACCTGTAGCTTAAATTCTTACAGTCTGAAAGACTCCTCTCATTCCAGGCAAAACATGGAGGTGGTATCACAGCAGTTCAAACTTGGGTGGCCCTTAGGATTTCAGATTGTATTGTTTGGGCAAGTGCTGAATGTACTGGGGCATGTTCCAGAGGGCTCTGTGGCATAAAATTCTAAGTGTTATGAAAATGTAATGGAAAATTGTAATGTAATAAGGTGCTCATATGTATATCTGGAGTTCTGCATGTATACATCTGGAACTCTACTCTCTGGAATAAACACAGCTGCATTTATTTGAATGTGTGAAACAGATTTATATACACAGGAGAAAAAATCTTGTATTGCATACTCAAATACACTAGAGTACAAAATTTTAGTTGGCTGTGTATCACTGTCGTGAACTTTCTCTTTTTCTGTCTTTTTTTTTTGATCGCATGAGAATTACTTCAAAATTTGTCCTCTGATTTCAAGTTTAGAATTTAAACAATCAAAATCCAGGTAATTTAGCTATATACCTCTCCAAACAATTGTTCCAGGCCACAGTGAATAGCACTGTCTTTATAAGATCCCAGAGACTAATGGCACTTATTCATAGGTTTAGCCACTGCTGTGTATGTGAGGGAAAATATTGCAATGGGAAGGATCAACTTGGGATCTAAATTTAAATAAACAAAATGTTGTCAATTCATTGTGATATGAATTTTAATCTTATATGATTAGAACTAAGTTGCAGATATTACACCTGCCTCTGTGCCCTCCTTACTCATCTTACAACTGTATTTCCAAGTATAAACGTTTATCTGTTTGCTGTTACTTTGAAAGAACAGTGCAGTGGTGGGATTAGTTCTCATTAGGAGTGAGTATTAGATGCTGTGGATGAGTTTTATCTGCACTTCCTCCAGCTCAGAACTCTTTGTTCTGAGGTCAGCCAGGATGAGTGCCCCTCTTTCCTCCCAGACAGAAACATGGAGACAGGATAAGTATCCCCACAGGGACTGAGTGCAGATGTGGGTCTGCTGTCACTGCAGAGGACGTAGCTGGTGACAGTAGTTCTGTCAAGAACTACTTAACAAGAAGAAGTAGTTCTTGTTAAAACTCTTCGAAAACATTTCATTTAATAACGCACATGAAGAGGGAATGCAAAGCAAAGACACCAGAGAACCCAATCTACACATGGATTTTCTAGGAGACAAAGAGCCTGAATCATGACATTTCCTAAGTGTGGCTGTGGATCCACAGTGAAAGATGAATAAATCAACATCATCCTTTAAATAGATTAACACTTCCTATACAAAACCCAGTGCTGTGTCCTGCCTGGAAACAGACGCACGTGCATTAGAACAGCCTGTCACTGTCTTGTGTAGTGGATATAACAGAAGTATCCTTTTTTTCCAAGACCGCTTCCTTTCCTTTCTTGGACAATTAGTCTACAGTGTAACAGCCCATATGCAGGAAGGTGACCGAAAAAAGCCCGTCTGTGCCCAGGTAGACCTGCCTTCCATGAGAGGGCAGAAAATAACTGATCTTTCTGAGACAACCCAGCAATGTTTCCCAGCTTTCCACTCCACTGGTGCTGTTTTCTCACAACATTGGGAAAGTACATTCTTTGTGCCAGCCCTCCCTTGTTTCACTTGCTCCCAGGCATCCCCTAAGATATTGCTCCACAGCCTCTGCTACACTAGAGCAAACCTTTCTCCTGAAAGAGAGGAGAGCTACTTTTCTCAGAGACTCTGCTATTCCATGCATCGTTTTTAGGTTACTCTTGCTTCAGACTGCCCAAAAGGCTCCCCAAAAGGCATGCCAGTTGCCTTCAGTGTGGCCCATCCAAAGCAGCTTCACACACCTCATTGCAGATCCAGGAGGCTTGTTAGCGCTGTCACTTTATGCAAGTCTGCAGGCGTTCAGCTCTCACAGGCCCAGGTAGTCAGAGGATACAGCTGCTACGGATGCCATGTATTTATTGTAGTTATGAAGTGGTGAAGCCTAGCCATACCTAGACTGACTTGCTCTCTTTGAGATGAGTCAGTCAGATATTGAGGTCAAACAATAACCTGAAGAGCACCTAATTCTTGCACACGTTCACATGATTTCAGCTTCACTAGAAAATTACAGATGTAGGTGTGATGTTGTTAGAAGGAATCCATCTTAAGGCTGTTCTGGAGAAAATGTTATGGGAAAATGGAAATGCAGGATGCTGCCCACACTAGGTACTCTGCTCAGGCCTAGTGGATGAAAGGCCCAAGTAATAAAGTTACAGCAACTGTAGTCCACAGTGGACACATAAACATATGCTTCGGTATAAGGATTCAGAATTTGTTTATAACTGAGCTGCAAGGATCTGAAAAACTCCAGCCCAGAACTGATGTTTCTGGGTAGTGACATAAGTGTTTTGCTCAGAGGTAGCCTGTTTAATCTGAGGGAAGGGAAAGAACTGGGAGAAAAATATTTTGGTATCAAGTTTGCATTAATTTTATTTAAAAATATGTATATGAGCTTGGTAGCTTGACTCTTTTGCTCAGGAGCTGTTCCCTTCCCACATTAAAAGAAATGGGACATATGTACATCTGTGTGACAGAAAAAGGAGGGGAGATAAAATGTTCCAAAGAACTGAAACTTCTGAAGTAAGAAGAGAGACCATTCACAGAGAGAAGTAAGGTGGAGCTTTTGGCTTTAAAGAACATAATGTTTTCTCTTGGACAGGCTGTCCTATAAAGCTAGTATTAGCTCTCTGGGACTTACTGGAAGCACTCAGGTACCCTATGTGCCATTAGGTCTGAGTTAATAGGGAGGAGATTCTGCAGCAGAGCGTACAGAACCAGTCAGCAACGTGCTTAGTGGATCATGACTAATTGAAAAAAAAAAAAAAAAAAAAGTCAGATGTTCCAAATCCATATTTATTGCAATTACTGGATGACTAAACTGGTATTCCACAGTCCATAGAGAAGGAAATTCCTCCATCCGTTAGGGAGTGTCTGTGACTTATCCAGCCTCATTTTTTTCTGGTCCAAACTTCTTTATGTGACTGGAATAAGAACACTTCCTTGCTGTACTTGTCAGAGCAAAGCACTTCAGCTTCTCAGACTTCTCTTTTAGAGAAATAGTTTGCTAGCTGCTGAGATGATGATCCCTAGTTTTTTAGGCTGTCCAGACTCTTACAGACCAGCTTATAAACAACTGTAGCAAAAATGTAAAAGGCCTTTCTAATATTCATTTACTCATTGCTGTCATGCTGAGGTAGAGACTTTCTTGAGAATTCCCTGTGTTGTTCTGCTGCCTGTGAGCAATAGTCTGTGCTAGTGGAGTTCTGAAGCTACTCAGTAATTAAAATCACATCTGCCAATCTATTTTTCCTGTACTTATGATGCCATATTATCATGGTATTTGAGGATGTCTAAGAATAGATTTTGAGCAGAATGTCTAATATAAACCAAGTGAAATATGATTATACTAAAATCTCTAGAAACCATTGTTGACTAGGTCTGGAATTAATTATTAGAGCACAATCTTTTTCTTTTTTTTTAAATTTGTTTTCCTCTTTCCCCATCAGGGATACCTATAGCAGTACAAATTGTTCTGTATAAGTTGATTTAGAAACAAAGTTTGCTTTTTTGTGTACTTGCATCTCTCTTGGGCTTGCTACCTCAGAAAGTTCTGGCAAACAGGTAGTTGGCAGGAAAGCTGCCACCTTGGATTACTTTATTCTGCCCTGTTTCTGTTAATTTCAGCTGTATACTCAAAATGTAGTCTGGTGGTTTCAACAGTAAGAAAGAAATCTATTAACTATCTTTGTACTGGTCACATTTATGTTCCAGTTATAAATGATGGCAACTGACCCAAAATACTTGGGTTTAGAGCAGCATTTTGCCTCATACATGCACCAGAATGAACAAATAGTCTCTCTCCTTCCCATTAGCAATTGGCATTTCCTGGCTTTACAGACAATATATTCTTTTCTTCTTTGGTTATGTTCTTTTGTGTCCCACAGTCTGGGAAAGAACAGATTAGCCACAGCTTTTTTCATGCTCAGTGGGCAAGATCTATGGCTGATTTAAATCCGTGACATATACATTTTCATTCCTGAATATCTGGCCCATTGTGTGATGCTCAGGAAAAAAAAAATCTTCTTGGAGGCATTAGGGCAGGTTCCTTAGCTGAAAATATAGGAAATGTTGCAGAAAGATCAGTCTTGTCAGCTCATATGCTATCATAGAATCATAGAATGGTTTGGGTTGGAAGGGACCTTAAAGATCATCTAGTTCTAACCCCCCTGCTGTGGGCAGGGACACCTTCCACTAGACCAGATTGCTCAAAGCCCCATCCAACCTGGCCTTGAAAACTTCCAGGGAGGGGGCATCCACAACTTCTCTGGGCAACCTGTCCCAGTGTCTCATCACCCTCACAGTAAAGAATTTCTTCCTAATATCTAATATAAATCTACCCTCTTTCAGTTTAAAACTGTTACCCCTCATCCTATCACTACACTCCCTGACGAAGAATCCCTCCCCATCTTTCCTGTAGGCCCCTTTTAAGTACTGGTAGGCTGCTATAATGTCTCCCTGGAGCCTTCTCTTCTCCAGGCTAAACAAACAACCCCAACTCTCTCAGCCTGTCCTCATAGGGGAGGTGCTCCATCCCCCTGATCATTTTTGAGGCCCTCCTCTGGACCCGCTCAAGCAGGTCCATGTCTTTCTTATGCTGGGGGCCCAAGAGCTGAACACAGTACTCCAGGTGGGGTCTCGCCAGAGTGGAGTAGAGGGGGAGAATCACCTCCCTCGACCTGCTGGCAACGCTTCTTTTGATGCAGCCCAGGATGCAATTGGCTTTCTGGGCTGCGAGCACACATTGTCGGCTCATACTCAGTTTTTCATCCACCAATACCCCCAAGTCCTTCTCCACAGGGCTGCTCTCAATCCACCCATTGCCCAGACTGTATCCATGTTTGGGGTTGCCCCGACCCAGGTGCAGGACCTTGCACTTGGCCTTGTTGAACCTCATGAGGTTCATATAGGTCCACTCCTCAAGCCTGCCAAGGTCCCTCTGGATGGCATCCCTTCCCTCTAGAGTATCAACCACACCACTCAGCTTGGCGTCATCTGCAAACTTGCTGAGGGTGCACTCAATCCCACTGTCCATGTCCCTGACAAAGATGTTAAATAATACTGGTCCCAGTATGGACCCCTGAAGAACACCACTCGTCGCTGGTCTCCACCCAGACATCGAGCCACTGACTGCAACTTTTTGAGTGCGACCAATGCTAAAGCCACTCCAAATGAAGACATCTTGTATCCTTTCTAGTTCGAATTTGCAGGACTGTCCTGGTTCCGGCTGGGACAGAGTTAACTTTCTTCCCAGTAGCTGGGGGGTGTGTGCTGTGTTTTGGGTTTGGTATAATAGGAGTGTTGATGACCCATTGATGTTTTGTGTGCTGCTGGGTGGTGCTTGCACCGGGCACTTTTCAGCCTCCCATGCCCTGCCAGGTGCATGGGAAGCTGGCGGGGGGAGCATAGCTGGGGTGTTTGACCCAGCTGGCCAATGGGGTATTCCATACCATGTAACGTCATGCTCAGTATAAAAACTAAGGGTGTGTGTGTGGGCCCTGGGTCCCGGGCTCTCGTTCGGTTCGGTGGGTGGTGAGCAATTGCATTGTGCATCGCCTGCTTTGTATATTGTTGTTGTTGTTGTTATCACTGTTACTATTACTGTTCTACTTTGTTTTATTTCAATTATTAAACTGTTTTTATCTCAACCCGTGAGTTTTCCTACTCGTGCCCTCCCAATTCTCTCCCCCATCCCACTGGAGCCGGGGGGTGAGCGAGCAGCTGCGTGGTGTGTAGGTGCTGCCAGAGTTAAACCACGACAAGGACACACAAAACCTATGTGTGTTTATCACTCCCTGATCCTCAAGGTGATAGAGAAAATGAGTTTCAACATGACAGACAGAGAAATGTAGTATAATTGTTGAGTTGCTATTCTCCTTTACGGTGCTCAGTAAGAGCAAGAGTAGGTCTTACATACTCGGTTCTTGTTCAGGCTGGAAAGGTTGAAAGGTCTAATCACTCTTTTTCCTGTGCTTTTTCAGTCTCTCCACCTGAGGAAACAGAGAAATATATAATGCTGTGAGTCCCCAGAGGTGCAAAATGTATTGGCACTGGATGAAGGCTGTATAGGTTGGCTAGGTGTATGGAAGCAAGCACTTAGCAACTTCTCAGGGGATGGTGGAAAGTATCCCAGTCCATCAGACAGCTTGACACAAGTGTGTACAACCTCCCCCCCAAGCTCTTTTTGCAATGGTGTAACTCTATGCTGCTTCTTATGTGCTGCATGCAATTTAGATCTAAAAACATTATATGGCAAATGAAACCCACAGATTTTAGAGCACCTGAAAGCCATCAAACCATTTTAACTAGGTCCTCTTTTTGTAACAGACTAAATGGTGTTCTGATAAATTTCAACTGCTTTGTCTGTAGGTAGCACCATCCACCAATGTATCTCTAATATGTTATTTCCTAGATACCAGAAGTAGCTTAACACAAGATTATCATGTATCATAAAGCTAACTCTGGCACTTGATGATACTTCACATTTAATAATAAAACATGGTGAAAGACAAAAGATAATGCAAAGAACACCTGTTGAATTTTTGTATTTGTTTTGACAGGTGTTTTTTGGGTGGGAAGCTATTTATGACTGTCAAGACAATGCCCTTTGCATATAAACAGTGAGTAGCTGGTCCTCATGCAGTCTGAGTAGCTTCTTAGTTCTCCACAATATTTAATGATAACATGCTCTCTAGAAGTCTTAAGAATAGGAATTTAAAAATTTGTATTTGGCTTCTGTTACTGAATTTACATTGACAAACAGGGCAAATAATAGGATTTTCTTTGACTGATGAATTAGCTGAAGTTTACAGTGTTTTGATTTGAATAATTTGTAACATACCTTGATTTTTTGCTTGTAATGAAAAATACAATTTGTTAGAGTAGATATTTTAATGACTAAACCGACCTAGTAAATGCATTTTTGTGTTAATAGTTGTTTGAAATGCCAAGAGCCACAGGTATTCAAGTATAGCTGTCATACGAAGCATTGCAACTTTGAAGAGAATGCAGAAATTGCAAATGATTACTCTCCTGCTTAGTTAGGCCTTTATAATCTAGCTTTTATTTGAACAAACTACCTACTCCATGGTAAATTCATTCTTTTTCTTTTTTAATACTAAAAGCAGTTTTTATTAGAGAATAAGCAATATTCCTCAAGTGCATTTCTTAGATGCATAAAGAAAATGGGAGTTTTTAAAAAAAGTTCTCATTTGCTTTGCATTGTTCCTATAAACTATTTTATTCATCTGAAGCAATAGAAACAAGTGTATTTTGTATCTATGCATGCACTAGGAAAGCAGATATTCCGATCTGAATGTTGAAAATTTTAGAATATATAAAAATTGTCTACAAGTCCTATTAGAAAAATACTTCAAACTTCATTGTTTGAATATCAATAATATCACAAACTTGATTCTCTCAAAGTATGATTTTAAATTCATACTATAGGTACATACAAAAGACTCCTTTTATCAACAAGCTGTGTTTTCTAAAAATAGCTAGCACTTTATCATTAATAAATAATATACAAAGTCTCTACCAAAAGATCATAGAATCATAGAATCATAGAATCATTAAGGTTGGAAAAGACCTCTAAGATCATCGAGTCCAACCGTCAACCCAACACCACCATGCCCACTAAACCATGTCCCTAAGCGCCTCATCTACACGTCTTTTCAATACCTCCAGGGATGGTGACTCAACCACTTCCCTGGGCAGCCTGTTCCAGTCCTTGATAACCCTTTCAGTGAAGAAATTTCTCCTAATATCCAATCTAAACCTCCCCTGGCACAACTTGAGGCCATTTCCTCTCATCCTATCGCTAGTTGCTTGGCAGAAGAGACCAACACCCACCTCGCTGCAACCTCCTTTCAGGTAGTTGTAGAGGGCAATAAGGTCTCCCCTGAGCCCCCTCTTCTCCAGACTAAATAGTCCCAGTTCCCTCAGCCGCTCCTCATAAGACTTGTTCTCCAGACCCTTCACCAGCTTCGTTGCCCTTCTCTGGACACGCTCCAGCACCTCAATGTCCTTCTTGTAGTGAGGGGCCCAAAACAGAACACAGTATTCAAGGTGCGGCCTCACCAGTGCCGAGTACAGGGGCACGATCGCTTCCCTAGTCCTGCTGGCCACACTATTTCTGATACAGACCAGGATGCCATTGGCCTTCTTGGCCACCTGGGCACACTGCCGGCTCATGTTCAGCCGGCTGTCAACCAGCACCCCCAAGTCCTTTTCTGCCAGGCAGCTTTCCAGCCACTCTTCCCCAAGCCTGTAGCATTTCATGGGGTTGTTGTGGCCAAAGTGCAGGACCCGGCACTTGGCCTTGTTGAATCTCATACAGTTGGCCTCAGCCCATCGATCCAGCCTGTCCAGATCCCTCTGCAGAGCCTTCCTACCCTCGAGCAGATCGACACTCCTGCCCAACTTGGTGTCATCTGCAAACTTACTGAGGGAGCACTCAATCCCCTCGTCCAGATCATTGATAAAGATATTAAACAAGACCGGCCCCAAAACTGAGCCTTGGGGGACACCGCTTGTGACCGGCAAACTGATGGAACAGTATGGCCTCTTTTATCCAAAACATGCTATTGTTTTGCCTCAAAACCTGGCTGATTTCCTTGTGTGACTGTCTCAGAGGAAAATAAATGAGCTTTTTACCACAGCGTTGTTCATGGCTTTTTAAGTGCCTGAAATTAACATGTCTGGAAGACTCTGATGAACTTGAGTAGTGAGGAGAATAGGAGAAGAGGTGAACAGGAGAATAGCCTAACAGACTCAACCATGAGTATGTTAGACATGGAAAGTTACTTTACCTTATGGTTAATGTTGTGTATATGTGTTTACATGGTATGTGAAATGGGAGAGGGAACTTTCACTGTCACCTTGATAGTCTGACATAAACCAGTGAACATATATGAGCTAAAGATGCAAGAATTACCTATGGGTCTCAAAACTGTACTGCATACAGAGCTGAAGGGAAGCGGATGGCAGTGGCAATGAAGTGTAGATACAGAAATTTACCTATTGATAAAATGTATTCTAGGTTCTGGGTGTCCTTTCTGTCCTCTTTCCATCAGGTGGAGAGTAAAGGTCATTCACAGGGGCTGGCTGGAGGAAGACTGTATAAATAAAGGAGCTTTCCCTGTGTTTTTATACAAAGAAAGTAAGACTGGACAGTGTGCATTACAGCAGAGCTTCACCTAGCTTTACAGCTCCAGAGCTTTGAAGTATTTTAATACCTAAAGGCTATTTTTAAAGACTATTTCTAAAGACTGTGTTGACAGTGTTAACTAGTGTGCATTTCTCCTTGCAACACAGCGTATCAAAACCTGTTATTCTCACTGTTCATTCTGCCCTATTGGGCACATAATGGCATGTCATGGCTTCTTGAAAGTGAGAAGCTTGACAGTTGTTTTAAATCTGTATTAAGGAAATGAGGTCTAATTCTGATTCTTATTTTTTCATCAAAATGGGTTATCAGTCTTTCAGATCTCTTGGGTTTTAGGGATGCCAGACAGTGGAAGATTCAGAGTGCTCCAAACATGAACATAGCTCCAGATAAGTGGGAGGCAGGGTAGGAGGAAGGAGGAGAGGGGTTGTTACTTCAGCTAAAAAGCTCTGTTCTTTACATGACTTACCCAAAGACTTGCTAGAAATCAGCAGCAGATCTAGAAACAGAATACAGTTATATTGCTTTCCAGTCTGAATACTGTCCTTACTCTAGTCATAGTAAATCTTTCACTTGAAAATATGTAAATGGTTGTGGTAATACAATGGAGTCATTTTGCTTTTGCAATGTTATTCCTGTTCAATTTGGTATTTTGAATGTAGGCTATTTGGATCATGTTTTATCCAAATCTTAATTTTTCATAGTGTGGTGTCATTCTGAATAGGATTAGAATAAATGGTATTTTATCAATGCACACATTTTTGTAGCACGGATTGTGAGATAAACAGACGATAATTACTCTGCCTTGGCTATGCCTCTGTTTAAAATTATGAAAGAAAAGATCAGTCATTTTCTATTCCATTTCCTTTGCCTTTTTCTATCCTACTGAACCTGTTCCACTTATTAACATTTGCAATATGCAGATATTTTGTGCATATAACTGGAAAGTGGTAGCTATTATACGTTGGCTAATGCTGTTACAAAACTGTGTGGAGAGCAACAGCTTAACAGGAATCTGCAAATCCACCCCAGAAAAGCAATGATTAGTGACAGCTGGTGAACTCAGTTAGTCAACATAGTTGTATTTGGAGGAAGGCAACTAATTTAACAGACCCACCTGCTGGAAGAGCTCAGCTGAGCTAGAAGTGTGACTAGAAAAAGCATGTGTAGGTCAGCAACCTAGGTCTAATAGGATTAAAGCCAGGTCTTCTTTTTACTCTGTTGCAAGAAAAAAACCAGAAATATGAAAGGAGAAGAAAGTCATATCCACAAAAAGTTCAGGCTGAATTTTCATATTTTTCTGACTGCATGGAGAAGGCTCCTGTGGAGAAATCCTTGGTCATGGGACACTGAAAAAAGAAATATCTTGGAAGACAGGTTCAGATGTCACACTGAGAAACAATGCTTAGCATGGTAGTGTTTTGGACTGTGTGGTTTGGCCTCTGATGAACAATTCTTATTGTAAAATGGGAAGTGCTAAATGAGTTGTGCTCAGGGCGTTGGCTTGCAGAAGAGCTGGGCTGAAGCTGACAGCAGCACTCATTGATGTCAGCTCTCTGTTGTCCTGCTCTTAATCCAAGGAACTGTACCACTGAGGCAGCTGTTATGGACGTGCTTTGTGTTGCATGTAGACTAATGGTATATATAACAATAGTAATGGGTCAAGAGTATAAGCCAGGCTGTAAATAATGGTATAGAGCTAGGAAGAAACTTATTTTTGGGTATGGTCTTCCAGTATTGTGTGCTGTGGAGTTTATTACTCCTTCCTCTCAAATGTCTGGTACTGGTCTTAGCTGAAGGGCAGTACTGGAGCAGGCTATTGATCTGATCCAGTTTAGTGATTCTATAGTCCTACTGAGAATAAGCTGATGCACTATGAGCAACTTACTGTAATGTAGTTTTTATATTATTCCTAACTTCATAACACAATCCGTTGTGCTCCAAACACTGATCTTTCTAGTACCACTGTTCAAATGAAGCCCAACTGAAAATACACAGGGGCTCAACAGCATTATGAACAGAGCTTGACATACATCAGGGAGTTCAGTCAGATTCTTAAATTCTTAAACTGTATTGATTGACTTTATGGCATGTATTCATTCTCTGTGCTCCTGAAAACTAACTCTATCCAGAAAGGAAGTTCTGTGTAGTGATAGGAATTCTTCAGTACTGCAGCATAAATAGCACTGTTTCTACTGTAATACCTTTCTCACTTTCTCACAACAGATTTTTCTCTTCAAGTGATGCAACCTTTTCTTGATGGCTATGCACCCATCTCTCTTGTACTGATGGCCCATTTTCCTGTTGTCCCTGGTGCTGCCTTCACATTGGTTCTCATCTAACCCCATGCATTTGTGCTCTATTCTGGCTCCAGGTTTTTTCCAGTCTTAGCTGTTGTGTCAAAAACCAGGAAGTAGCATGGAGATCTTGTGGGAATTGCAAGCTGGGGATTAAGGACCATATTCCATTTCTGAAAAGGTATTTAGGGTAGTGAATATCACCCCTTTGTAGCTGGAAGTTCCAGTATTCACCTGTTGGTTGGGCCTAAAGGCCTCCAAGTCTGTTCTGCATGAGGCTGGGGAGGTTAAGAGGGATGAGGTGAGAGAGAGAGGAGAGAGACAGCGCAGGTTTCTTTCTGGATCTTGGTAAGAAAGGCCCAACAACAGATGTCTTAATAACTGCTTTAATGAGACAGAATAAGAAAATGAATATAGATAGCATATATATAATGAATATAGATACCTTCAGATATTGGGCACTCCGTGTTTGTGCAGCATCAGATGGAGCCCAGATGGATTTTCCCCTGCTGCGCTGCACAGAGCGGATCCAACCCTGTCTGTGGAGAGAACCTCTCCCTTTTGGTCCTTTGAGCTAACATGCAATTTCCTTACAAGGAAACAACTCTATTCCTAAAGGATGTTATCATGAGAACTTCTTGCCGCACTTTCAGATAAGGCAAGGCCACCCAGGTAGTGTAATTGCTGGTATTGAGTGGGAGCTACCTGCAGCCTCCTCTGTTACAATTTGCTGGTTGAGTTTATCCTGCAGCTAAGGAATTTGTGCAGCACAGCACAGTCCTACACCCACTCAGGTTAACTGTTCTGTGGATTGCTAACTCCTAAACATACAGCAGTTTCTCAGTCAGGATCAATACAAAGACCTAGAGTGAGAATCAGAGAAAGAGATGTTACATCATGAATTCTGCTTTTTGGTTGCTCAGGTGCTCAATACTGAGCATATAACTTCTCTGTGACAGCTCCCACAACAGTAAATTACCAGTGCCAGCTTGTGTGCTGAAACTGGCAGGTGAAAGCGCTGATGCCCAGTCTTTCACAGGCCTAGACCCTCAGTTGACTCTCCTGTCTCTGGGCTGCAATGTCATCTCCACAATTTCTGAGTATCCCATACTTCTATCTTCTGATAACTGCGCAGGGGGATTTGTCTGTGTTGCTTTCCTTTTGGTTTTCCCTGTATTTCCTTTCCTGGTGCTTCAGGAGGCTCTGAGCAGATTCTTACCTTTATCTCAGTCTTAAAATTTCTGTAGAAAAACACTGCAGGGGAAGCTCTTTGTTTCAATGTCTTGCTTCATGTTTCAAGGAACCAAGACTTTTCTCAACAGACCAAGAGAATCATGGCCAAATATATTCCTTGGAACATCATGGCAACAGACTTATCACACTGGGAATCTGATAGTGCCTGTACCAGCAGAGAGTATGTAATGGGTCGAGAGATAATGCACAGGCATCTCAGATATATCTGTCTCTCCTGCTGCCCTGTGCCTCAGTTCTGATGGAGGCACTTTTGCCAAATGGTTACCACTTAACCTGTTTGCTAAAAACAAGCAGGGAGAAATATGGGTCAAACTGGGAGTTCTCACTGTGTACCTGGAAGGGCAACCATGGAGGAGTAACTTTACTTGTAAGTGAATGCAGAACATGAGGTTATATCAGCTGAGAGTAATCTTTAAGACTGCTCATTTCAAGACAATTAAGTTTAGTTCATGAAAGCACAGGGTGGCAGAAAAGGCCCCACTTTATTTGCAGATGAAGGAAAGGGGATCTGAGAGCATTTTGGTTAAGGTGAGATCACTTATTTTCATTAACTCAGATAAGTTGAGGACTATCAAAGTATCATTCTGCCTGGCAAGGGTTACACATTCTTATATTATTGAGGAGACTGTCACGTGACTCCATCTTGTGAGTCTTGACTGAAAATGCCTTTAAATAGCAAATATGTCTGTGTTTAATGTGGTTTTGCATTGTTAGACTTGACATACAAACAATGAAATGAGAGGAGTGTTAAATATAAATCAGTGCTTGGAATGCCATGCTTATGCAAGAAACCACACCAAACTGTGAGGGAAACACGGAGAAAAAAAAAAAATCACAAATATTAGTGGGAAACAAATGTGCTTTGGGGTTGCCAGCCAAAGCATACAGGGGTAATAAAACAAAAGGGATTTTGGAAAGGGAAAAAAGGCAGAGCTGAAACTGGGAGTCTATTCTCTTGTTTCCCTCACCTCTCATTGTAGGTGTAGAACAATATAGCATTCATGTCCAAAATGCCTCGCAGATGTTCTGCTGGTGGAATGGGATGGGCATGTGTCAAGAGCAAAGTCCACATCCTGTTTATGCTCTGACTGCTGTCTGTCTTAAAGGCTTTCCATGGGCCTTAAGACAGTAACAAGACTCAACTCAAAGTTGAGTTCTTTCTAAAATGTCTGTATCAGGACATTGATGCTTAATTAGGAATGGAAGTGTGCTAATGTGCTGGTTTCACTACAGCACGTACAACCCATCACAAATATTTACCTAGCTATTGGGTTCTTTAAGAAGATCTCTTTCTATCTCTTCCCTCTGCTGTGTACTTAGAAGTAGTAACTTTCCCTTTTTATAGCAAATGTGGTGATACTCTAGGTTTTGTCATCCTAAGTGGTCACCTCTGCAATTAAGGTCCTTCTAACCAGGAGTGGCCCTTGCCCTGGGAATAGCAGGATGCATTCACACCAGGGGTTTATAACCCATGATAACGTGTTACTGAGACTCATTTCCCCCTTGTGCTACACAAAGCCCAGCACCACGACACACAGGAAACACAGGAAAAGGCAGTATGCTGTACCTGTGCAGTAGCCCTCAGTGGATATTTTCCCATCTGTTCCCAAAGCTGCAGAGCTGCACAAGGCTAAGTGTGAGAAGTGACGCATGGGAGAAGGTTACATAGTCCCAGCTGTCCTTTATTGTAAATTATCACCACTTGTCTCATGAACAAAATCGTATAGTCCTGTGTTTCAGCCTTCCATTTTAAAATGATGTTGAACAAAGATGTTCTTGCATTACAGAGTCCTCATGCATTTGTATATCGGCATAGAAGACCTCAGTGGGGCTTTCACAGGCTATATGCAAGCTATCATGCAGCAACTTAGGCTAAGTGTGAAAGGGGACACGCAGAAGAAAGATGCAAGGTAATGGCCATTTATCCTGTTTTCCACTACATAAACAGCTAGTATTCTTGCCTCGTTAGTATTGTCTTGATAATGAATAACCTATACCATTCTGGCTTTTAAGGTGTTTTCCTCAAATTTCCATTGTTTTGTATGTGTGCAGACAGGAACACACATCTACTGTAAAGTTCTTGAGGAGATATCCACCAGCTGCAAAGCATTATAGCCACCACTGCTTTTAACTATTTATTTAGCAGCATTTAATTGGTAGAAAATGATTTCTCTGATTGCACTTAACAATAATGAAACACTTATTGGATTCCCTCTAATAACATTTTAAATAGGGAAAAAACCACTGCCCACACATCTTCTAATAAGGAGCATCCACTGAGTTTAATTAAATCACATAAATGAGAGTCCTATTGTTCTTATCCTACACAGCCTCCCCCTTCTTAAGAACCAGAAGAGCTCAGTTTTAAAGAATCTCTTGCTAGTTATTAGATCCAGGCTGTGATGACTGGAGTTGAGAAAAGTGTCAGAGACTTTCAGAGAAACTGTCCTGGCAGTAAATTCTTTTCCTTAGATTCAAGCAGCTGCATAACATGATGCATGGTGAACTCATTTGGCTGCAGTCAATGAATGTACCAGAAGCAGCCACAAATAATATTGAGGGTGAAGGTTGTTTTGTCTTTTTATTTCATTCCATTTGTTTTACATATGCCATGACTTCTGAGGAGGGCAGATGTAATACCCCTTCTGTCCCCTGACACAGATGGGGTATGGAGAAATTCATGAAGGAAACAGCTAGACTGCCATTGCACACGGGTAGTGGGAATCGGTTTTATTTTTGTTCCATGCTTCTGTAATGTTGGGAGAGAAATAATGAGGAATTTGTTTCCTTCGAGTGGTATGTATTGGAGAGAAGGTGAAATGGCATACAAGGTTTTAATGGTTTCTGGAAAGCAGCTGCTATGTGAAGAAGAATAAAATGGTTAGAGACACCCCCAGGATATGAAGAACTACTCCAGAGCTTCACTTTTGTGCCTTTGCAGACCTGGAATAGATTGTTTTCCAGAAAAAGGGGCACAGTTAGATCCTTGTTTTTAGGGAGAGGCCTATCCTTTCTGATAAAATTTAGAGACATCTTTCCCTCTGTGACCTTTTATCTGAGCTGAGTGGGAGCCATGGCCATGCACTGATGCTATTTGGGAGAGAAATTTTGCCATTGGTCTTCATATTTTTCCTCTTCTATGAGTTCTCCTGTTTTCTACTCATGAGTTTAACTTTCTGAGCCAAGTAATGATCTGTGCAGCTCTCTGTTACTAAAGAAATGTCCAAAGCAGCTTTACCATGTAAGATACATAAAGGATGCAGAGTTGACAGATATGCACACAATTTTAGTGCTTCGCTACTATTACCAGAAACGGTAAGTACCTGTACCTAGAGATAATAAAAAACTCGTTTTCTTCCAACTTCGTCCTTGTAGAGAAGAATTACTGGGAATGGAAGAAACACATCTAGTCCAACACCCCTGCTCCAATTAGAGTAGGTTGCTCAAGGCCTTCTCCAGTTGAGTTTTGATTATCTCCAAGGATGGAGACTCCACAACCTCCCTAGGTAACCTGTTCCAGTCATCAACCACCCTTGCAGTAAAAAAGGTTCTGTTATGTTTAAGTGTAATTTCCTGGATTTCCATTTATGCCCATTGCCTCTTGTCCTGTTACTGGGCCCCACGGAGAAGAGTCTAGCTCTGTCTTCTTTACTTTCTCCCATCAGGTATTTATACACACCGACAAGATCTCCCCTGAGCCTTCTGCTCTCCAGGCAGTCTCAGGTCGCTCCTTGTATGTCAGGTCCTCCAAGTCCCTTAACCATCTTCATGACCCTTTGCTGGACTGACTCCAGTATGCCCATCTCTCTTTTGTACTGGGGAGCCCAGAACTGGACCCAGCACTCCAGATGCACTCTCACCAAGGGCTGAGTAGAGGGGAAGGATCACCTCCCTCAACCTTCTGGCAATGCTCTTCCTACTGCAGCCCAGGATGGCATTGGGCTTCTTTGCTGCAGCAGGGCACTTTGCAGGCTTGTTGGCCACCAGGACTCACAGGTCCTTTTCTGCAAAGCTGGTCTCCAGCCAGTCAGCCCTCAGCTTGTACTGGAGCATGGTGTTATATCTCCAAAGATGCAGGACTTTGTACTTTCCTTTATTGAACTTCATGAGACTCCTGTTGGCCTATTTGTCCAGCCTGTCAAGGACCCTCTGAATGGCAGCACAACCTTCTAGTGTATCAGGCATTCCTCCCAGTTTTGTATCATCTGCAAATTTGCTGAGGATGTACTCTGTCCCATTGTCTAAGACATTAATGAAGAGGTTAAACAGTACTGGCCCCAGTACCTATCCCTGGGGTGCACCACTTGTGACTGGCCTCCTGCTGGACTTCATGTTGCCAATCACAACCCTGTAAGTCTGGCAGCTCAGCCAGTTTTCAGTCCATGTCACTCTCCACTTACCTAGTCTGTGTTTTTGTCACTTTGTCTATGAAGATGTTATGGGACACAGTGTCAAAAACCTTTCTAAAGTCAAGGTAAGAAGTGTCCACTGCTCTCCCCTCATCCACAAAACTGCTTATCACATTGTAGAAGACTATCAGTTTGCTCAAGCATTATTTACCTTTCATAAATCCATACTGGCTTGTCTCAATTGCCTTCTTGTCCTTAGCATATCTTGAAATTGTTTCCAGGATTACTTGTTCCATCACCTTTCTGGGCCCTGAGGTGAGGCTGGCCAGCCTATAGCTCCTCACATCCTGCTGCTTGCCTTTCTTGAAGATAGCAGTGATGGTTGCTTTCTGCCAGTCCTCAGGAACCTCCCCCAGTTGCTATGACCTTTCAAAGATAATCGAGAGTGGCCTTGGTAAGGGGGGAAGTATGAAAATGAATCTAGCTGCTCTGGTTAAGTGTTGTCTATCTGCCTGCTTGCCTTGAACTTAAGTCAGCCATTTCAAACATAATCACTTCTTAGATTTTAAAGAGATACAGCTTTTCTATGCAGTTTTCAAGATATGTTATTCACTTGTGTTAAAACATGAAGTGGTAGAGTTTGACTCTGCCTCTAAGACCAGATTCTTGCTGGTGCTGATCAGTATTGTCTTTAATGGCATTACACAAATGAGAACATGATATAGGGGACAGCTATTTATGTGATTATAACTATTCACTGTAGATGTTTTTGATTCTCTGGCAACATGCAAAACCAATCATCTGTTTCTTTCTGTGCAGTTACATAAACACTGAACATCTTGACCCTTCGTCGTGAGAAGAGTGATGTCATGAAAATACCCATCTGTGGTATTAATGCTCAGCAGCTGTGATCTTTTTATGGATAAATAAATATTCATGTACGCATCTGTGATTTCTGTGATATTTCTGATACCTGGTTCTAACAAGACTGTATCATGGGAATCTATTTAAGAAACTCATTTGCTGCCCAGCCTCAACAAGACATTATGTTTATAACTTTAAATTACTGCTATTTTCCCTTAACGACCCTGCCTCCCCCTGCCTGGGCAGTTAAATAATTAAAAAAGAATGCACAAGAGTTCTATTTTCAGCTCTCATATAAGCTTTTAAGCCTATTATACTTAAATACAAACTTATAAATTGCTTTTGGGAGTGTTAAGCATCTACAACTTCAGATAACATTGTTTGTGATGAACATGCCTTTAAACTAGGCCTGAAGATCTCTGCTTTGATAGGAAGCTGAAATATTTAAAATTAGTGGTCTTTCAGCAGCTTTTTCTTTAAACTTTATTGTGTCTCAGTTCCTAAGCTGTGGACTTAGCCTAGTAATGCTTTATTCATTAGAAAGTATCTTGCAGTCCTTCAGAAGGGTCAGCTTAAAAGGTGAAGCAAACAGCTAGTGTCTAAGTATCAAGCAGCAGAAAAGGAGGTTGTTTTCTAAAAAGAGAAAATCGGTCTTTTTCTACCTTAATAGTCTCTACAATATTATCCCTTTTGAAGATTAACTTGTATTTATATAAAAAGCACGAAGAAATTCATATGACATGTTGCATTTTATTTCTCTAGGACTAGGTTACATGACTGGTTGATGTGAGCAGGGATAACAAGTTGTTTCTGAAAGAGCAGAGTTTAATTAAAAAAATCCCTGAGGATTTATACACAATGCATATATTTGGTGTAAATACATACTTACATAGTCAGTATAGAGTTTGATACTGCATCAGAATAGTAGTCTTAGTTCAGTCAGAACTGATTGAAATCACTGATGAAACTTAATAAAATTTAATCAAACTGCTTAAGGCTTGAGAAGAAATTAATGTCTGTATTAATAGCATCACCAATTTTAATCGTGAGGTAATAAAAACAATAGAAACAGACAATAACCTTCCGCCTCCTTTGCATTAAAGATCATAAACCAGCATTTTTTCGTAAGTTCTGTCCATGCTGTAGGAGGTATCATGATTAACTGCATGAATGGGCACCTTTGATGCTTATGGAAAAGGGATTGACTGAAAAGCTAAATATAATTTCTACAAACTTAAATTGGTTGTTTGACTGCATAATCAGCAGTAGACAGAAGGAGCCAGGTAGAAAATTACTTAGGTATTTCAGTCTTTTAATTCTACTCTCACAAGTGGTGCAACAATTTCAGAAGGAGATATTGGTCTAATTGGCCAATGAGAAAGTGATACAGTGATGTATACATCCTCTGTGTGGTAGATTAAATAAGTGATAGTAATTCAGCTTTCTATAGGGAGAAAATCCTGGAGCCACAAGCATATTACTGTGTTGATAAGGTGAATCAAATTTTATGATTCTAAAGCTGCAGCAGGGATTGAATTTTGGATGGTTTTAAAAGCAGTGGCAGGTAGATTAGACATGGTAATAGCTCTGTTTTCTGATTATTCTTTAGTAATGTTGTTCTTAGTTGGACAGTTGTAATTTTTCAGGATCTTGAGGTTTTGCTTTTGTCGTGGTTTAACCCAGCAGGCAGCTAAACACCACACAGCCGTTTGCTCACTCCCCCACAGTGGGATGGGGGAGAGAATCGGAAAAAAGGTAAGAACTGTGGGTTGAGATAAAGACAATTTAATAGGACAGAAAAGGAAGGGAAAATAATGATAATGATAAAAGAATATACAAAGCAAGTGATGCACAATGCAATTGTTCACCACCCGCTGGCCAATGCCCAGCCAGTTCCTGAGCAGCAGCTGCGCCCTGCCCCGGCCGACTCCCCCCAGTTTTTTGTTCAGCATGATGTCATATGGTATGGAATATCCGTTTGGCCAGTTTGGGTCAGCCGTCCTGGCTATGCTCCCTCCCAGCTTCTTGTGCACCTGGCAGAGCATGGGAAGCTGAAAAGTCCTTGACTAGTGTAAACACTACTTAGCAACAACTAAAACATCAGTGCGTTATCAACATTATTCTCATGCTAAATCCAAAACACAGCACTATACCAGCTGCTAGGAAAAAAATTAACTCTATCCCAGCTGTAACCAGGACAGCTTTGTAGTCCTCAGAAACAAGCTGTACGCAGTACACCTGTTGTCAGATGCCCAGTCTCTTTGGAAGATGTATCTATGTTGGATGTCACAACATTTAAAGTAAACCTCAACAGCAATAAAGTCTTCCAACCTCAGATCCCAAGCTTTAGATGTCCGTGTTTTGCAAATTACTTCTCTATCTCTCAATTACCAGTAAAATCTGAACATGCTGCTCACTTGCCACTTACTTTGGCCAAAATGTATTTTTTTACACATCATTTTGTATGAAGGACAGCTATGGGGTGTACTTCTGTGTCTTGGATCGAACATAAACAATATTTGCATAACTTTTCTTGATTTCAGTTGTCTCATATCCCTTAGAGTTATTTTTTGGATTTTTTTTTTTTAAATTTGAATTTCCGTAAACAACTAAGCTAAAAAAAGAATCCTTCTACCTGCTATCCTTCTTTACCACAAAACCCAACCCTCTCCAGATCAGTTCCAAACAAATCTGACAGAGGTTTAAGGGTTTCAAATTAATTACATTTTTACAAATTTCACTAAAAGTGGGTATCTAGATGCACAGCACGATTCTATTAATGTTCCTACTGAGGGAGAAGCTGCAGTAGGTTCATGTTATTTATTGACTGTCAGGGTGTCCAGAAAGAAGACAGACTTCTGGAGTTTTCTAGCCACTAGACAACGTCATTTGGACTGCTCATTTGTTTGGATGTCAAAGTGAGCTCCAGAAAACCAAATTCTTTTGTCCAGGTTTTATTTTTTAGCTTTTTAAGAAGAACAATTATATATTAGTTTCCTATTGTGGGTATTTATCTGGAGTTTTTATTAGAACTTCTGGTATCATCCAGCATGAGGCTCTTTAGAAAATTCATCAAGTTATTTTCTGAGTCTAAACAGTGATATGAATATATTAAAAATGGTTGATACTGTGAAAACTCTAAATTACAGTAGGTGAGATTTCTCTCATGCACAGACTTTTAGTTATTAGGCTTTGAACCTGCTCTAATATCTATTTTAAAGGAGCTGTAGTTTCAAGTGTTTGAATCACCTTTGAACATAAGCAAGTATTCACAAACATTTCTGTCAAACACAAGTTGCGTGCATAGTGGTCAGGCTGGTCAAGCTCTGCTAACAGTCAGCTTATAATCAAATGAAATAAACTTAGCTTCCTCTTGAGATCTCATGTGCAAGTAAGGTACATACAAGGCATGAACTGCTGAAACAAAGTGATGAACCATGGGGTATACAAACCTGAAGTTTAAGCCAAAGCTGTAGCCTGGATGATCTGTTTTTGCCAAATCTTCTGGGCTTGCTACAGCAAAGAAGAATGATATGGATGAATTTGAGGATAACAGTAAAGTACATTACTGATGATGAAAACTATGAGGAGCAAGCTGGAAGAAAGCGTAAGGACCTGTTTGAGTAAAATGAATATGAAGGATGGAGTCATGGTCTAGGCAGTTGGAGGTTTGTTGATTTAGGATGGAGTATGGTAGGTAGGGAGACAATAAACTGGCTCTGGTAGCATGCAGTGAGGAAAGCCAGAATGTGTATTGCCAGCTGCCTATCTCCCTTCTTTGTCAGACTGGTTCAAAAACTGGTGAGTTGTTGCAATGGGCAAGGTTTTCTTGTTTGTTATTCATACACTTCTTGATGAATACAAGTGAGGGAATTGGCCCTGCTTGAGCAGGAGTGGGGTGGACAAGACAACCTCCAGAGGTCCCTTCCAACCTAAACCATTTTGTGATTCTGTGAACAATGGATTTTGCAAGGTCAGAAAAGAAGATGTTGCCATAAGAACTCCAAATGTGAGTCTACTGAAGAATTACAACCTTACCTGTGTACAAAATTGCATTTTCAGATGCTGTGTGGGAAGAACTGTCTATGATGTCTCAAAAATCGTATCCACGTGTCTCCAAGATGAGACCATGGTTAATGACCACCAGTTAGTGGCAAGATGATGGTGCTTCTCTTTCTCAGTCAAAATAGATGTGATACAGACAGGAACTGATGGTATATAAGATAGCAACACTGTGCAGAAAGTACTGAGACTAAGTGGTTAATGTGTTGTTGATAAACTATCTAGGATAATGCTCAGGGCACCAGATTACATTATTAATGCTGTACTGAAAGGAATATCAAGGGGCTTTTGTGGTTTATGAAGTAAACTGCTTTCACTTGGTAGTAAATACAAGACGATGATGCAGGCAAATAGTAATCATGAAACCACAGCAAAGAAGCTTTAAAAATGCCAATGCATACACAATGAAATTACAGGGAAAATTACTCATTTTCAGAATCCTTTATTTTCTTTTTCATACAAAATAAAGCTTTGATCAGAGGTGTATCTGGCTATGAGATAAGTAGACTATTGCCCCAAAATATCAGTCACTTGTGGCTTTCTGTACTGGGAGAATCAACCCTTTTAGAATGATGTCTCTTGCAGAAATGAATAGGTAGATTGCAGCTGTTAGTCTCTGCCCACATGGGACAAAGGGCATACTTTTCCCCAGGAAATGAGATCTAGCACTTATTCCTTATGATAACTAATAAAAACCCTTTTAAGCAAAGAAAAGGAGGATAAAACACAGACACATACATTTTCTGTCCTGCTACTGTGGTCTAGGTAAGAACTTGATAGTAGTCCAAATGCTTTCTCTGAGAAGGATTTGATGATAGAAGTTCATCTGCTCTGATTTGCTATATCCATGTTGGTAAATTCAAAGGAAAACTACTTTTCCTGGTTTTGTAAGACTTTTTTTCTAGAAATAAAAAGGAATTACTTTTATAGTAGAGAGATCTATCCTTTTATCCCTAAACCCTGGTGCTGGTGTTTCTGTGTATTGAAGCCAAAGGATTTCTTTGGAACACGTTCAGACTTGCTCCTTCTAGTGTCTTTGGCGTCCTTTGCACAGATTTTTTCCTCTCAAGTGTTAGGATTATCTTGATTTGGAAGGAAACCGCTTTAAAGTTGACCATGTCTTTACCATTCTGCTAATTTTTTAAAAAAAGTCAACAGTGATGAAAATAATAAGAATAATAAACTCCTTGACTTCATTCAAACTTGAAACTCAAAACTTGACTAAAAAGACAAAATATCATCACTTTGCTTACCTTGGAGGCCATTCCCACGAGATACTTTTATTTGTTAGGGAAAAACCTGATACTTTAGACTCTGGAGCTCTGGAAACGTCCACATTTTGCTACTTAATGTCTAAACTTCTGAATGAGTTTTCTAAAATGTCTAAAAACTTTGGAATGCACTTTAAGAATGAGTCATGGGAAGTATTTTAAACATGCTTATCATTTAGGAGCTAGGTTAAGTGACTAACTTGCGAGAATCATTCCTTACTAAGGTGCTACGCTCTTCCATGTATTTTATGTAGACCATATACGTTACATACTTCCTCTGATTAGTCGCAGCAATCTCTTAGTTTCTTGTCTTATTTTTTTCCCACGTTAACTCAAAATCCTCATCTTTCTTACTACAGAAATGATAGCCAGTTCCTAGGTCTTGTTTTACTTGAAAATATTCCAGAACAAGCTTTTAGAATGATATTCCTGTGGATACACAAAATTCTGCAGCTCACTGGACTAGAGAGCTTTTGACATTCTCCCTGCCACTCCACACAGCACAGCACAGCTCCTCATTTGTATCAAGCTGCCAATCTTCCTTGTGCACCTACTATCCTAGGATCCCCTTGTCTGTATACTTATTCAAAAGCTCTCAACTACTCATAAACCATTTTGTATCTCTCTTTGTACCACATGCTAGTTATTAGCTCCATTCAGTGCTGTTTGTGGGTCTAGTCATATGGCATGTCTTAGATTTTTTTGCCCTGTGGGAAGGGAATCCTTCCTGCAGAGCAGTCAAGACCTATGAACAACTAGCATAGCAAATGGTAGCAGAATGTGAGTTAGGGCAAAACCGAAGCTCTTCAGTCAAGTTACAGCAACTACAAGTAGTGCTCCTGCTGTATGTACTGAGAGAAGGTGACTGTAACTCTGCAAGAGATGTTGCCACCCAGTTCTGTCACAGAGGTTTGCACTGATGGGGGCAGGACCTTGAATCCAATTAACTTGCCTTCCTCTGCTAGTGCCAGCTTTCTGAGAAGGCACAGATCTACCAGACATCAGACTCTTGTCTGGCACATTACATCTCGAAGGAGAGACCTGTGTGTTCTAGGTTCTAGAAATCCAGGTGGAGACTGCTGTGGAGCACTCCTGCTGGAAGACATAAGAGAAACTGCAATAAAATCCAGTAGGTGCATTTAATAAGCTAGTTCCAAATGATGGCCAAACACTTCTGTTTCTGGTGTGTTGGTCTATACGCCTCTTTATGCGCATAGTTTCTTACCAAAGCCAGATGCTTAATGTTTGCTTATTGAAACTAGAAAATCAGCTATATAGCTGACCAAGTATGCTGCTCATTCCTCTTCTTGTTGAAAGGCTTAATTTTTTCTGTTTGGCTGGCTGCTTACCCCAAGATGGAGGTAACCATCAGTATTAAATGCAATGAATGGCATTGTTGCTTGATTTCTAGAACTGCTTTTACAACAGACAAGAAAGCAAGGGAGGAAAAGTACTTTGGTACACGGTTTGATCAGCGTTTTGAGCTCTGAGTTATACTGTATGCTTAATTTTGGCAGTTTGCCTTAAGACTGTGAATAAAACTCTCTGCATCTTGAAAGGTAATAATAACCATTAATTTTGTTTACTAAACAAGAGTCCTATGAAAAAAAGATAAGGCAAGATGTCCACTACCGCTTGTCTGCCTCCCTTTTTGCCTACTATTCTCACTTTCCTATTGGGTGTAGTCAGACAGAATGAGGGTAAAGCAATTTGTGGCATAGCTGTTTCTTCTGATTAACAACTACATGGTATTTCTTACTGTCTAAGTACTCCAAGCATCATGACCCTCGGGCATGCTGGTGTAACAGCAAAACAGCTGATTTTTATATATTTGGAAACTTTGTTCCATTGGAAGAATTGTGATTTCTTAGGTTAAAAGAATGCTGAGAGATCTTCCCTTATCCTGAAACAGCCAACAGTCCAGAGCACTTGCCTTGTACTCAGAGCAGAGTGGCCCAGGGTGGTATCTTTTACACCAGGTATGTCCTTCAACAATGGACTCTTCTATGAAGAGGGGACTGTTTCTGGATTTTCATGATGCTTCACTACATCTCAGATTTCTCCTGATAAAGAGTGGGGGAAAGAGGAAAAGGCAAAATAACAATGTCTTGTGACATTAAACTTGTTCTCTCTCTAGTTTATCAGCTCCAGATGGCAACTTAATTTTGTAATTAAGCAAAAGAACAAACTTTTAGAGCATTTTAGCATTACAGCATTTAGCATTAGAGCATTTAGAGCATTTTAGCATTAGAGCATTTTGTCAGTGTGCTCAGAAAGCAGAAGAAGGGGTAGAAGAAGGGCTCCTGGAAAAGGCAGAGAGCTTTCAGGAGAGTATTCACATTTAGGGATGGTAATTTGAACTGACATGGAATGCAGCAACTCTGCCTGTGAACCTTGAGACATTATTTACGTGTTCTCCACAGCATATGAAGAGATACAATGCCAGCTGTTGTTTTTTTCCCTCTCCCAGATGGTAGCTGATGCTGCTGTAAAATGCCTCCTCTGGAACAGGAAGAGTCTCCTAAGGCTTTCTCAATGCATTGTTTGTGAACACAGTGATTTGGATATGTCACTGTCATGTACTAAGTACATATGTGTACTCAGCTTGTTGAACTTCAGTTTCATGTGTTTTAAGTCCGTCCTGTTGTGTTGAATCTGAGGTTCAGCTCATCCACACACACAGCCCAAATCAGCAATGACTAATAGATGTTTACACAAATACAGTTAACTTCCTTCTTTGCAGAATGCTTTCTGTCTTCTTACAGCCAGCATTTAAGGTGTGAGAACACCTTCTCATCAGTTTGGGAGATTTTTAGATGCATCATTTTAATGTGACTGGTATGTCTATAAAGCTTCTTTCTTTCCTAGTTGTTGGAGAAGCTTTTTCACTTGCTCATAAAGAGTTTGTGCAAAGTGGAACCTATGCTTCAAGAAGCAGATACTGGCTTTTTCTAGTGGGACCCCCACGTTCCCTTTCAAACCCACAAGTCAATTTTCAGCTAGTTTAGTTAGGTTTTGGATAAACGTCTCTTTCTTATCTGTCATCTAGGAAAACACAGAGTATGCTAAGCCTCTTGGAATGACAAAAGTACCTCCATCATCCTTACTGAACACTGTGGATGTGGGAGCAAAATGCTCTTCCATTGCCATCAAGCAGTCCTGTCATTATTCATGACACTAACTATTCAGGAACTATTCATTATGCTTACTATTCAGGAACTTTCCACAGCTGTCAAATGGGCCTTAAAACAACCAGAAACACCCTGTAGGATTTGTGACTTGGTGCAAGAGAAAGATTAGGTGCTAGATACATCAGATATCTTGTTTAAATGTAATTCAGATAATCAAAGTTCAGAGACTGAATTCCCTGTACAGTTCGCGGAGAGAGGTAAGTCTCTGACAAAGAAGCAATTCTGAACTCCTTTACTGTATACCTGAAGTGGACAGTCTGAATAGCACTTCTAATACAGCTTAGTATCACTAAGTGTTGCCTGCCTCCAGGAGAATATCTTGAAGCTTGTTCTAGTACACTAAACTGGCTAGCTGTCAATTAGTGGAGGCTGTGATAGTGAACTTCCAAATTGTAATGGCCACTTTCTTCACCCTGCTAAGGAAACTGTTGATGTTTGTCTTCAGCTTCTGTTTCTCAGAGTGAGTTTGCACTGGTTTCTAGAAAAATGACTTTGTCATCACACCATTCCATGCAGGTCATGCCAGGTCTGCATTACTATTGTGTCCAAGCTGAAACCAGATGTGGTGTTCCACTGAACAATGCTGCTCTGAAAAAAAGTTATGTGGGTTTTGCTTGGTCTTATCTTCCTCCGCTATCTCACTTTTGAAGTCTCCCAACTCATCTGCAGTCAGCTGGACTCATGGCTCCTAAGACCTATAAAACTGCTGATGGTAACGAATGACAAGATTATAACATCTAATAGCATCTTCCACATGTTGCTTTTCTGCTATCTAAAACCTGGACTGCATTATTGAAGCAGATGATTTATGGGATACTGGAAGATTTAAGTGAGAGAATTGTTTCCTTTATCCCTTTTTAAGTCCTAGAATCCAATTAGACATTGTACAGTGGGCTGCAAAATAGTTACAGAGTGCATACTGTTCACTGGAATAGTTTGCATCATGCAATTTCCCCCCCCCCCCAATGCCATGCAGCTGTTCTAAAAGAGCACTGAGCTATGTGGGAACATGGAGATTAGCTTAAGCCAAAACACAGTCAGACATTCGTGGACATAGCTGTAGTAAAGACAGGTGTGCTTAAAAGTAAGATACTTAACAGAGCTAGGTTACCTTTTGCTTTGCTTTCATTACTGAGATATTTCAACACCTAAATAACTGTTGCGGACTTTGGTTAAAGTTAATTGCAAATTAATTCATTAACTTCTAAACGTTTATGTAAAAAAAAGGAACATGAAGAAATTAACCCCTCAAGCTTGAAGTTTAATGCAATCCTGCACATATATAGCAGCAGTTCCTGGAAAGCACAATGGAGCCAAAATATAGCCAGTGCTGTAACTGTTGAAAAGGTATCTGTGTCTTAAACCACATAAACTGCACACAGAACTTGGTATATTTGTCCTTCTGGCTTCTGGTCTGGGCAGACCATGTTTGCAAACCATGACTCTGCAGTCAGAGCAGATGTGGCAGTAGAGTTGTGACCCGGCATATCTTGCTCTCTTCTTGTTTTCCATGCTTTGTAACACAGAAGCAGAGGATTTGGCCCTGGAAGAAGTATTGCAAAGCTTGGCCCATACGCCGAGAGAAGAAACACTGAAGCTGTTGGGTGAACAGTATTGGATTTTTCACTCTTATTGACAATCCTATTGTATTCCTTTTAAACCAATTGGATCAGATGGAGGGTGGGAAGAATTGTTTTTTCAGGGAAGAGAAAATTCTCAAGACTCCTCAACAGCAGTGTCAGGCAGAGAAGTCCAGAGAGGACTCCTGAGAGGAGCAGGGAGTAGACAGCCACATCTTGGAGGCCATAAAATTTCTTGGTTACAAAAGGAAACTGAGTGGAGGTTGCTGCAACTAAGATAATCACTGATTCTAAGCCTGGGAGCTAAGACAGGACTAAAAAGATACAATGGCAGGGGAAAAGTTGTGTTTCAATATTTCTTGGGTTTTGATGTGCGTTGTCCATGTCGTGTTGTCGTCCCCCCGCAATTCTTTAGTTGCTTTTTACATTTAAAAGTATATTAGTTTTCTTTGGGGAAGTCACTGAGAAAGAAGATCAATGCAAACCTACCTCCCTGCTCTGGCTGACTTGTAACTTCATCACAGATATCTGGCAGGAATGGAAGGCATTATACTTTCTGAGGATACTGTTTTTCATGCCAGGAATCAACTTCAAACAGTTTTGCTTACGTGGGGTGTTTTTATTTTATAACCTTTTTCTTGCGTTGTTGTGAGTTGTTTACTTTCGGCATGCGTAACAGCCAATGGTAGCTCTGATTTTCTTGATCCTGCCCTGTGATGATATCTAACCTCCAAATATGATGACTTCTGGTGAATCAGTGCATCCCGAAGCCCAGGGTTCAGCTGGCATTTCGCACAGCATGCTGATAGAGGTGGCTGAGCTTTTGATGCAGCTGTGCCTGCCCTTGAAGTACAGATGAGTTCTTTACATAGATAACCATGTTATGATTCAGATTTGGTTTCAAGTAAATAAACCAAAAAAGATTAAAATTTAACAGTCCAGCAGAAACAGATATGTTCCATTTTTCTCAGTCTTGTACTTTGGTCTTTTTGCAGTAATATTAGTTAGGTTGGTTTAGGTTGAGTGTCTTTTCCAAAAATTATCTCATCCGAACAGTGATTAAAAAGAATTTTAGTAGTCACCCCAGTTAAGCAAAAAGTACGTGAAAGAACTGATACATTCATCTGAAAACACTTGAGTTTCCCAGTGTGGTTTTTTTTCATGTGGTTTTTCTGGTACTTTCTGCTGTGGAGTATCCTCCTTGGGAAATAATTCCATGCTCTCCGAAAAACATATTCCAGCTTCCGCTTTTAACCAGAAGACTATGTATGTGAAACCAGATCCTTATTCTTTTTATTCAATTATGCTAATTATGCTAGAAAAGCTTTTTATAATGCCTTCTGGGAAATATGTATTATATGAACAAGACATTTCCTGATATGGACTGAACATTACACTTGTATATGTCAAATATTAAGAAAAGTTATTCTATGGTGTCCCATTTCTCCTGAAAAATAAATAACACAGAAAATATTTCTAGTAGATGAATCTGAACTGGCAAGTGATTCAAATCCAAATAATTTGCTCAGGGCTATCACTTTCTTCCTTTCCTTCCCTCTCCCTGTGTAAAGCAGTCCTCAAGGATCTGTCTGAGAAAAGACTAATTTGTGGTGCTATGCAGAAAGCTGCTTAAACTGACAGCAATCTTAGCATCATGCTCTGAAGAAGTCCACTTGGTATGCTCCTCACTTGTCTCTCGTTTGTGCTCCCCTGATGATTATTGAGTCATTATATTAATTATATCCAGTGGAGGGGAATAATCACCTGAGATACAGGTCATTCAATTTCCCTTTGTGTGTGTGACTGGTCCTTACGAAGCATCTATTTAAAGGGCTTGCTCAGAAACTGATTTTCTGTAGAAAATGCCATTAGATTATTATTTTTCCTCAAAATGCCTTTAGACATCAAGAATAGAGAATAGTGACTCAGAAGAATGTGTTTTCTTTCCTCTCCACTTAGACATCCCATAATCAATGTTTTTATCTGTTGGTATGCCATGTGTGGACAATATTCTTGCTGCTGCAAGGTTCAGAGCACTTGTAAATCTGTCATTTTAATTCATAGCTGATCTAATCCATCAGGTTATTTTTAAGGAAAATGAGTTATCAAATGGACTGGACATTTGATAATGTCACTTTATTCTTTTCTTTGCTGACCTATATCTATAGCAAATATATCATGTTCAAAATCATAAACACATACACATTGACAAGAAGACAACTTCCAGTGTTCTGGCTTTTGAGATGTCTGCAGCTCAACAGGTGCTTGATTTGTCATCTCTCCCAGTTATTTATTTATTTGTATGGAGTGAGTTGCTGTATTTTCAGAACTCCTCTCAAAGAGGAGGACTGGAATGTTGGTGCTGAATGGGAATGGCCCCTTTGCTTTCATTCGTAAGATTCAACCCCCTGCTACTGCAGTTTAGTTAATATCAGATCATGAAACACTTTTCTTCCATTTTCTTTGTTGTGCATTGTGTGACTGGGAAATCAGTCCTTCATAGGATAATGATTTCTTAGAACTCTCCTTCTTCAGAGGAAATAATGTGTGCTGTTGCCAGCTGTAGCATCATTAGCATGGTAGCATGGTTACAGCTTGATGCTTCCTACTGGGAAATCTCCCCTCTGATTTCTGAAGGATCCTGTTGGGGATCTGTAAAATTTTCCTTGCAGACATGGTGTGAGACCTCCACAAGGTTTGGGGAAGGTCAAATAGAGGTCCATCAGGGTCTGAACCTGTTCTGAATGCTGCTTACTAATGTAATATAATATAATAGGGTATAATAATAGCTGCCTTTTTTTTTTGCTTTGTAAGCCTGTTTAGATGAGTTTCCCATTCCCATTTCTGCATCAGAGTATCCTATTTTTCAGCACTGATGAAACTAAATATTGCATCTTCACCCCCCCCGGTCCTCATTTTATGTCCTAATGCGTTCACAGAAAGAAAAAAAAACATGGGCAAGAATATTGCATTTTGTCTTATAGACAAAAGACATTCGATGAGAACTCAAGCAAAAAACCCTGTATTTTGCTACTTCGCTGTCATTCTCCTCCCCTTCTTTCTTCCCATGCCTTCCCAACTACTTCTTTTTCTGTGTTGTACTCTGAAGGCTCTGGTGCAGTGCATAATGACATTGTCTCCAGCAAATTATTTTATCCAACCTAAATGAAATGTTACAGCACTCTTTTTTACATCTCTCAGTGCCTAGAGTGAAAGGATTTGCAGATTTCTTCATGGATTATTGAAAAGGAAAATCTTTATGGGAATGATTGGTAAGGTCGTGCTCCCACAGGATAATCTATAAGATTTTGATTCCATCTACATGTTACGTCATTTTTACAGGACTGGCCACCAAATCAGGAAATGAAATTTTTAGAGAGGTTTTCAGGAGCATTTTCAAGCTATAAAGCATGCTGTTAAGAGTAACTGAAATGCAAAGTAGACAATTTTCAGATCAAACTTCAAATTCTTTCTTTCCTTTGAAATTGCTGTAATTATAGCTGAGGGAATTTTTTGTATGTGTGCATTTGTAAATTTCTTTCAAAAAGGGTTGTAATGATAAAATTACAAAGTTTGATCAGAAGCAGAATTACATAGGTCCAAAACTCATTACAAAAAGTTTTACTAAAACCAGCTGTTGTAATATTGATATGAGACAGAACAGAACGGCTTGTTCATAGCAGGCAAAGTTTCACTGCTTAATAACGACTACTTTGGATTCAGTCCAGTGAATAGTTTAACTCTATAAATAATGCAATCTTGCTACAATTTCCCCTCTCAAGATTTGGTCTCCTTGATGATTTCAAACCTGCCCTGTCCCATGGTATTATTATACTGCTTTAAATGGCTGTGAATTGCTGACTCTTGGTAGCTATGTGGACTTTTTTCCTGTTTTCTCTTTCAAACTGACCCTTCAGTTTAAAGTAAATTATCAAAAAAGAAAAGAAAAACAGGTCATACTGTCCCTGTGTGGCTTATTCTACTGGAGACAACCACAAAATGAGACTTCTTTTCAGTTGCAGTATTACTTTATTCATTTCACTTGGGAATTACTTATTTAACTTTGGTAATTTATTTAATTTCAGTGTCTTTCAAAGCCAGGGGAATGTGCATTTCTTTTTCATGCAGCTAAGAGAGTGGAGAAGGTGGGGAGATGGCTGGCTACACATCTCCACTAGTTGAAGGAACACAGCTTCTGGATGTGCAACTTCATGCCAGGTATTGCCCATAAGAATATCTCCCTACCCTGTGAAGTTTTTAGACATTCTGCTGTAAAAAGTGAATGCCTTTTTCTGTGGTCATACTTGGTCTTCACTGTACAAAACACTCACCATATCCTCAGAGCATATAGTTACAAATCAGGAGTCATAGCCTTCCAGCTCCTTAGGGTTTTAAAAAAAATGGTGACCCTACATTTTGGGTTTGAATCTGTGTGTTTTTTCTGGCCTTGTTTCAAATTTTTCTATGCGATTGTGGTGGCAGCTTTCATTAGCAAAGATCAGCATCTGTGCAAGTACATCTATAAACTAGAGTAGAGACATTGCAGCACCTGCCAGCACCCTGGATCCCACTTCAGCCCCTTTCCAGTTAAATATATGATTCTGGAAAGGCTGTGGGAAGGATGAAAGGGGAATAAATGCAGGGAGCTGAAGTTTCACCAAGAGATGAGTCATCTCAGAGTTCACATTTGTGTGTGTGCATGCATTTGTGTATGTTTGGTTTTTGTTTTTGCTACTTTCATTAACTTATAGATGGCTAAGCAGGAATCAGATGTCAGCTTCCTCTGACTCCTTTTAAATCCGCCATAAAAATGTGTCTTGAGTCTTACGTTTTCTGTGCGTTTTGAATTCATTCTGCATCATTTCTGTTCACTTGTATAAGTAAAACTGCTAACAAGTATTATAATTTCTTAAAGCATTTAAAGGAGTGAATGGAGACTTAATGGCTGTGGCAGACTGCGCTATCTGTCATTCATTGAACCTGGAGACAAGATTTTGAAAACTTGAGGCAATTGAACTGAATTTCAAAAGTGCTGGGAAGTTACTTGCTGCAGCAACCTCCATCTGGAATCAGTGGTGAGGGTAGGGATCTAAGTTGTTCAGAAGGACAGGCAATGTGCAGTGGGTTTATTCTGTATCATTGCCAGCTCTGTGGACATTTGAATAGAAAATATAGTGGAAATAGTGGCTGTATCAGGTCTGCCAGCTTTCCTGATTTTATTGAAAGGCTGCTGCTGTTTTCCTTACTCCATCCCAACAATTGTAGTCATATGATTGCACAAGAATTTTGGCCTTGATTTATTAAGAAAGAATTTCTAAACCCCAGGTTAGGGAGGGAAAGCATGAACAAGTGAGACTACAAATGTGCATGAGATACTCAGAGCTAAATAAGAATGAATTTTAAATTCAATCTTTTTGTAACATCATTGTTTTTTTGCTGCTACTCACTAACTTTTGGAAGCTTCCTCAAGATTTTTTCCATGTCTGAGGTTAGCAGGAGTGGTGTATTTCCTTTTCAAGGCATATCCTCCACAATGCAAACAGCTGGAAGAGGCTTCTACAGGAAGCAAGTTCTCTCTGAAGTGGGACGATTTGGAAGGACCCAGTATAGTGTCTCTCTCTTTGTCTTTTTAGGTTTTCTGAAGTATGAAAGCAAGTCCAAAGTTCAGCAAAAGTCTCGCAAACAATATGTTTGCTATCTGACTACTAGTGTAGTAACCATCTTAAGTAAAAGCAAACATGAGGTAGCAGGAATTCTGTGCATTAGTTTAAGGGTAATAGACATAATGGCATTTTGTCTGGACTAACTTTCTTGCAAGAATGTCTTCTGAGCTATTTCTCAGATGAGAAAAAGAAGTATTTTTCCAGAATAGCTAAATAAATTTGTAATGATTTTTAGGTGTATTACCTGTATCTGAAGTTCCTGTAGTATACAGGCTCATCTTGCAACCATCTCTTCACCTAAATGGCCAGTAAATGCTGGTATAGCACGATGTCATACAGTCATCATGCAAGCAAGGAACATTATTTGAGTTTATGCTTTGTGAAAATACTGTGTAATTATACATAATACTATGTATTATGACAAGAAAGAGTAGAAATGAAAGAATACTGTAAAGAAGATAACAGAGGTGATGTTAAATATGCTAAATCCATGCATATAGTAAACAGAAAAAATCTATAATTAAAGAAGGATTTTTTTATCATTTTCCTTCTCTAACTTCGTTGCAAAACTCACTTAAAGTGTAAAGTCAATTCTAAAATTATATGTTTTCCTGTAGTTACTACCTGTAATCCTAACTAATTGTAACATAGATTCTATCATCTACATAACAAATTTAATTTAAAACTCTCTAATCTGCCACATACATTGTCTGCATTCTATCATGCTCTGTCTTGCTGCTGAGATAGAATCAAGTTTAATTATAAATGAACTCTGTATTTTATCCTCTCTGTAGAATCCACAATAGAGATGACAGGGAATAAGAATTTAACTGAAATGGCGAAGTTAAAACAAGAATTTTTACTGTTTGTTTGAGTCCCAACAGTACAAAGTGTGAGAAAAAAAATAAGTGAACCACCATGGAAGAACACTTTCTCCTTTTTGTAACTTCATTGCTTCTCTATGATTGACGTTCTTCAGATGCTGAATTCAGAAATATAAATTGTTAAGCACAGATTTTTATCTTGAATACCAACATAAACATTTTCACTGGCTTTTTAGACTAAATCTTTCCTTTTAAAGATGAATAGATAGCTGTTTCATGTCAAAGCAACTATTTCACATCTATATTTAATTTGTAAAGTTTTTTTATGCTTGTGATCTATTTACTGAAAAATGCAACATTATTTTACAGCCAGTCCTTCTTTTTTTGCACCATCCCTTCCCATCCCAACCCATCTCAGCCTATCTCACCCCATCCCTAAATGAAACATGATTTCTTTTCAAAAAGCAGAAAACATTCTAAAGCTGAAATCCAGCACATTACATTTGCCAGTTCTAATAAGCGCTATATAAAATTTGTTGGAAAAAGTTATTAACTTAAAATAATCTTTTTTAATCCATTCCATGAACAATTTGATAACAGCTTTTAACATGTTTCTTCCCATGTTAACTTTTATCTTGTATATTATTTCTCAAATGTGCACACATGATTCTTGTAATGATTTATTCATTTGCAGAAAACTACAGAAGTATATAATCATGTCTATTTGGGCCAGACGTTCCTAAAGCAATTGTCTTAGGCATATCCTGAACACCCAGTATACAAAGACACACTCAATTTGTAAGTGTTTACTAGAGATCATTGCAAGCAATACAAAGATTATTTTTACGTATCTTCATATTCTCATTTCTGTCTCTCTGACACAGTCATAATTGTGCCAGTAATTCTCTGAGGAGGAAGAGTGCAATTGGCTGATAGCACTTGTGGGAAGACCATCCCTGTGGTTTGCTCTGTCAGGTGGATAACCAGCAGCTATTGACATTGCAGAGCACAGAGAAATACAGTCTATAAAACAAGCTCTCACTGTGTCTTCTCAGACCTAGTGATGTTAGAAAGAAGAGAGCCACAGAGCTGGCCAAAAGTCTCATAGCACCTATCAGTCCTGCGCTGTTTGGGTGGGGATTGCAACTTAGTACTCCAGAGAGGACTCCATTTATGTGTACCTGTTTCAGTGCTCTCTGGAAGAGAGTGATAGGCTTATTTGCTTTGAGACAACTGGCAAATGAGGACTCAAAAGTATTAGCTTTCTTTTTCTGATGGTTTCATTGACATCTAAGCAGATGGCATTGCTGCATTGTATTCAGTAATAGTTTCACATATATTCACTGGCATTTCATAGTGTTTCAAACTTATGCAATCATTAAATGCTTTTCTTTGTCAACATTGTTTTGTATCCATTTTGTGTCCTACAGATACTGCTACTTGCCGTGTGGCAGTTGTTCTAGAAAGAAAGAATTTCTTATGTACTTCTAACCATTGTTCATGCTTTCTACATTTTCTAATACTTTTCTTGTGTGTCTTATGGTAGAATCTTAGATATTGGAAGGAGGTGGCAGATCGTCCATTGCCCAAGGAAAGATGTGTGTATGATTCTTAAAGTAGAGAAATTTTGCAGTTCAGGATAGATGTGTGTTGAAGGAACTCTAGATTAGTCATGGTAAGTTGATTCTTAGCCAGATATTAGTGTAGTTTGTGGCTTAAAATATTACTAGCATTTAGGAAAATCCAGGAAGTGTCAATGAATTTAGCAGACTGATCTTAACTGACTATTCTCACATCTGCAGCCATCTATTCCTCCTGATTCATTTTCTTTTTGTAAAAAAACCCGCTTGGATAGGAAAGTGGGATGTTTACCATAGTTGCAAATTTTGGGTGGGGTGCTTTAAATAAAAGTAACAGGAGAAGGAAAGATATGATCTGTATGTAATTTAAAAGAAATACCTGCCTAGTATTTTTGGAATCTGAAAACTGTTAAGGCAAGAAGTCTGGATTAGTGTCTTAGATGGAACAAATAATTACATAAAAATTCATTTTTACTGGGAGTAAAACAGGATAATTGGGTCCTAGTTTTGTAAGCAGAGAGCAAGCAGAAGTAGTTGCAGGGAAAGCAGCAACATCTACATGTTTATGTTCATCTTACCCAGCTGCTGCCTTCTTATTCTGTTTAAAATAGTGTATTTATGCTTTGCATGAAAGTATCTATGTATGGGTATATAATATTTATGGGTATAAACATTTATTTACATATACATATAAATGTATATATTTTGTTTGTGTGCATGTGTAAGTAGGAATCATACAAAACAATACTGCATATAATAGCTTTCACTGGTCAGATTCTCTAAGCAACCACCAAAGTACTATTTGGTTTTAAGAGATTAGGTTGTGGGACTTGGACGCATTATGCTGCAATATCTTTTGCAACATTCAGTCCAAGAGAAATGAGGGGGAAAAAGATAATCTAACAAGTTATATCCCTTATCAGTTTAATATACAACAACATCAGGCTCACTGAAGGAAAAGAAACTTGATTCACTTGTCAATTCAGTTATGATGTACTATTGCACTATGAATATGTATAAATGAAATCTGAAAGCAGTTACAACAGTATTTACCAAAATAATTCCTACAACAAGTTTAGAGGACTATTTTTCATTAACCAGACTTTGACTGTTTCAGAGGTGATTAGTAAACTGGATAAAAGAGAACTATGTTCATCTTTGACTCAAAATTAGAATTAATAATGAATGTAAATCTCTTAAGATTCAAAAATAGTTTGCTAAGTTCTGTCTTTAGTTTTTGCATCTTTATACTTCCTAAGTCTGGAATCAATAGACTTCTGGGAAAGGTTATTCTAATTGTTCTTTGTCAGACACAGATGGAAAGCAGGGTGTATAAAAGTATTTGGTGAGACTCCATTCATTTGAAATTTCCAGGTCAGTTTTTCAGTATTAGGAGTTTGGATTCTACAGATAAGAAAGTAACAGTGGTGAAGAAAATTGTCCACTGCTTGTTTCAGAAAACTGGCAGCTGTTACCCTTGTTAATTTAATGAAACTTCAAGAAGATAAAAACAATCTCACTTCATTTAAAAAAAGATGTTTCACTTCTGTCTTTAGTACAAGCTTCATTGATTTCTATACCATTCAGACATGAAATAAGAATGTTAAGTTATTCCTTACAGGGCATGAGAGACTTTGTAATATATTAGCATTTTGACATAGGCATTATTTTAAAACTTGTCCAGTGTTTTCTTTGTGCTTGTCCCTGGTTGCAGTAATTGTCTGGGTATGTTTGTAAGGCACAAGTAGCAAGAGCTGTTATCTGAATTTTAGCCCTTGCACAGTGATGATAAGGGGGGCTAACAAGGCTTGGAAATGTGGACTTCCTATCCTGGTGCAGGGCTGGAGCTTGACTGCAGGTTCTCTCAAATTGCTCTGCTGAGTGTGAGATTCAGGTGGGAACTTGCAGCCCTGCGCAGAAGACCTGCCATATGACATGATGCAGAGCTATGTCTGTGCTGTACCGTGTGTGTAAGTGGGGAGGAACATGTCCACACCCAGCCATTGACATTAGGTGCGCATGTTTGGTCATACCGTTCTTGGACAAAGCAAAACAATTTCTGAGCAGGGTTTGAAGGAACTGAAAGTTCACTGCAGTTTACCCACTTGGCTCAGTGGATTGGAAACCAGGTATGATTTTAGCTCTCTCTGGAACTCACCCATTTTATAATGCATGTGTAGGAGAAAACACCATATGAATATGGAGAGCTTTCTGCAGGCTCCCACACCTAAGCAGCAGATACAATCTTTTGCAGATGAAGTAATTGCCTGGGAAATAATTTTAAGGAGTATTGAAACAAATAATTCTGGCTGTGTGTCCAGATATCCACAGACAAGTACAGAAACAACCCAGGAAAATAACGGCTTTGGAAGCACTCTGCCAGACTGTGCTAACCTACTTGTAAAGATCCCAGGATCATTTGCCCTGGTTAACGGTTTGTACACAGGCATAACAAGAGGATGGCTTAGGAACATTGCAATAGGCACAGACTTAATCCCTATGCTATGGAAAAGAGCAGTGGTATCACAGCAGGATTTACAGCAGAAAAAGCTGATATGGTTTTGTTTTCCTCATCTCCTTGCAAATTATAGTAACACATGTCCAGCAAAAATGGTTATTAAAGTAGAATTGAACTCCTGCCCTGCAAGCTATTTCAAAGAAACACTGTTTTGTAACTTGCTCACGGTAGTATTTTTCTCAGAACTTCATGGGAGACATGACAAGCTGTGTTAAAACTAAAACACAACAAAAAATTAAAACAATAATGACTATTCAAGCTAACAGAAGAATCCAGCTGTAATTTAGAGGGTGCATAAAAGTTTTTTAGATTAATACTTTGAATTATGTTTAGATTACCAATGACTGGAGAAAGTGTTTCAAGGGTTTCCAAGGGTTTGTATTTGAGTGACTAAGACCAGGGACAGTCACTTACCAGCACTGGGGATATGGTTTTGGGATTTAAAATGTACCTTTTCAGTGTTAGGAAGGCAGGAGGGAAGACCGGGGTCTGCATTGATGCACCACTGTCAGAAAAGGTATTTATCCATGTGTTGATCCAGCCTTAAAAGTTGCTCCTACCTGAAGACTGTGCATCATGCACTGGGTGCCATTAGACTCTAATGCATCATATACTTTATCTTTTACTGCAGTGCTTTCAGCACCACTTAAGATTGCACTTCCCCTTAAGATTGCACTTAGAAACCAGACTACAAAGACCCCAGAAAAATTAACTATACCTATCAGTGAATGTCCTCTTCAAATGTTTCCCAACACATATGAAGTAAGAGTTTGCTTCCTTTCAGTAGCTTTTTTCCAAGCAATAACCATCATCCTAATTGGCTGTAATTTATACCCTTATTATTAGGAAATTCAGGGAATGAAAGCCAAGAGACCACCACAAGATCTGCTGAATCTGGGTCCCACATGTAATGGTGGATACATGCTTGCACATATCTGCAGAGTGGTGCTCGCACACGTGGTCTCCCTGCTGTAGACATAAAGGATTTGGCTTTAAAAGAGCTAAGTCTGGGACCAGCAGGTGCATTGCAGAAGCATTCAGAATGCCTACTCCATGGCACCACAATAATATTTGTGATGACAAAAATGCCCTTCAGATGAGTATGTTCTGCCTCAAACAAAAAGAAAACAGCACAAGAGTTGCCAAAATGCAACTCCCTTTCATGGAGAACATGTTTCGAGGAGCTTTCCAGAAATATTAAACGGCTTTAAGATAAGCTTGTCACTGGAGAAGAGATAACTACACAAATACTAAGAAGCAGCCATTTCCGGCCACTGCTGCTCCAAGAGAAATCTGAATTATTCTGAAAGAAGCTTATAAGAAAGTGTATGGAAGGTCTTTTTAAAATGTCAGAAAATGAGAAAAAATATGTAAAGATTGTATGAGGACAAAGAAATCAATGAGGGAGATGTGAGAGAAGATTTGGTCAGAAGAATGACATTTTTAGTAATTTATCTGAAAAATTCACAATTACTGTAGGTAATCTGCAGGCTGACAGTGGGTGTTTGCATGTGTATGCATACAGAAAAATGATAAAGTTTAGTCAAAATGTGACACTTCAGCCTTTTGGTATTGTGGTCAAGAATGTTCTTGATTTCAAGGACCAGATTTCAGTTAAATGTAAAATGGAGTAGCCTGACTGGCTTCCAAGGAGATCCATGGTTTTGAACCACTGACGATCTGTTGCACACATCATGGGGTCTAAAAGGACCATCTGCATTTTTTTCTTCTTGCTAGTATCCTGTTTACATTGTTCAGAAGCAATGATTTTTGACTTGCTCTTTAGGCACTTCCACTTCATGATTTGCTTTCCTTTCCCATACCTAGCTGATATTTAAGCTATTAAGAAAATATTTTGACCATGATTATAAGCCATTAACTTCCCATGATGAAGATGTATATATGAGAATGCATTATCTTATTAGAGATAAGAATTACCAGGCACTGCACAAATTTTCCTTCAATTAGTAGGTTACATCTAGAGTGCCCTGAACTTCTTGCTCTATCATGTTCAATCAGCAGGCAGCTCTTAGTTTGTTCACAGTCATCATGCTGCTGTTTCCTGAGGAGTTTGACATCAGCAAGAGAGTCTGTAGAACTATTTGGAATTTACAATAAAGGTCCTTATTATATGAGATGCTTAGGGATACTTCTAGTTTAAAAAAAAAAAAAAAAGTAGATAAATTTAAAACACTGGTGCAGTTGTAAGCTAGCTGTGTAGTTGTGTTGCTCTTGTCTGCATTTCAGGCTGTTGTTGGCCACCATGATTTTACAAGATGTGGGTGTAGGTTTTTGCCTCTGAGCCAAGAGTAGGAGCCTCCATAACAAACTTGTATCCTTGATCCTGACTGTAACTATGGAGACTGGGAAAGGAAAGAGCTATCTTCAAGGGCTTCTGAGCAGGAGAAGGGTCATAGCTGGAGAAAAAGGCCAAGCAACTCTGCACTCAATAAACTGAAGCAGGAAACCGCAGCATGACTCATTTCTTATGCGTAATGTATCATCAGAGCTCTCCCGTTACAGTTCACTGGTGGAAATGAAGTTCATCTTTCTCTGGCTTTCAGGAAACTGCTGAGAGAAAATTCCTTTAGGGAAGCCACAGCTCCAGTGCTGGGCGTTTTGCAAGCAGAAAGGCAACACTGATACTGCTGTTCGACACAAACTGATACTTTGCATAATCTCACCTCCAGCTGGAGTATCAGGTTCTCTTCAGAACACCTTTGCTTGGTGAGAACTTCAGTAGCCTGGTATCTACAGTCTCAGTGAGGGAGCACTAGCATTGTAGGCTGGGTGGATCAACTCCTTTCTTCTTCTTCTCTTGCTGCTAATTTTTATGTCTCAACAGTGATGTGAACAGCAAGCAAACTAACTCTGATAACGAAAATCAACTAAAACAATGAAGTTTCTTACTAGTTTTTTTTGGACAACAATTAGCAGTTAAACCAAGTCTTGAATGGGAACCAAATTAGATTCCGTTCCTATTCTGATTTAATAACTATATTTGAGGGACTGTGATATGGGACTCTTACTGAACTTCACAACAAAACCAAGTGATTCTGTTTCCAAATTTCCCGCAGGATTTTAGGTTGGGGGAAAAAAGTCCAAGGATGTACTGACAATGCTCAGTGATTTGGGGAGATAAAGAAGGGTGTAGAGACACAGACATAGGCAATGCTGACCTAGAGCCATCTTGCTTTTTTCTTCTGAATCAAAATGTCCATAACAGAAGATTCCCATCCTGAAATATTAAACCATGGCCCCATGAGCTACAGGCTGTATTTTAAATCTGGTTTTGTTTTCACAAAAAGCTACATTAATAGTATCTTGGCATGGACTGACCACCATCAATTGTGTAAAATTCTGTTGCCTGCTGTGCTCTTCTATCATTAATAATACATCCTAAGATGGGAGTGAGAACAGAATCTTGCAATGCTAGCTGATAAGATAGCTGAAAATGCTTCTTTCATTCCAACTAGGATGATAAAAATAAGAAGGAATCTTTCATACCGTAGATGACAGATTCAAAGTTGAACTGAGAGAATCTAACCCCGCTGAAAGTCATGGAAATTCACTGCCTTGGATGAAATCAAGACTGAACTGAGAATTAAAAAAGGAAAAAAATCCTGGAGTCAGTTATATTCCCCAAGCACTGAGTTTAGCCTTGAAAATATCAGCATGATTTTATTTATGCTCTAATGATCCATCAGTGTCCCATAAATTAAGCCTGTGCAATTGAAAAAACGAATCTTTTTGTCCTACTTCTTTTTTTTCCCAGTTTTTGAATGCTTTTTTCTTCCTGTCTCTCTAAAATGTTGTCTTTAACCTCATCTGAAAATTTTATAAAATTGTTCCTAGAAATGTTATTGTTCTTCCAGACATGTTGTTTTTGAGAGTAATATCTATTAAAACAATGGTGATGAGCTGGTTTTTTGGAGGTTGGTCAAGAACTCTAAACTTGAGCCGACAAACAAGACCCCGAACTTCATGGTTTCCAAATCAATCATCTTGGAAACCTGTTTTTCGTCCAAATGAATCTTGTGTAGATGTAGCATTAGACTTTTGTTCTATCTTTCTGGAGTGAAAACACTGGTGGTTTTTGCTAATGACAAAATTTATTGTTTGCTTATTCTTATTCTGCTTTTCTCTTGCAGAGGAGAGTTCAGGTAGTTCTGGGAGGACTAGTGTGCTACTTTTCATGTTGTGGTAACAGAGAAGAGGCAGTTGCCTTAATTTCAAATGAAGTTCTGAATCTGTCCCTTGCATGTCCCTTTATAGCTAGGGAGGCCAGCAAGCTACTTTGAAAGTAAATAAAGATGTGTTGTTTCAACTCTTTAACCTGGAGAATAATTTGGCACAAGAAAAACATCTGGACTGGTCATGAACAAAAGAATGCAAGAAATTTGGAAAGGGCTTTAAGCCACAGAAGCACTGAGGTTCTGAAACAGCCTTCCTACACAACCAGTTAGATTTGCCGGGGGTTTCTTTTGCATTATCTTGTTTTCAGATTATAGTTTGATAATTCTGAATGGGATTATACAGTGTGGTTGCCTGCTTCTGCGGACAAGCAGAATTATTTACTTTGATACCTATTCCTAACATATTTGATAATCTATATTTCAAAAGAGGGGAAAACAGATTCTTTCTCTGATGTTGTTTTGTGTTGTTTAGTCCGGAAAATTGCTTGCTGAAGCATTAATAGACAGAAATTATTTTTTCTTGGTAACCATATACTTTTCATGAAATCTTTGATACCAATGACTAATACGGAACCAAATGTAACTTACGAAACGAGGATTTGAAGGGGATTTTTGCACAGTAGTTTGCTGCTATGCATAGAAAACATTTTGTTTTATGTGTAACTGTCAAATAGATCTGCTTATACAGTAGAGGTTAAAAAGTCACTGAAACTTTTTGTCACAGTATACAGTAAAATAAAGTACTCCTTCTGGGAAAGAAAAATGGTTAGTTAGAGTGAGGGTGTGGGTTCAAAAGCTATGTGAGCCAATCCAAATGCAGGTTACCACCCAAAGGGGCCTTCCTGCTCTCCCTGGGACTGTTTTTTCCCACCTTCTCCCTAATGTTTGAACTCCTATATTAGTATTTTTTAAGTGAGGTTGAATTGGGAATTTAAGGTAAAACTTGGTATTGTAAGACAAGAAGAATTTTTGAAAGCATAGCAGAGACCCTGAGACAGAGAGTACTTTCTTGTTTTCTGATAGATTATTAAGTGCCAATATTAGCTGTAAACTGAATGTAGTAGTAGCTGTGCTTGTAGGGCCACATACAGCTCCAGCAGCGCATAGGCAGAGAGTGTGGTGGGAAGGATTCCTCCCTGTCAGGCAACATGGAGAGCACTTGCTGTAGTGACACATCTATTTTCATTTGATTTCCCAGCCGTATTTTGTCCTCCTTGGCAGAATAAACACTACTGACCGAGAACATGACACGGTATACGTCTTACAATCTATTTTGACTGTTGCTGTGTTAGATAAAAACTGGGCAGAATGCCCTCTCTCCTCCTTCACCTGCTAATCCATAATCCCATGGGTTCGATTTTTCCATGTAGGGGGGAAGAGGATGACACTAGGAAAGAGATCAGAATAATACCTTGTGTCATTTTCCAAGGTCACTGCTAGACCAGTATGAGGTGAAGTGAAATAGAGTGCTCTGCAACTCTGATCAAAGCTTCCTTCCTGATCTCTTCAAGCTGCCACATTTTCAGGACTTGTCTGGATTCTGGTGGAGTCCCAACATTGTATGCGGCAAAGGTTCCTCTTTATGTTGCTGTGGGTGCTGTTCCCAGCATTTGTCTGCTTCCTGAGACAGAGCCACTTCCCTCAGCCCCTCTCGTTTCATCAGCTCCCACCTTTTAGGGACCTTTTCAACTTCTCTGAAAAGCTAAACTGTAAACTGAATATACCCAGTCTTCATATGGCAGAAGATTTCGTGGATAAATCTTCTTCTTTTTAAGAATAAAAGCACCCAATGATCTAATGAATATGTTTCTTCAATGCCCTTGACCATTCTTTGGGAATTTATCATTGTCTCTACAGATTCTGCCAGATTTGGAAGATGAACAATTCAATTTCTCTCTGATCATTGAATTCAGCTCTTTAGTTTTGGCTGATAGTAGAGTAAAACCCCATTACTGGCATCCTTAAATCTTTGTCCATTTTCCACTCTTATCTGCATCCCACTGCTTTTTAAAAATGTCTCTTCCTATGCTTCACTCTTTGTGCTACACTGGAAGGTGTTTTATAGGGGGGAAATTTTCTGTGATAAGTTCACAAAGCCCCAGTCTTATATCCAGTGTCTTGACTGGTGGATAAATTTGCTGAGTCATTACATATTTATTCCACCGTTCTTCTAGGAGGTATGATATTTGACAAATCCATGCCTTTGGGCAGTTTATTATACACCGAGAGCTAGCTAGATGATCAATTATAAATTCAGAACTAGACAGTGGAGCAAGCTCAGCTGGGGGCCATCAAGGCAATTAAGGGCTGGAGCACATGACATATAAGGAGAGGTGGAGAGAATGGGTTTGTTTAGTTTGGAAAAGACTGAGGGAGGATCTTACTACTCTTTTCAACATCAGTTAAGTGGCTACAGAATGGAGCTACATGCTTCTAGTAGGTGCACAGCAATAGGACAAGGGGCAACAGATAAAAGTTGCAGCTCAGGAAATTTGTATTAGATGTTAGGAAAGAACTTTTTCACTGTGAGGGTAGTCAAACACTGGAAAAAGCTGCCTGGAGAGGCCGTGAAATCTCCATCCTTTGAGATATTAAAAATTCAACTAGACAAAGGCCTGAGCAACCTGACATATCAAGCCCGGGCAGATGCTGGGATGCGCTCCCTGCTCTGGGATGCGCTGCTCTTTTGAAGTAGCTTTTGCTCGTGGCCCTCTGAAGTTTGAGGCAAGGGGAGAGGAGAAAGTATAAATTTCTTTATACTAAGTATAAAAATTCTTCGTATTGCAGTGGGGTGTAGAGGATATTCAGGACTGTAAGCTAGGCGGCGAATGGTGGATTTTATTTTGTCTCTGTCCATGGAGGTAGAGTGAGGACTTGGGGAAGAGTTTGCTCTCTCCCCTGTATGACCTGGCATGTCAAACAGATCACTTTAAATCAGGTCTAAATTGAAGTTGTGGATGCCCCCTCCCTGGAAGTGTTTGAGGCCAGGTTGGACGAGGCTTTGAGCAACCTGATCTAGTGGAAGGTGTCCCTGCCCATGGCAGGGGGGTTGGACTAGATGATCTTTAAGGTCCCTTCCAACCCAAACCACTCTATGATTCTATGATTCTATATCTTCAAAGGTGGATCCAATTCTGAAATTGGCTCTGTTTTGAGTGGAGGATTGGACCAGATGACCTCCAGAGGTTCCTTCCAGCCTGAATAATTCTGTATTTCTATGATTACACGTACTGTTAGAAATAGCAAACTACACACCAATAGATCACCTCTTCTATACCAATGTTTTAACATGGAACTTCCTATTTTAAAGTTCTGGAGAGTTCTGGTTCAACAAGATTCAACATGCAGGTATTTACATATCCTGTTGAATATGGCCCTAAACCACTAAAGCTAGTTAGCATTTTACTTTCTTCTTTCTGTGCTTGTGTGTACTCACTAGGGAAGCCTGAAAACATTATTTTCATAGAAGATGCAAAAGGGAAAAGAAAATTATGTAAATCCTGGGCAATGCAATCAGTAGGTTCTGGCTGTGTTAGAAGACTATCTAGAAGTCTTAGTTTCAACTATTATGAACTCTCTCAGTCTACAGCTATTGTAGTGGCTCTTCAACTTGCTAACATAATTCTGGAAGTATGGATGGATACCAACTGGGTGTTTTTATGCCATTATTTGCCAGCATACTCCATGTTGATGACCTAGTAGGTTCCCTACCTGCTGTTTCCCCAGATTTTGTATAATTTGAAAATTTTATCTGCAACAATTTCATATCTTTCAGTTTGTTATGCTCAAAATCTTGTTTATGGGCAAAGGGGAAGCACACCTTGTACATTAGTAAAGCCAAGAATTTATTATTAGTATAACTGAAATCTTAAGAGTCAAATCATCATGAGTGCAGATCTAATTGTTACAGGAAAAGAAGGAATAATAATGCAGTTAAAATTCGTATACACACACTTCGTGGTTTCTATCCCTTTTCCCAGTCTCATGTTCACCCTTCCACTGCTCCTCTGGGTCCTAAAGTCAACAGTTTCACTCTGGTGTTGTCACTGAGGAAGTTACAGACAGTTGTCAGCATCTGAAGTCCTTTGTCAGAAGGAATGTGATCTTCATGTTGGTGGTTTCTTCTTCCCCCCTGTGTGATGTACTGGGGTAGTTTTTATATGTTTGAAAAAATGCATTCACAACTTTCTCTTTCTTCATTGGTCTGCAGCTTCATGTTACACCTGAATTTATGATATATGGTGCCCTTCACATGTTAGATATTATTTCTTTGTTCTCTTTGTTACCTGTAAAACCAATCTTATCCAGCTCCAGGTGTGCATTTTTTTAACTGACCATTAGTGAGTGGTTTACAGCCATGGGGTCTCCAGCGTCAAGCCTGTGCCCCATCTCTCATCTTGCCTGTACTCCTCTGCATTGCACCCTTGTCTCCCCTTCTCAAGGGCTCTGTTATTGTACCAGACCTGTATTTCTCTACATTGCATCTTTGATTTAATCATAAAATATCTCATGCTACATGGAATAACTGTTTGCTACTGCTATCTATATAAAACTGTGGTTGTACCACACAAAGTTAAACAAAAGTAAAACAAATTAATCAGATAAACCTGGTCAATTAGGGAAATGGCTGTCACAGCTAAACCAAGTAAAAGAAAGCAACAGGTAGGCCAAGAAAATTTCAGGCAACACAAGCCTGAAGAGCCTTGGTCCAGAGGCCTTGCAAACTCAGACAAAGCTTATAGCCTGTTACTAGCAGTGGTGACACATATTAGGGGACTAAGTGGTAGGTTCTATTTGAAACACATCTGCTTGGTAACTCCCATTTACAGTTCTCAGGACAGCAGGTCCAATGGTATTACCTTCATCATCATGAACTTGCAATTTCATCTCAAAATTATGTCAGTTTAGTTTGTCAAGACATGCTTTACATAAATTAATACCCTTTAATTAGATTACTGTTTTGTGGTTCGCTATTGAGTTCCATATGAGCCATTTTTGCTGCTTTTGTCCATAATCAGTGCCTTGCTTACAAGCTTATTGTTATTTGAATTATATCTGAATTATCCTTTTAAAACACTCCGGCTTCTTTCCAGTTCTTTGAAACTCCCCCAGTTTTAAAAAGCTTATTAAAAATCAATGATGTTCTCTGTTCAGAGAACTCTTTAGGTGAATGATTTTAAAATCTTGGATTCAAAACATCCAGATATGTTTTTGACACATCTGATTTTAGTAGAGGAGAGATGGATGTCATCTAACAGATACTATATTTTCATTTTGTTTAAAACATCCCCCTCCAAAAAAAAAAAAGTTTCCAACTGATACTACAAACTTCCATGGTGGATGGGCAAATCTGGAAACTGATACCTGTGAAAAGGCCAAAACCTTGTCATTGGTGAGTTTGTTTATTCATGGGATGAGCTAACCATTCCTAGTCCAAAGGAAAATATATATGACTCTCTAAAGTGGTTTGTTAGTAGGCTGCGTAGTTTGAGATTTCTCATGAAGTTAGCCTGGGAAAGTGACAACAAAGATAAGGAAGAATGAACCTGTGAGGGGAGAAAGTGGAGTGTAGAAACGGGGCTTAGAAGATCATTAGATGTGACCTATTTGACAATGTTAAACCCTATAGGAAGCTATGTAGACACCCTCTCCCCTTTCAGAGCTTGATTTTTTTGCAAGGGTGTAAAGTGAATCTGTATTTTGTTTTTCAGTTGTACAGAGCCCCTAGGAGATCCACTCCAAGTGAGCAAATATTTAGGAGACTGTGGGGCTGAAATTGAAATTTATTCTGGTCAAGTCTACAGAAATGAACGACCATAAAAGCCAATGCAGCTAAATAGAAGAAGCTTTCTCGTAGGCAAGGAGCTTTCAGAAGGGATAAATATTATTAAAAGCAAAACATGAAAACCTAGAATCATGGACATAAAAAGCAGGACTGAATATTTTGATCAAACCAAACATTTCTTCACAGTAAGCTTCTTTATACAGCAATTAGAATCTCTTGTTCTGCTTCCTAAGTGAGAGAGCAGTTCTTAATAGCGTATTTTTATCCTGTATGAATATGCATAATTAAGTTTTTAAAACTGGAATTTGAGAATATGTTATTCTCTTCTGTGATTTACATTACACTGCCATGGATTATTAGTTGCTTTGAAGTGTTTCAAGCTTTCAATTGGTAGTTTTATGTTTTCTAAGATGGAATGAGTCCATTTGTTTGATTTAGTCCCATCAATTGTTTCTTTATTTTTTGTCTTTGGATAGACTTTTGCCAACTCATGTTATTTGACTCTTTCATATAATTATGCTTGTTGAATACCTCTTTGATATATTTTCCAGAGATTGTGTTATGTTTTAGTTCTCAATATTTCAATGAATTAGCAAGGAAACTAAGTTCATTAAAGTCTATCCAGAGCCTTTCATCTAGGACCAGCTAGTTGTTGATTTGAAATCATGTGTCCAACTTTTGCTCTTGTTTATATTTGTGTAACTTTGCTAAAGTTGATATGGTTGTGCCAGTATAATTAAGGAGAACATTTGCCCAAAGAACATTTCTAAAAAAAACAGGTCAGTGATCTGACCTGTAAAAGCAGCTTTTTGATCTTACCATGAAAAAATTTTCTGTGAAGGTAACTTCTATGTCAAAAATGGCTGAAGATAAACTGATAACCCAGAAGACTCCTGTACTGAAGTGGTTGTCCAATGTCTGTAGAGCCTTGGGGGATGGCAACTTTCAGTCTTGCGTGTAAATGGGTAAATCCAGGCTCCCAATACACTTGTTAATCTACACTGGAATGCTGCAGGACGCTACAATCTGGTGCAAAATCATGAACTTTCTGACTTGATCGTGTACCATGGAAGTAATGTAGGCCTGAAACTCACAGTTGTTCCCATTGCAGAGTTGGAATCTGTACAGTGTGGGCCAGGAAAATGATGTACTTCATTATGTAGCTCCCGATTGCATCATGCCTCATGTTCTGGTTGGTTGACTATTTTATTACAAGTGCTCCCAGTTTCTGTCATGTGATCTTAAAATTACACATTTCCTGGAAAAGAGAAGGGGCTTTCTTACACTTCAAAGCAGACATTTGTGCCAATGAATGGCATTCACCTTGCATTGACATGCATAAATCAAATTGGTTTATAATTTGGGTCTGACTTTAGCTTTTAGCAGTCAACAAAGTTCCCTTTTACAGAGGCTGAGGTTATCTTCTTGCAGTTGTCTCTGTCATACTGTAGAGTTGGAATAAGCGATCTTTCTGCTGTTAACGTGGGCTTATAATGCTACATTCAGATCTATGGCAAATGCAACTTTAATTGAATATACTGTTTCAGTTACTGTATTTACTACTGCTTAGAGCAGATCTGAATTTCGCTTCTATGTAAGGAAGGATATTTCAAGCCTACTGGTGCAGTTGCTTTTTACCTTTATTGTGCCAACAAGTGTCAGTGACCTTTTTTTTCCTGTTTCACTGCAAGACCTGAAACCGATATTTAACTTGTTGAAGAGTGGCCTTGTAGTTGTTGCTGCTTCAACTGACTGTCTTTCCCCTGAATAAAAAAAGTTATTAAATGAGGATTCTCTTTATTTATCTATTTATTCAGATTGATTCATTCAAGGTACTTACCTTAGTAAGTGCCAAAATTTCTGATTGGAACTCAGTTCATAATTTGCCAAGGAAAACTCTACAGGTACATTATACTCTTTCCAAAAATGATACTGAGTGCTGTTCAGATATCAGAAAAGGTTTAAAATGTTCTTGCAAAAGTTGCTTCTTAAGAATTGTGTTCAGTAAATTTTACTTCGTTGTAATTGCTCCATCCTTTCCCAGTATCAGTCCCCCAGAATGCTAATGTTTTGTTCTAACGTGCTCTGTACAAGCACCAAAAGTGTTGAAATTTTTCAGGGAGAAGCTACAGTTCTAATAAAGTTGCATAAAGAAGGGGAATTAGGTGAGGGAAAGAAACTGGAAGCTTTGAAAAGTGGATGTTTTCAATAAGAGATTGATGTAGCAATCTAGAAGCAAAGCTAGAAGGAAAAATAATCGTTCACTGGTATATCACATGATGTTTGAAAAAGCTATGGCATATATTGCTATCCCCTCCTTAATATTACCTTTTACAGGGGTTATATAAATGGAGGAGTACCTGGCAGTGCTATCAATCATTAATGCCTCTGTCATTGCCATATAGCTTCCTTTAATCAGTTTATGCTTGCTGATCAGAAGATGGGTTTCCTCTTGCAGAAGCAGGAAATGCCATTGCCAAATACACCTGTGCTCACTCCTGGAAGTTCTGGGTTCCCATTAACTACAGAAGGAATTCTAGATGCAAGAACTTGCTAGGCAAGCCTAAAATCTTGCCAAAAACATGCTGGAAGAATTTTTTAAAACTTTATGTAACATTTTATGTCTTTTGGTAGTTTTTGTATTCAGCTTAGAAAGTGGATGGATGTGTGGGATTTCCCATGATCCTCTCAGCAATGTGCTTTTTTAATTAAAAAAAAAAAAAAAAGACTTCTTGGGTAGCAAAAGGATACGTTTGACTAATTCATAAATTGCCTGAGCTATAGCTGGGAGTTTTGCTTCTGTTAAACAGCCCTGTTGTTTGTGATTCTGAAAGCTAGTGCAATTAACTGTTTCGCAAAATGTCTCATCCTTTTACATGTTCTTTATTTTTTTATGACTATTCCCTTTTCATTTAAACTGAAATGGGTCTGTTTATGAGTTGAGAGTAAGTTTTAATGGCAGCATAATGACAGCCCCTGGCGTGTTAGCCAGAGTGGGCACTCCCTTCCTTCCCATAAATAGGAACCATTTTATAAATGGAAACCCTTTTGCCTACTCCTTGAACAGTGCCTTTGAAAGCATTTACTTCTAAGACATTTATATGGACCAAGTGTTCCTGAAATCACTGAAAATTTATTCCTTTAAAGGTTCTGATGATTTTTTTTTTCAAATGGCAGTTTCTCTTGTACAGCTGGGAATAACATGGTATTTCAGTTCAAGAGAATTAACACAGTTTTTGTGTTGTGCCATTAACCAGTTGTGAAAGAAATTCAAGAAATTCTTTCAGTTTCTGATGTCAGGCCTATTGATGCATGAATTTCTAGGCAATTTACATACTGAGTATATGAAAGGGAAATGAAAAACTGTGCTGGGATGTGACATGTCACAATATAAGCTGTCCTAACACCATAGGTTGAGGAAAATACCATTCATAAAAATCTTTCATTTTGATATGAATCCCTTGATACGAAGACTTCATAGTGAAGTGAATGGACTACAGTTAAAATTCCTAGTTGATTTCAGAGTTCTCAGGGGCCTAAAAAGTGAACATGTGTTTTGTGTTAAATTTTCACAGAAGTATGTGCTCCAATAAAATGAAACTTTAAGCCAGCTAGTGAAAAAATGAAAATCTGAATGAGGAAATTAGGAAAATAAGGTGAAAGAGTTTGAATGTGTGATATCAACTACTCTGAGCCACAAGAATTTTAATCACTGTAAAAACATAAAGAGTTCTTAGCTGGAAAGCATGTAACAGAAGACTTACTTAGCTATGTTTACGTGAGGTAGTTCTGCAATTAAAATTGCCATGTACAACAACAGGAACCAAGGATTTTTAAATGAATGGTTTTTTGCCCAATGGCTGAATTCTTCTCCCCTTTAAACTGATGGGAGTTTTCCCATTGGCTCAAAGCAGAAATAGGAGTTGATTTTTGGACTTCAGATATCTGCTTGTTTTTTTGTTGTTGAGGAATCAGTTTATGGCTTATTTAGATATGGTTCTTGCATCTCAAACATTAAAATGCACGAATAATTGAATGTGAAAAAAATCTGACATTTGACTGGCCTGTTCCTAACTTGTCTGTTACTGACTGTCATATGCACTGGTGTTGGGAGGATCCAGAATTTTTACACCTATGAGAAAAGAAGTGTTGCTCAAACCAGCTGTAAGTGATGTTATGTTCTTGACCTTTAATCAGGAACTTAATTCTAGAGGAGTATAACAACTGTCCTTTCTCCTTGAAAAAATCACTTACTTTTTCTAATGAATACTTTAATCCATAGAAATTAATAATACATGTTTAATGTTTGGTCTCACCTTTAATTTTTATAGCGTGCATTCTTCTTGGTGCTTTTTCCGGAGAGCTAATATGTGTGGGAGGAAATGCTTTGTGTCAAAAGGATTCAAATTGTGGCTAATGTGCCACATGTGGCCCATTAAACCAGTTTATTCAGCTTATTCCCAGAAGCATCCTGCAAGCCAAATGAGTGGTTCTAATGGGGACAGCAACAGCAACCTGCTTCCAGTCACTGTCTTTCTTGGCTGTTTGGTGGCTATTCATGCCTAGTGCTGTTGCTCTGCGTTGGCTTGCTGTACAACGTGATACCATACTTGGCAGCAGGTACTAAGCAGCTGCCCTTTGTCCCCTTTCAGTTCCCTATTTTTCAGTTTGTGATCCTCTGACTCGCATATCTGCCTCTTGTTTTCATTGTCTCCTGAAACCATATGGCTTACCCCAGATTTCTTTCTGTATCTCATACTCTTCTATTTTAGGGTTAAGGGTGGGATTTAGTTTGGTAAGGGATAGGCTGATGCCTGCTCTTAATGGGGAAAACCAGCTGCAACTATGAGTAGCTCTAGAGACAATAAGCTCAGGCACTTAAAGCTGAAGGCAAGAGGAAGCCCCTCTATAAGGAGAAGGAGGTGTTGGAGTCACACCTGCCAATACCAAGGGTGGCCAACATCTCTGAGTCACACAGGGGGAGCTTATGACCATAACAATAAATAGTATGCTAGCTAATGGGGTACTGGTAACTTTTTCTTGATGATCTGAATATCTCACCTGCAACAACATAATCACTAACGTGGTCTACAGTGTTATCAGTAATGACTTAAAACAGACAGAGTCCCTGGTGCAGCACTCCAAATTCCTCATTGCCAGCAGAATCATATGGGGGAATGGTACACCAACACCCATTCTCTTGGATGCAGTCAGAGTGCTAACCTGATCCCTGAAGAGATGGAAATCCTGAACGGGAGATATTCAAAGAAGATCCAGAAGAAATAAGAGCAAAAGAAGAACTCCAAAGCAAGCAGAATCAGTTCTAACAGTGAAAGTTGCTTGTAGTATTGTCTCCAGACCCCAACAAATGTGTCTGAGCAGGTGACTATATTCTGGAAAGCAAGAAGTTTTAAGGACCATCTTAGGATGATAGAAGACCAGGAAAAGCAAATAAATAGTTTTCTAGAAAGCTGAATGTATTTTAAGAGTTTTGTCTGATAGAAACAATCTCACCTCCCCCTGTAGTATGTAGTTGTGACTCCCTAGAAGATAACTCCAAACTCCAACAGTTATAGATTCAGCGACTTCTATAGTCTGAGGAGATGTCTGTCTTTCCCTCTCAAATTCAACAGGTAATGTTGAATCTGGGTGAACTTGTATCTTCCACAAAATCCTGTGGCAAGGAATTCCACAGCTTCTATATGCAATGTTGAATAAAAAAAGAAAAAAAACAAACCTTTTTTGCTCTTGAACCTGCTTCCTCCTGGTTTCATTTGCTGCTCCTAATAATGCATACTGTATATTGCTTACATGAGATATATACTGTATTAGTACAGAGTATTATAAAAAATCAGTTATTGAAAGTGTGATAATAGGGGGATAAATTGTTGGGGAAACTCATGCATTTACATCAATAAAAATATATTTGTGTTTGTAATATCAGAATGCTGATGCTGATATGAAGCCAGCTATACAACTGACTTGTTAGAAGACATGGCTATATTCATAGTGAGAAGATAATGAGGGGTTATGTGAATATGCACAAGTATCTAATATGTAACTTACTGTCATCTACCTACCTAGTAAGGTTTGTTTGTTATGTAGGCTACTAATACATTGAAGAAATCAGTAATTGAACACTTTCCCACTCCTACATATCTTGTCTGAATTTTTTGTCTCTGTCCACTATTCATGAACTGTGTCTCTTCATCCTTACCATGAGCAACCAAATTTCATGGTTCATGACTTTCATAACTAAGATCATGCTTATTAATTATATGTCCTTATTTCTTGGATATCAAGGAAATTAAAGTTAAGTCCATAGTTTGCACAATATTATTATATCTGTGTTTTACTGATATACATGGTAATTTAGATAGATGACAAGTTAATCTTTCACATGTAAAGCTTACTTTAAGCAAAAAACTTTAATGTATTATTCAGCATGGAAATGCTAGCAACAGTTCTTGTGGTTCCTATAGCCCTGGTTAGCTGCAACTAGCAAAAATTCCTATACTTCAGTCCAAAATATTACGTAAAATGTCTTCCTGTAGGCATGAAAGGGCAAAGATTTTAATTAAGGGGTTCTGGATTTCCATAGTAATATGATTGGTTTTTTTGATCCACAAGGAAATAAATTATTAGTGAAAGTCACAGAACTTCATAGAATCCTTGCAGCATCTTTGGAGACTGAAAATACTTGTCACTTACTGGGGAAAAATATTCCTTTGCATGAGTCTATAATGGATTGAGTTTAGTAATGGAAAAGCATAACCTCCTCTGAACTCTTATTATGGAACAGAGGGATATAATTTAAAAAAAATAAAGTAATGCCATTTGCCTAATTAAAACCTTATTCTTTAACTGGATTAGATTACTTTCATTTTTTCTTCAAATCCTTTACTTGAAAATGAATGCTATGGAAGATGGAAAATCAGTTTTTATTTCTCATTGAACCTTTATTTTGTGTACTATGATTTGAATGCTGTCACTGATGGAAGAAATTGGAACATAACTAGCAGTCTAAAATCTGAGCATTTCTAGTAAAATCCTTATTTTATCATGCCAGTTCACTTTCCCATGGCCATTCCAACTGAAATTCCATTCTTACATACTTCTGAACAGGTTTTTTTTTAGCTATTTAAAAATAATATGCATTTGCTAAGCAATATCACATAAAATCTCTGTGGTATTTTCAGCATTTCCTATTCTTCTGCCACAACCCTTTTTCAAGTTGTATTTCGTGTGGAGTACACACTATAAGCAAGGGTCTTGGCTTATAAAAGATGCAGTAATAGGAGAAGTCCAGACTGTTGATATAAGAAGAAATTTTTATTTAACAAAATATCTACAAAATACAGAATTTAATGCTTTTAACTATCATTGATGAAACAGTGATTGATGCATCTTATATTTAAGCTTGATAAACAGCCACTACCATATTTGCTTCTATCTTAATCTGTGACTTCTGCATAAAAATTTCTACAGTTGAAGATGACAGAATACGCTTTTTCAATATAATACACTAGCTGCGTTTTAAAAGCATGGTCAGAGTAGCCATTTTCTAGTAATTTTTGAACAGTGCTGAATTTTGGAAATATGACTGTCTTAGACTTGTATCACGAGTGTATTTTTTGTTCTTTCATCATTATGCCATCTGGTCCCTGTGTCATCAAAGAGCGACGAATACATGAACATCTTAGAATGCTGTTACCGAAAGGCTAGTAGATAAAACAGAGGCAAAAAGGCCAGATAAAGAAAATGTATTCCCTGGAGGCCAGTGGGGAGATCCACGAGTCAGCTGTTGCTTTAGAGAAAAGTAGAGGAAGAAATCCAAGATCCAGCAGCCTGCTATATCTGTAAGAATTAAAGAAACAATACCATAGTTTTCCCTCATAACTCTAACATAAATCTATTCCTGTCTGACCTGTAAGCTGTGGTGGTGCTGGTGCTGTTGGCTGGTAAAGAGAAAGGCTGAGGCACTCTTATATAATTTCTCTCCTCTTTTTGTGCTAGTCCTAATTTTGTTGTTTGATATGGTTATTGCCAGGCTGTTCACTTTAAGTTTCTTCAAACTTGTGTATTCATATGTGTTTGGCAACCCACATGCACTCTTCCTCCAAAACCTGGGTAGAACTGCAGTTGTTTTTAATTAGGAATTATTGAATACTCGGATTAAAATTGTTCTAAAAAATTGTGTTACTTCTAAATCTCACAATGAGACAGTAAGAATTTGCTGACTCTGATTCCAAGCTGTCCCTCTAACCACATTCAGCATGAGATAATATTACCATTGACATCAGAGGCCTAATTGGTCCTGCGTTGTTTGTTACTGCGGTACTTCTGGCTATTGACTAAGGTCACAATTCACACCTACTCTTGCAGTTTCTTCTCTATCTATTATTTTCAACAGGAGTGGAAACTCAAAAGAATTTACTTCTGACAATAGAACACAATGTCTCCCTAAAACAGGCACTTTTCAAAAAGGGAGTAACATCTTGTGCAGAAAATTACCATAAGACTCATGCCAGTGGAGGCACTGGATATTCATATTAACTATTTGTGGTCTTTTTCTACTTGTTCTATGGACTTCTTACATGCTTGGGAGAAGAATGCATACAGACCTGGATGCTGCTGATCTACTCAAATCTGAAAGAGCAGCAGAATGTGAGGAATAGCATGGATGCAGAACATGCACAGATCAATTTAATAGCACTTGCAATTTGAAATGGCTCTCTAGTGAAAGTACCAAAATCTGTTATCCTAGAAAAAGGAATACCGGAGTTCTTATTTTCCCTAAAAATGGTTGAAAGTATGAGGAAGGGAAAAGAACATCAAATAAAGGTGAATTGTTTCATAGTCACACTTCTTACCTTCTTTTTGTTCTGAAAAGATGCCCATCTTTGCAAATGATCTATCCCTAATAGTTTACTTTTCATTTGCTGGTGCAAGATACAGACCGAGAATTGGTCTATTCGATGCTGTATGAGGCTGGTCACCTGCACTGATTAGAGGTTGTGCTATTAAGTCCTGAAACAGCTTACAGTTTAGTAAGGAGTGTTCTGCCCAAGGTCACAGGTTGAGTAACTGCTGAGTACTAATAGGGCAGAAAAATATTGTTTCACTGTTACTATTATGTTAAAGTGAGGAGTGTGTTCCTTCTTAAGAAGTGAGGGCATGTGGTACTGTAATAATTGTGGGCCGCACAGGACTCCATTTGGATGTGCTGAGACAAAGGGAAAAATAAGTACCTCCTACATACACACTGCTCATCTTCTGTGCTTGGTTCTGAACTCATCCTACCTTGCTGCAGTCTTTGACATTGTCGTGGTTTAACTCTGGCAGCACCTAAACACCACGCAGCCGCTCGCTCACCCCCCTGCTCCGGTGGGATGGGGGAGAGAATCGGGAGGGCACAAGTAGGAAAACTCACGGGTTGAGATAAAAACAGTTTAATAATTGAAATAAAACAAAGTAGAACAGTAATAGTAACAGTGATAACAACAACAACAACAACAATATACAAAGCAGGCGATGCACAATGCAATTGCTCACCACCCACCGAACCGAACGAGAGCCCGGGACCCTGCSCCCCCCCCACACCCTTAGTTTTTATACTGAGCATGACGTTACATGGTATGGAATACCCCAYTGGCCAGCTGGGTCAACCACCCCRGCTMTGCTCCCCCYGCCAGCTTCCCATGCACCTGGCAGGGCAYGGGAGGCCGAAAAGTGCCCGGTGCAAGCAGCACCCAGCAGCACACAAAACATCAATGGGTCATCAACGCTCCTATTATACCAAACCCAAAACACAGCACACCCTCCCCAGCTACTGGGAAGAAAGTTAACTCTGTCCCAGCCGGAACCAGGACAATATCTACCCCTTATTCTATACCATCTACGTCATGCCCAGGTCTCACATTTTCCAATAAATTCCAATGAATCATCATCATTTTTCCTGCCCTTCGATATATACACAGATGTCATTCCCTTAGTCTATGGGCCATCCCTCTAAAATGTCCATTGAGTTTCGGGCTCCATCTTTCCAGGCCATTACTGCCAATGAGTTGGCATGCGATGCTCGTGCGCTCCGTACAAACTTCTGCCACATGGGTTAGGTGCATTTGACTTCATCTGGATCTTTGGGTAACTGCTCATTGTTCAGGTCATCATAAATCACCTCCAGCAYGGCTAATTCCCTCAGGTACTGGATACCTCTCTCCATGGTGGTCCACTTGCCTGGGTGACATATAACATTTTCCTTGAAGGGATTCCTTTCCTTCACACCTGACAGGAGTCGCCTCCAGAGGCTGAGGACTCGTGCCCCTTGCCCAATTGCTTTGTCAATGCCCCCTTCCCTAGAAAGAGATCCCAGCTGCTTAGCTTCCCTACCCTCTAATTCGAGGCCACTGGCCCCACCCAGCATCGGAGCAGCCAGGTGACAATGTGCTCGCCTGGACGAAGGCTGAAATCTTTTCGCACATCTCGCAGCTCACTCAGGGATAGGGATCGGGTGGTTACCAACTCATTTACGGGTTCTGCCTCTTCCTCCTCCTGTTCKYGTGATGGCCCTGGTTCATCTTCATCCCTTACTAAGCGAGGTGACTTTCTTGTGTACTTTCTTTTTTGTATAGGGCAACTGATAACCGGCACAGGTTGGTTGTCTGTTGCAGGGGGTGGAGTAGCCGCCGTTCCTGCCGTGGGGACTGGGATAGCTGCCGTGCCTGCCGCGGGGGGTGCGGTAGCTGCAGGGCCCGTTGTTTTGTCGTCAGATCCAGAGACCCTTTGTTCCTCTTGAGGGTTCTGAATGGTGTTAAACAGGGCTCGGTAGGCATGGGCCAGGCCCCAGCACATTGCAGTGATCTGTGTCTCCCTCGAATTGCCAGGGTGACAGCATACTT
>JAYKAV010000256.1:1142487-1216990 GCA_035582835.1 Phoebastria nigripes
TCATCAACGCTCCTATTATACCAAACCCAAAACACAGCACACCCTCCCCAGCTACTGGGAAGAAAGTTAACTCTGTCCCAGCCGGAACCAGGACAGACATGCAGTTCTTTTCTATTTGCTGGAAGAAATTTAAGACTTGGGCTTGGCCACAAAACACAAATGTCTGCTTCTCAGATGACTCCTCAAGACAAGTCTGCAAAACTAAGAATTGTGGCATTATAGATAGTATTTACTCCTGTATTTTTATCAGGAGTTGTGTTTGTATCCTGAAATGAGATTTCAAAAGTTTTAACTAAAAGGTTATTGCAATATTTGTAATCTTAGCTCAGGTCAATATCTTCTAATTCTATTTTGAATGACTTCACAAAATTATTAAATAATGTTAATCAGTTAGGAGGAGAAGTAGTCAGTTGACGACAAACTATGCTGAATGTTGAAGACATTAAAGCATACAGATTTTCCCACTTTTCTTTCTTTAACATTGTTTTATGAATGCTCATTTTAAAATGTTCCATAGTAAATCTCAATTCCCTCTTGAACTCTTTAATACTTAAGAAAAATCTCTTGCTCCAGAATCATGAAAAGTCTGAGACAGCTGTCTGTACTGCCAGAGGAAATCTAGCAAAACCCCAACTTTATTTGAGAAAAATATTACTTAAACATTGATTTTATAGGTCTTCTAAGGTCCTTATTAAAAGTAGACATATTAGGAATATAGGATGGCAGAATGCATGCTTTAAAATATGTTACCATGCAGGGACTTAAAGAGTAGGCGTCCACTTAAACAATTGTTTGGAGTACCGGAGTGTGATTAATCTTAAAGTGCACTATGCAAAGTTTATAATCTAGAAAACTGTTTAAATTTAAACATAGTTTAAATATTGTCAGAATGGGATTTCAAGTTAGGGAATAAAATGATTCTCTACCACATTCAGAGTTTATAGTACATTCAGTTAAAATTGTATCATCCGTTACAGTGTAGTACCCATCATCCATGATGAAATGTAACTTCTATTTCTGCAAGAATGGAACAATTTAAACAAATAATCCCTGGACTTCCCAATGGATACCATCTTTCTAGATTTGTCTGTTTTGATTCCAGTCTTCTCAATATAAGGACAATATTGATTTTCATATATTGTGTACTAGCCAAGCATTGCCAATAAACAAATGATCCCCTCAGGTAAAAGATGATACCCTTTCCAGAGCATTTGGCTCAATGGATGTAGAGTGAATGGATCCAATTTATCAGTCACAAAATGAAAGCTGTTTACTGAAAACTGTTGGTTTCATGGCAAATGCTGACTCAGAAGATCTATATGAAAGCAGAATTTTCTTGTTATGGATTTAAATTCATAATCTCATTGATATCAGTGGACAGATGACCTATATACATCAGACACTGCTTGTCATACTAATCTGTATTATTCTCATTCCATAGTAAGAGTAGGGATAGGAACCATCTATTTGCTTTGTGTTGGAGCAACATATGACACGGTAGCACCTTGACTGGTGTCTGACACCAGTGGGCAATCTTGTAAGACAAATAAAGAAGTTGGCTGGTCATAGACTAGATATAAGGAAGAAATTTTTTACAATGAGGGTGGTGAAACACTGGCACAGGTTGCCCAGAGAGGTGGTAGATGCCCCATCCCTGGAAACATTCAAAGTCAGGTTGGATGGGGCTCTGAGCAACCTGGCTAGTTGAAGATTGTCCCTGCCCATGGCAGGGGGGTTGGACTAGATGACCTTTAAAGGTCCCTTCCAACCCAAACTATTCTATGATTCTGATTCTATATAGAGTGCGCTAAGAGCCTTTGCAAAAAGAAACAGTGAGCACTGTGAATGCCATTTAAAATCTGACTCTTTAGGACCTGTTGTAGTTAAACTTCCTATGGCAGGTTTGGAATTTCTCATTCTAAATATAGGGAATAGCAGGAATACCTTGCTAAAGGTAAATACAACTTTTCAGTAAAAGTCCATTTTATGAGGATTTTTACATGTGAGCTTTCCTCCAAATCTGTAAGTGTACCAATCTGTCTATAGTGTCACACATACCTTAGTTACGGGAAAACTGTAATTTGTCCGTAGAATGCCAAGCGGATTGCTGAAAAATAGACAAACTGCAAATTGACCTTTTTGCTCCTATCTCAACAGCTTTGATGGAAGAGCAAGATGATATTCCAGAACATGTAAAACAGGAAAAAGAACAAAGACAGACATTTAATCAATTAAAGAATGAATAAAAGCTGACTAATAAAAGTAGCTCGGGTAGTACAATATGATTAAGAAGCTTGTTACAAGAATTACAAGAGTAACACCTATAAACTGTTGACACAGTAATAAAGTAAATACCATCTTCCCAGTGCAAGCTATTATTCCTTAAATCTCTTTTTCTGAGCATTTTTCTGCTTGGCAAACATATTTAAATAAGTTGAAGTTTCCATTTTCTTACTGATTTTCAGGTTACCCTGATTTTCAGGTTAAAACTAACAAGCCATTTCAGGGCGTGGGAGTGGAGATTATACTGTATTGGTGAGCTTTACTTATCACATATTACTACATGTTTCCTTTTAAAGCTAAAATGATTTACAGCAGTGCTTCCCCTTGAACCTGGACTTGATGCACTTTACAAAGTGTGACATCATTGGCTCCTCTTGTTACTTAGAGTTAAAACACAAGGAGGGGAAGGACAAGTAATTAACAGCACATTGAAACTGTGGATTCTAGGGAGGTATCAGGATTGCCATGGCTGTTCTTGGACACTGTCAACCTTTCTGAATCTGCACAAGCCCTATCATTTGTTGCTGGAAGGAGAGGAGCCTTGTCTCCATGTGCGCACACTTCAAGATAGTCCCATCCGTTCTGTTTCCTTCAGTTTTGAGGAGACAGTGCATGATCTCTGGATCGGGGACAGGCTCTTTAAACTGTTTATTAATTAGGCAGTCATTTACAGCATGCTGTGAACCCTGCTTTAGCCAGCTGAGCTAGTGGCCTTTTTACAAAGCAGCTTGTTACCTACTCCATGCAAGCTAATGTTCTCAGCTGCACTTGCCTAACTCGCACTGAATGGGAGATCTCAAATTAAATGTTTAAATGCTGGAGTTCCTTCAGATCTTTGTGTGCTTTCTTGGTTGCTAGGACAATTTTGAGCTAACATCCGTATCAGTTGACAATGAATGGGTCAGCCAACTGTGAAACCTATAAAACAGGGTCAAGAATAGTTCTACCCAGCCCAGCGAGAGTGAGGCCTGAGCCAAAGGAAATAACCTTTTCCCTCAGCTATTCATTTTCTTATAAATGTAGAGCTTATTGTACCAGATTCATGAAAGGTAAAATCAAAGCATGTATGAGCAAATATAATGATCATTAAAGTAGGAAAATATTATTGATATTGGAACAGCCTTTGCTGCTTTTAGGGTAAGAGCTGAACTGATGTTGAAGTTATCTGGCAGTGTGTGAAAGCTGATCCACTTATTTGTATTCAAGCCCTAGGTACATAGGGCTTGAATACATAAGAACGTTTTTTGACAAATACGATGGAAAATATTACAGCTATTTTGAAACTACATCAGCTCACATATGTTCTGAGATATTAACTTGGCATGTTCCCTCCTGATTGCTTTGTAAAATATGTCCCTCTTCTTATGACTGTCTCTACATTGGTGCATAAGGGCATTTGTGCTATCAACATGCACGGCTAATTTCTTATTTTGTATACAAGATCATCAGGGCAGTACTTTATGTTGGCCTATGTCTGTGCAGTATGCACCACAATGAGTCTCTGTTCTTGGTTTGTTCACAGAGAAACTGAAATAAAAATGACTAATAAAAATACAATGGGAGTGAAGGTGTAAACATGACTGAAGATGTATTCTTAGAGGTAGATGGATGTTTTTGTTCAAAAGAAGTGGCCAGCAAGTGAAGATAGGTGGTTTGGATTGAAGTAAGTGAGTGTATGAATTATTACTGTTCATTAATAAATGCTCTAGATTTCCATAACATCAAAAATACTTTACGTCCTTTTAAAAAAGATTTAATGTTTTTCAATGCTCTTCTAATCCTGACTAAAAGGAGTACTTTTGCTTTGTGTTCATGTGTCTAGGGAGGGCCTATCTTCAGCCCTGCCAGTCAAGATACTTGGTTTTGTTATTCTTCAAGTATCAAGATTCTTAAGTATTGTGTATAAATACTTGTTTCTGGTTGACTTCATACAGTCATCCCATTTCATACTAGTTAACTGCTGCCAGAGCAGAAGTGCTTTTAATCTTTACCTTGCAAATTTTTAATTTTTACCTTGCAAATATTAGTAAGCTATAATATTACTTGTATGAATATTGCCATAAGAGCTTATGGGACTATTCTAATGATTAGAAGTCTACAGGACTAGACTTTCTCCACTTCTCTCCTGAGTTTCAGTCATGCTACAGGTATAAAGTCTATTACAACACTTTTGGAGGCATTCAGTTACTTAGTGTGTGACTGAAAAATATTACTCTTCAGCTGACTACTCTTCAGTAATTACTGTATAGTCATTGTGATGTCCTGACTGCCTCCACAGAAATACCTTCGTTTCTTATAGCTAATATTAAGTGTATTTTGATGCTTAGATTTAGCACTGATAAAATCACCTACTTTTAATATGTGCAGTGTATTGGCTGTTAGGTGCATAAAGGATTTTTATGGCATGTCTGTTACAATTTATTGGCATTGCTGATCCTTCTGGCTGTTTCACTGAAGAATGGTAACTGAATTTGCAAGCTGAAAGATTGCTTTGCTTTAGAGAAGTATACTGTTTTTGTAGCTTGCCATGAACTTGTTGCTGATGGGTGGGTTTCCAATTATTTTATGTGGGAAGAGAAAAGAGAGAAGATATGAAAATGAGCCTGAGGGCACCAGTTGGAGATTTACATCTGAGAATTTCCTGCCTTCCCTATCTTCTGCAAAATGTAAGAAAATAAACATCATCATCCAGTTTTAATCTAAATACTGTATTGTTAGAGAATGCTCTACATTCTGGATGGCAAAAGGTGGCACTGAAAAAAAGTCAGAAGTTCTTTGGTGTCCTTGCTGCTGCACGTGAATGTGCACACCAGGTGCTAGCCACGGCTCTCAGAGTGAACAGGACTCTGGCACAGTGGAAAATAGATCCCTGGTGTCTAACATGTTATCTCAACCCTTATAACATGCATGTAAATCTAATGCGCTTATTATTGCTGATGGGGTGCCTTTTACATTAGAGGGTAGTTTCTTTCTTTCCTTAAGGAATGTATTTTCTGGATCCTTTGACTTCAGTGAAAATGAATCTGCAGTCTGCCATCATCCATCACGGGTACCCCACAATTCCTTGCCTCATTTCATTTAGTCCACAAATCTTTCTTTTAATTTCATTTTCACTATAAATCAGAGACTAACCCATTCTACAGCAAAGTCTGAGGATTTTTTATAAAAGCTGGTAGAAAGAATACCTTACAGCATCTATAGTCACGTCTAACTAGCATGAGCAGTCACAGGCGGGTGCCTCAGGGAGTGATGCAAAAGAGGGCTGCATAGTGCTCCACTTGCAAGATTAAGAATGGAGCATTGTGCAGCCCTTCAGAGCTTGCAGCCAAATACCACAAGCAGTTATGTGGATCTGGCTGTGTCCCCAAACCAGTTGGCTACATTTCTCCAAGGGCAGGGTACACTGCTGGGCCTCTTAACCAGGAGAGCTGCAGTCACTGAGTAGGGCAGGATGCAGTTGTTTATTTCCAGTTGTTCTTGGTACATCATTTGCTCGCTCCTGCAGCCAGAATGTCTTTTTGAGTTTTGGCACTAATGAATGTGAAATAGGTTTTTTATTGTTGCAGAAACAAGATTTGTTTTGTTGTGACCAGTAAAGGGCAAAACCTTTTTTTCTTTCATTTCAGCACATTCCTTAAAGCACCTCTTATTCCCTACTGTGAGTTACATATCCGATGTTGCTTGGTGAATGCTAGTCCCCAAGTCAATAAATGTGGTTTTGGAGGCATTTCCTCTCTGAAATTGAGTATATGCCTGTCTTGAAAAGAATGAATTATTCACACCATCAAATAAGCAACAGTAAATCTTCATCTGAACACCTTCAAAAATTGTTATGTTTAAACAAATTGCCCTTATAAATAACCTTGTACCCAAAGGTGGAATTGTTTTACATCTCAATGGGTGTAGGAACCTAAATGTCATAAATAATATGGATAATCTTTCCTCTTTGGTACTCCTGGAAACCTTTTCACTTCCTCCAAATAATAGAAGGTTTATAAAATACTGATAGCAATAGACTAATTAAGGTAGGATCTGACTATGTTATCTAATCCACTTCTTGTGTCGTATCTGGGCCAAACCTGCCCTGAGAACTTTTGTGTATCAGCACACAATGGTCCAGCATTTACTCCTTTTGGAAAGAATTTTGCATTATTTCTAGGTCTGAGTTTGTTGAATATGCTGTCATCTAATACTTTGTTATTCAGGGAAGCTACATTTTTCCATGGTGCCCTCAACCATACATATTGTGGATACATGAAGGGGAGTACATATATTTTTAACACAACTTTATAAATCTCTAGTTCACACATTTCTGGAGACGGAGTATACCTGGGAAGCATAATTACAGGGTACACGCTCTCCTGACAAAAGGAAGAAGTAAAACTAAAGTGAAACACACACAATGAATTTAAGGCTACCACATGTCTGAATATCTGTATTTTGTCCTTTTTTTTTTGTTTTGTTTTTTTTAACCTCTCAGAAATTTTGTCTGAGTGGAGAAAGAGAACTTTGGGCACCTACTTAGGGCTAGTGGATGTCTTGCAGCTACTTGCAGTAGCAGTAGCGATATCTGTGAAATGACTGGAAGTCTGTCACATCCACTGTGCCCAGATAAAAATGAGCTTTCCATTGTTCAATAGTGCTGAACTTGACTGTTAAGTTATTTTCATACAGACTTTCAAAACATCTTAAAAACTGAAGAACTGAAGAAGAGAAAGGGTTAGCTACATTGGCAAGTGGGCACAAACAGAGATCCATGTGTTTTTGTCTGCTTAAAAAGGATGTGAGCATGAGATACAGCCCTAAGCCTTTTTTCCCATTTAACAGAAAAGAATAAAAAGAGCTAACAAAGCTCAGCAAAATCTGCAGTCATGTCTCAGGGGATGCACTAATTGCTATGGAACGTCTCCACGTCCGAGGAATTCAGACAGCAACTCCTCAGAGATGGGACATAAAGGAAAATCGGAGAGGATGCTTGGATTAGCTTCTTCCCCTCCCACTCTGTTTCCACAGCACAATGGTGGGTCACTCCTCTGAACACACACAAGACTCATTCAACCTCCAGCACACTAAGTGGAGTCAAGGTCAAGAATAATGTTTCATCCATGTAAAATGAGAGGCACATGCATAATACAGTATTCATGCCTGCACATGACAGCTGGGTTTCTTTTTGTAAGAGTTGCCCCTTGTTATTGGCTTCCTCTACCTTTTGAAAACAATGGCACTTAGGCTTGTCAGATGTCCACAAGGATCTTTGAGTCTCAAGTAGAATTCATTTTCCCAGTGACTGGCTTCTCTAGAACACCTAGAGAAGATGCTCTAGGAGACCTAAAGCTTAAGTCCATGTCTTAGTTCAAATAAGGAATGGAGACACAGAGAGTCATTAAAAGAAAATGTATGCAATGTCATAAAGAAAATAGGCATTAAAAACAGTTTTAAGAGAGAAGAAATAAATAGTAGAGATTTTAGAGATAAATTCAGTGGCCAGTTAAAATGTGTTTGAATCAGATTATCTATTTGTGCTACAAAATAGTTGTTTCTTAAAATTGGAAGGCATTACTTTCATCCAGTACTGAATATTTATCACTCCCATTTTCTGCCTGCCTCTGTTCTTATACTGAACTAGTTAGTGTACAACATAGCCCAGTTTCACTCCTGCTTCTCAGCTTGTAGTTCAGTGTTTCCAGTGGTTTTTTTCTGCTTGATGTGCTCTGACTGTATGCAAGCTTTTGACTTGGTCTTCATCTTTTCTTCTTTAAAATATCTGTCAGCAACAAATGAATGTGATGCATTTCAAGGTCATTTAGTTGAATCCTACAGAAGTAATGTGGATTTTTATCAAAGATTAGATATATTTGAGGGAATGGCCAGAGTGATAGAAGAGTTCAGTCTCTCTGACTACTGAAGTTCTGATCTGAAGTCCAGAAAAATCAGTGGAAATACTCCACCTGACTTTTTTGAAGTTTTCATCAGGTGTTTGAGCCAGTCACCCATTAATAGATAGCAACAGAAAGGAAAGGAAGGAACAGATTTTCCTGTCTGCTGCACATACATAGGTTAAGAAAAACTCATCTTGAATTTTTATCCAAGGACATTTAGGCTAGACATATCTGTCAGTCATTACAGACTAACTGATTAATTTAACACTGATTGCTTACAATCCATTTTCTCCTTCCATTTTTGAGAGATCTGATCTTCTGTTGACTGGCTTTTAGTAACCGCTATAGCCAATTAATCTCTTTATCTCCATTACTGTAAATGGGTCTTTTCTAGCAGGCAAGTTTTTCTATCACATTAATATGTTCTCATTTTCTTTTAAAAGATACTCCTAAATAGTCAATTCTTAAATTGCTTAGATACAGTGGATTTTTGTAATTCAGAAGTTTTGGGCTTCTTTGAGCAATCCATAACATACAGAAATTGCGTTTGTTTAATAATGCAGCTGTGCATGAATTACTACTGTTCATTGTTTTACAGTATAATACAATATTTATGCCACAACAATGATGAGGACTGAAATGTTAAACTCATAGAAAGCAAGCCACAGAAAAATGAGGACTAAAATGCTGACTTGTGTTTAAGACAGAAGAATCAGAAAAACTTTTCATTTCTAAAGGCTTGAAAAGAACACTGAATTTGGGAATGTGCTGTAACTGAATCCTGGATTAAAAGAGAAAGCAAATCCCTTACGAATTTCTGTATGAGATAATGGTATTCACAGTGCTTCTCACTACATGTATACTTTTGTTCATGTTATTTTCTTTTATCTTTTGCAAGAAGGGAATGTCATCTCTGTGGATGACATGGATTAGGACTTAACATCTCCAGACTTTTTTGGATTGAAGAACAAAGGGTTATGTAAATTAAACTTCTGTTTTCAGTTTTGTTCTCAGCATATTGTTTTTGTGGAACATTATATTGTCATATTGTATCAGACCAGTGGTATCTCTAGTCCACTGTCTTTTGTTTACACTATTTCTATACACTTCTTCCTGACCACATCCAGGAAATCTTTGTTCTTTCTTTTTACTTTTTTTTTTTTTTTTAACTCTACGTATTTTTAAAGACTTCTGTTACTTTCATCAAGCTGACTGCGTGGTTTGATTGTACAGGAGTATATCAGGATGATTAGTCTCTGATACAACAGAAAAGCATGGAAAAGCAGAGAAGACTATGAATTGTGTTTGGTCCTTGCCTTGGAACCTTGAAAGGGAGTTATTTTATCTGGAATATCTTTTCTGCTTTAGCATAGTTGTTCTTCTGAATGAGGAAAGCTGAAGTTGTTAGGGGGGGTCCTGACAAATAAAAGAGATAGAAAAGCTAGGTGATAGAGGAACTAGTTTTCCATGTATCAATAAATCATAGAACCATAGAATCATTTAGATTGGAAAAGACCTTTAAGATCATCAAGTCCAACTGTAAACCTAACACTGCCAAGTCCACCGCTAAACCATGTCCCTAAGCATCACATCTACACGTCTTTTCAATACCTCCAGGGATGGTGACTCAACCACTTCTCTGGGCAGCCTGTTCCAATGCTTGACAACCCTTTCGGTGAAGAAATTTTTCCTAATATCCAATCTAAACCTCCGCTGGTGCAACTTGACGCCATTTCCTCTTGTCCTATCGCTTGTTACTTGGGAGAAGAGACCGACCCCCACCTTGCTACAACCTCCTTTCAGGTAGTTGTAGAGAGTGATAAGGTCTCCCCTCAACCTCCTTTTCTCCAGGCTAAACAGTCCCAGTTCCCTCAGCCGCTCCTCGTAAGACTTGTTCTCCAGACCCTTCACCAGCTTCGTTGCCCTGCTTTGGACGTGCTCCAGCACCTCAATGTCCTTCTTGTAGTGAAGGGCCCAAAACTGAACACAGTATTCGAGGTGCGGCCTCACCAGTGCCAAGTACAGGGGCACGATCACTTCCCTAATCCTGTAGAATCAGTCAATAAAACTGTTCTGAATTGATTGAATACTGAAAAATATCCCCAGATATTACATATTTAGTGATTATTTCTATTATACTTTGACTTTGCTGGCTTTCCTTTTTTTTTTTTTTTTTTTTTTTTGAGTAGTCTAATGAGTTACAGTGAATTTCATGCACACATCTAATCAAGGTTTAAGATATTTGTATTATTATGTACATGAACGTAATTTCCAGAAACTTCAGTCAAGACCTGATATGCTATTGCCTATCATTATGAGGTTTCAATATTTGTATAGGAAATTTGTTTTTTGTCACTCATACTGACTTCACAAAGGGTTCTGAATGCACAATTCATAATATAAACCATTCATTGATAATATTTTGCTGCTGAGAATGTGCTATGATGCCTTTAGAAAGGATTTTGCTTTCTGGAGATCTAGCTTTGATGTGAATGGGAAGTTAATGTTCAGAAAACACTTGGATAGCTTTCCTTAACTAAAGTTGTGGAAAGGCAGTTTTAGCCAGCTGTGTTAAATGTATGGATTGGTAAATAAACATTAATATGTGTGTTAAGAAAGAATGAGTCCAAGATGCCAAGTTCTCTGAAATTACACTGAATTAGCAGAAATTTAGACCCAGTTGTCTCTTTGAAGCTTATCTCCACTTTGAAATGGCATATGCTCTGCTTGCATTCAGGACATACCCAAAGCAAAGTCACTGTTTTATCTATAGGTTGTGTGGGCTATGAAAGTTCCTTAAAAATTGTGCTGGCTGGCATTCAAAATATACATGCATGTTTCATAGCTGGCTTCACCTCAACAATCTTTAGTTGCTGTAGTGATTACTCAACTGCTTTTCTCTATTAAAAAAGGTTGGAAATGAAGTTCTCATCCCATTCATGTCAATGGCAAAATTCTGCAAATATAGTTCTTTCTACTGAGGGAGAAAACAGCGTAAGCTCAGCAGTATTTGTGGTTTATTTCCAGCTCCTACAGCTAAGATAGGCTGGAGCCACAGGCCCCATTCCTTGCCTCAAAGCAACCTCTCCTCTATTGAGTTACTCGGCTGGTAGCTCTGGCAGTTTCCCAGCCAGGTTGAATTCACACAGTGGAGAAAGAAAGTGTGTGAAGGGGGAATTTACACACAGACACTTCTGTTTTGCACAGCAAGCTGTCTCAGGCACAGAGGCTGGATTTAGGTGTAGTCTGTATTACTGACCAAAGAAAGTCCTTCCTCTGCCAGCTCCACTTACTAATGGCTTCCTCGCTGCATCTTTCAGAAAACAGGCAATGCAAAAAAGGAGCAAATCCCACTGCTTCTGCTGTCCTGCTGTTAGGGCAGAAAGGGAAAAAAAAGTCTACTCTAATTTCTGTGTTCAGGCCTCTTGATGGATACAGGTTTTCAAGGCTGTAGAAATGCCCACTAATAACAAAGAATAGCCTATGGCTATTTGTCTGGGAACTACTGTAGAAATCTGGACATAGAAAGTCATTGAATGAGGAATTTTAAAGTAGCTAATTTGAAGAATGCTCATGTTTCAGAAAGCAGGTTTCACATCTCCATCATGTGATGTTCACGGTAGAAAATACTTTCCTCATTCCATATGTTTTCTGTAAAAATCCATACTGCTGTACAGATACATAGGACAGATACTTTAAAAGAGTCCCACATATAAGGAATATGTGAATTCTCATATGAACTTTTTGCTCTGCTACAATACTGTATTTCAAGAAGCCATCAATTTGTATGCTTTAATGGAATATGTAGATAATGTAAATATATTTTTGCATTCAACACGCCCATGAATTGTTTGTTAACTGGAAATAAGCTCTTTTCTTATTCAATTTAACCATTGCTGAATATGGACTTGAGCCCAAAGAAGTCAACAGAAGTCTTTCCATGGACTAAAATAGGCTTTGAATCAGGCCTTGTGTTTTTATAATTAGATTTCTTCATAGAAAGCTCTTTAATTGGTACAGCATGTTCCTTTCATACAGCAGGGAAAAGTGAAATTTCTTTTAGTAGCAGATATTCATAGATTAGAAAGATGGAATGTTTTCCTTATTTAAATATCACAAGAGATTAGAACTGTGTAATTGGAAAAGGAAGTGGGCAACATGGTATGACAGACAAGACAAATATAAAAAACAATGAATGATAAATAGGTAACTTACTTTCTTTTTGGTGTACAGAGCAAGAAGTTTCCTTCAGTCAGGGATGAGAATTGGTGTAACTACCTTGGTGTTTATACATTTCTAGGAGCTAACGGATAAGACATATGGTTTTGTATTTTTATATGCTTAGACAGGCCAAGGAGGTAAATGATGCAATGAAAGTAATTCTTCCTAGGGTGAAAAAAATTATCATCTACCAAGTAGTACCAATCCAAACATTTAGAAACTGTAGCTGTAGTTAAAAAAACATGCCAGAAAAACACAATTTTACCCTTACCTCATCTAATACACGAAACCATGTTGAAGGCTGTGTAAATTAATGAGATTTTAAGAAATAATTCACTTTCATTTCTTTAAGAAATCTTCTTATAGATTGAGACCTTATGGTACACACTTATAAGCCTTTCTCTGTAGACCTGCATGCTAGAGTCGTCTTAAGAAAATAAATAGATGAGGATTGATATGCCCATGTAACTATTACTGAAGGAGCTGGGATTAAAAAAAAAAAAAAAAAAGATAATTATTGTGTGACTTGCAATAAAATCACTTACATGAAAAGAAAATTTTCCAATGTTGCCTAAAGATAGCCAAAATCTGGAGTTGTCCTGTATTCTCTGAAAGTTTGTTATATAGCTGGCAATAAGTCATTTCAGTTCAGAGGCTTCAAATCTCATTTGCTTTGTTTGGATTTTATGATGTTACAAGGCCATGGTTAAGTAGAGCTGGGTTTGTAGCGGAGATGTGCAAGCTATATTCTGAAAAATGATCTGTGAAACACTTTGGAGAGCAAAGCCTAGAACTTAGGGTGGATTCGGGCAGTGTGTCTGCAGCATCTAAAAGTTTCTTGCCCAAGCTAAGAGCTTAGAACAAATGTTCCAACTGATCAGTGATGACCACTGTTTCATTTAAACACATGGGAAACAGATATCAGCTCTCATATAACATAAATCAGCTGCTAATTTTGTTGCTGGGTGGGAGAAACCTCCCTGATGCATGTTATTCCACACTTCTTTACTATTGCACTGTTCTCTGAAGTTCCTAACACAGAAACCCATCCTACTAAAGGGGATGCTGCACTCCATGGGCCATTAGACTAATTCAGCATGGCAGTTCCTATGCTTCTCAGAGAAAAGCATGATGTGAGCTGAGAAAAACTAAAAATATCCATATGCTTCTGAAGGGAGCAGCTCCTTTCAGTTAACTACATGCCCAAGAAATTTCACAAGATTGTGAATTTCTTTATGAATCTACATGCCATATAAGATATAATAAGATATAATAAGAGTGGGTAAAAAGTAAATTAATCTGAATTTGATGGCACATAGAGATAGGCTCACCTTTGGTTGCAGTTAGGCGATTACCCATCAGTTCACTGATTTAAAGAGGACTGAGGATTTGTTATTCCTTCCTGTAGGAAAGAGAGAACCCAACATCTGGGACTGCCTAGGGCTGTTCGATGAATTGCTAAAATTTGTCCTGTGACTAATTGCTAGAATCTGATCATCCTGCACTAGATTCTAGTCCCAGCCCGCTCTGCTGGGACTTCTGGTGTAAAAATGCAGCAAGTTCATACCATATGGCTCCTCTTAAAAAGTAGTTCAGAGCACACTGTGTGAAAGGTGCTAAGTAAGAGCAGCACACGCTGAGTTTCTTCATAAAAGAATCTCTCTGGGAAATAGTTTTCTGTGAATCTTCTTCTCATGAGCTCTAATTGCTGTGTGAAAGCCCTCTGAACAGGAACATGAAGACCATTTTCTGGGCAAAGAGGAGGGAGCAGCAAAGGTGGAGGAGAAAACCTTATGGTACTTATGGATAAGAGAGAACATGTCTGGAGAAGTAATGGAGAGAAAAGTTGGCATCAATGTAAAGCCATTTTTTGTTAGATGACAGTGAAGCTACCAAAACAAATAGTTTCTCATAAGTAAACACTGCGAAGTGGTAGGTTTAAAAGAATAATAATAAATGGTCAGGAATTACATGACACTTTGATGTTGAAGAGTTTCTCGGTTTACCCGCTCTTCATTGTGCTTTGAATTCATGGATAATTCTAATACTTTTAATTTAGTTTAAAATGTAGAACAAATGTGCAATGTTAACCCTGCGCCCCATCTGTCTTAAGTAGAGCCAGCGGCAGTCACAGTGGCATAACAACAAGGCCTGGCAAAAGGCCTGGTATTGCTCAGACATTGCTTAGTAGGTGGACTGGCTGGCATCTCTAAACATCTGTAGCCTGTCCAAAGTTGTCTGATGTCAACTCAGGCATGGGCAGCACTTTAAAATGAAAAGCAAAAAATTGTCTTTGAAACCCATAAACTAAAAGAAAAAGAAATTACCAGCCAAACTGGCAAAAGAAAAAATAACATGCATCATATACTCTTGACATTACAAAATAAATTAGAAAGTATGTTATAGTTATTGGCACAGACACTGAGCTCTTCCATCCGCAGTGTGGGAAAAGCTACTTTAATCCATACAGCTTGAACATTGGTCTCCCACATCCCAATTGAGTGCTCTGACTGTGGGCCATAAAATTCGGTTACTCTCCCTTGCTGCCTCTACCCGCTCCAAATTAATACCTAAATATATATAAAAACCAAAAAAGGTCTAAAGGGAACCTAAAGGGGAAGGTGCTGAATTCTGGCTGCTGTATTTGTCAGGGGGGTGGGAGACCACTGATGATATCCACACTCAAACTGGGGCAGAGCAGGCTTGCATGTCAGCGATCAGCATTTGAGTACGTGCATTGCCAGCTGCTCTGCTGTGGGGCTGGGACTGCTGCTGAGGAAAGAGTTCCTGTGCCTGTGAAACCATTTCAACAGAAGAGTAACTGGAATGGAGCCAACTCTGCAAAACATCTTCTCATTTTATAAAAAGCAAAATAAAAAGAGTCCCAGGCAACCCTTGTTGTACAGTACCTAAAAACTTGGTGGAAGGTGTTTGGAAAGTCAAAACTGAAATGCTTACATTAGAGAAACACAAGAACCAATTATTGACAATGAATCCAGGCAGGACGATGGGAGATCTGTAACATGAACAGATACAAATTTCTAACATTTCAGTCCACTCAGCAGAGTCCAATGAGGTAAGACTTTTATTAAGCAGAGAAAGCAAATTGTGGGAGTATTGGATATGAGAACTGGCATTAGAAATCAGCAGTGACTCGACTGGCAGCTTTCCAGCATTTCCCCACACCCGAGGCAAAGCCTCACAAGGAGTGCAACGTCTGAGACTAAAATTTAACTGAAATTAAAAGATGAGTTTCGTGAACTAACTCTGGTCTTGGCACATAATTTGGTTTCTGCAGGTCTAGGAAGATGGGACTTAGATGTACTAACAAACTGAAAAATAACCCCTGATGCTTTCTAAGCAAACAAATCTGTGCAAAGAACATGGAATTGCAAAGCACATTAGATTTTTTATTTTACCTTTTTGCTATGTGGTTTGCTGCACATTTGTAGTTCAAATTGAAGCAAAGTCTGTAAGGATCTTGCTTCTTGGACCTGGTACACAGAAAGACATACTCTCATGTAGAATCAGCTTAGAAATTTTAATGATACTAGAACTGAACTGGAAACCTAATTTGATATGACGTCCAAACCCAATTACAGTCACTATTTTTAAAAACAGTCCTTTACATTAAGTTACAACAGGGGGAGTAAATGGGGGAAACAAACATTTTTTGGACTTTACAGGGAGCAATATCTATTCCTGTATTAATTCACAGTATCATTACTCTTGTCTGTTAAGCGTACAGCTTTCTCACCATTAACATCATCGTGAATGCACACATAATTAACCTTGCCAACTTGGATCTAAGACTTTTTTATTAAACACAAACCACTCTGGTGCTATAGCTGTTGTAGATGTAGAAATTGATAGTTACAGGCAGTTAGTTTTCATTAAATAATTCTTAGCTGCAGGCCCCAATACAAAGGAGTTGTAAACCAAGAATTTGATTCTTTGTAAATTTGCAAAACCTCACTTTCTGTATTTTCTCTATGTATATATTTGTGTGCCTATTTATAAGTAGTAACAAAACAGCAACAAGAAGAAAAGAGCAGATAAGAAGGCAAAAACGGAGAGAAAAGGCAGAATCTCTCTGACTTGCTCCCCACTCTAGTTTCAAAGTAGAACTGTCCTTACAAAGGTGGGTCTTTTAGAGGATAGATGCAAAAAAGAATTTGTGATGGTGTGGAAATAAATGGAAAGTGCATGCTGGGGTTACAAGAGGATAGTGAAAACCACTTGAGAATGAGTGGAGGAGCAAAAGACAGCATAGGAGGCATAAAAATTGGAAGGCAGTCAAAGAAATATGAGAGACAAAGAGAAGAGGCACAAGAAGAACAATTGCAAGAAAACCAGATTAGAATGAAGATTAATTAAGTTTTTGTGAGACCATTCTTTTCGAATATTGCTGTTTCTAGCACAGATCTAGCCCTTTGGCTGTGGTTTGCGTTTTGTCTAGAGAGTGGGATTGGTATTTTGCTCTGACATTTATTTAAGCTATCGCCAGTGAAGTCTGAGACTGAGTTATATAAGTGTTTGGGGTGAAATTAATTTTTGCTAGCATAGTTTTGCAACTCCATACTTCCCAGATATTTGGAGCATAAGCAGTAAGCCTCCTTGGAAACCATGAACTATTTGTGTCAGAAGTCCCTGTTCTGAAACTGGAATGGCAGTCAGCGTGTCTGCTGAAGGACTGGACTTGCACTTACTTGGAAACATAGCCCGTCAGTATGATCAAAAATATAAAATACAAAAGAACTATGTCGACCCAGTGCGGAGACACTGAACTAATTGCTAGACACCAATGTTAGATTGTCTGCTGAAGTCCTGGCTTCTGAAACAGTTTGTGATAGAGTCCTGAATGTTATTGACAGCATTGCATGTTTCTGAGTCATCTAAAAGATGTCTTCCTATCAAACAAACTTCTTTTGGAAAAGTCTCAAGAGAACTCTTATAACAAAGTTCCACATTCACTTTTTAAGTGAATTTAGTGTTACACTTTCATTTTTCCACTCTGAGTAATGCTGCTCCAGTATAACTGCACTGCAGGGCTCACCAATCCCATGAGTGAGAGATTTCTGTAAGCTAGAAACCTGCAAATTTTGACAATGATGAGTTGAAATCTCAGCTTTCAAAAAGGACAAATACATTTCTTTTCATTCCCTTCCTGAAAATACTGCGCATTTGGTGGATATGGAAGTTAATTACTGTTTTTGTAGATACTAATCTTTCATCCCATAACCTGTACAATTGTAAATAGTCTTGTGGCTCTTGGCTCTTAGTTCTTACAAACTAAGCCAGTTCCTACAAACTAAGCCAGTGTCATCTCTGTCTCTTATTCATATCCAAGTGCCTGACTGTAGCCAGAACTACCAAAAAATGAGATATACCATCTGCCCTGGGTAGGTGGAAGGTTTTTGAGCATTTGTAGTGCCATATTATGATTCTGCATCTAAAATGGATTCCCTGCCTGGGTACAGACACTTAATCTTCCTGTCGTCATTCGTTTATTAATAAATTTGCCAATGATGCTTCAGGTGATATTCATACAGTACAATAATTTCATTTGTGAGACCACCCTCCAAAACACCTCAAAGGCAGGATTTAACTGTCAGACAGCTCCTCTTACAGAGGCAATTGTCCCATACAAAACTTATTTACATGTAGTCAGTTAGGAGTTGAGCTCTCCCCAGGAAACAGCCTCTATTGGTGGCAGGAAGATAGTGGTCACCTAGAAGTTCACTTCCCCTTATTCTACATGTACACAAATAATAACTTTTCTCTATTTAGACCTATTTCTCTTTTAACATATTAAAACAGATGGTGTTTGAGGGGACTTCCACAAAGGGCTGTTACTCAGCCTCCTTAAAACACTTGAGCTGCCCATGATTTGGGCAACAATGAACACAGTGCTGTTGGTGTTAGCTTAGTTGTAAATGAGCATTATTAACATATTAAAGGTGATGTATTATATCATATGAATATGTACTTGTGTAGAGCACTGCACTACTATACAGAAAACATATGGTAATAAGAGTGGTGCTAGCATTGGATATACTTGAAGGAATATCTCTTGAATGTGTGAATTTTGAACACTACAAAATTCAAAATTCTTTCATGATATAATTAAGAATGTTTAAGGGCTATGTACTGACTTGACCTGATGTTTTTCCGTGGTATATGCTTATGATAAAAAACATTAATCAATCTTATCTCCTGATCTCAATCCAAAAACTGTGTAGCCATCCAGTATATCATTTGATATCCTACTTCCCAAAAATGCTTCCACCTTTCACTGGGATTGATTTTAAGTGGGTGCTTTTGCAGGACTTCCATCAGCAGCTTATTCCATTAACTTAAATGGGTTTCTCTGAGTTACTGATACGATGAACTCCTCCTTCACTTTAACCTGCCGTGACTTTGAATGACTTAGTAGCCTGTGTACATACTTGCATTTACAGTTCTGTCCTTACACACTTTTCTTTTTCTAAATGATGCATTCCAGGCCACATTGAGCCAAACTCGTTACTATTTATTTTTTCATTGACGTGAGATCAGCCAGGCCGCCTTCTGATACGTGTTTCTGCATCAAGAGAACATAAGGCCTGCCATACCTAAGCAGACCTACAGCTCTTCTAGCCCAGTGTCCTGCCTCTGACAAGGGCCACTAGATGAATGTTTAAAGCACAACAAGAATAGAATGACCCTTCCCCTGGTATACCCTCCCAGCTTCTGGCCATCAGAAGTTTAGGGACTTCCTGAACTGGAGGTTGCATCTAGTGTGTTAATAGCCCCTGATGGACTATCTGCCATGTATTTATAGTTTGGCATTTACAGTATCCTGTGGCAATGGATTCCACAGCATAATTATACATTATCTTGAGAAGTACTTCCTTCTGTTTGCTTAAAATCTGGCACCCAGCGGTTTCACTGAATGTTCCTTAGTTCTCGTCTTATGCAAAATAATCACCCCCTATTCACTCTCCTCATGTTGTTTATGATGTTCTTGCCATTCTTTTTGTTTCAATTACATTGTAAGAACTCTGTGTTTTAAATGTTTTCTCACTATGACTGGGCTTGGTGTCAGAGTTAAGAATATACTTTCTCAGCACAATAGGATACCAACAATTAATTGTTCTAAAATATTTAAATTATAATATAAACCCCCCTGTGTTTAATGGCCTGAAACTTCACAGAGCCTATTGATGTTTTGTTCTCCACAAATGACATGGATCTCCCTACTTAAATAACAGTTATAACTTAGTATGTTTATATATTCTTCGAAAGAGGTCAGTCTTGACCCAAAAAGAGTTTTTATTATCCATGCTTTTCATGGTGCATTTCCCTTGTTCATTCTCTCAGGACACAAGCTATAATACTTCAGCTTCCCTTATGTTCCTGTGGATTCATTGGCCATTATAAAAGAGCATGTAAGACACACATTTCTTGGTAGGTCCAAGCCTTTTAGACACTACTTTAATGTAGCTAGCACAAAGGTGCTTTACATCAGTTTGGACAAACTTCTGATTTTGGCATATAAATAATTTTATGTTACTTATAAAATAGATGCAGAAATAGTCTTGGCTAGTAGTCTCCCCTCAGACTTATCCTTCAAGAAGGAGACTTGTTCTGGCCACAGAAACTGAGAAAAAAGGAGGGAGAACGTGTTACAAAATTTGGATTCTGCTGCTCGCTAGGTTTGATGGTGTGTGGCCAGCTCACCTAGAACTGACTGGGATTCAAGTCACATGTGGGGATGGATTTTATGCAGAATTCCCCTGATTATGGCCAGAAAAGAAGTAGGCCAGAGCTGAGTTCAGGTTTCTGGTTTCCATGTCTTCTAAGGGGGCTATCAGGACTCAGCAAAGTGCTGCTCAGAGAATTAGAGCAGCAGGGTTCAGGACTTTTCACAGTTGCTTCAAATCTTCATTCCGTCCACCTGTGCTTTGCTCTTTTTCTTTTTTCCTCTGGTCATTCACCTCCTCTCTATGCTCTACACTCAGCAGTTTAGCAGTGGGACTGGAAATATCCCATGTTAGTGACAAAGTAGATACCTGATATTCACATGACTTGCCCAGCTTCTTTTAATTAAGGTGGGAAGAGCATTCAGATCTTCTGATTCCTAATCCATTGATTAACAAACTAGTTTCTGTTTCATGAAGAGGCCATGGCCATCATTTCATGCACTGAAATTCACAGCTGCTCTCCCCAAATCCTTGTCTTTTCAGAGCTCAATAGCTGTCCCCTTTTCCTAACAACCTTTACTTTACCATGATCTGATAAGCTACCTTAGATCGATGTTACTGCTTTCTACATTATTTCTTTAGTTATAACTTCCATACCTATGACTAAGACTGGCATGCTTTTGTTCCTCTTTGGTGGTTGTACATATTGAATTATAAAGCTATCACTACCAGATACAAATGCATACCATCAGCTTTATTTCCTTTGTCTACTACAATATAATCTATGTACAGCTAAGTGAAGCTTCCATTTACCACCACTTTGGCCTCTGCACAATTTTCTCATTTTAACCATGCTGTTATTCATTCTGATCAGCTGGCAAAGACCCACTTTATCAATTGAATCTCTGAAAAAGCTTTAGCAATAATGTAGTGAGTTCACACTGGTACTGTTTTTCTCATGTGCTTCTCATACCCTTTAGTAAAGGGAAACACAATTAGAGTGTTTGTTTTTATTATTTTTCTAGAAAATCAACATTTATTATTGTTGCTAAAAGATTTGTCTCCTTGCTTAAATCAAAAACTTTCAAAAGTGGAATAATATTAAAGGGGCAGATATCATTTGGTGATATTGTCTTTTTTTAACAATTCGGTAAATATGAAATTTTAGCAGATTGCATACTACACTGAATTTCTGTCACCTGAAGTTTTTAGTGTCAAAAGTACAGAGGGCAACTATTTTGGTAGCACTGGTTCAGCTTAGTTCTTGATGACTTTGAGACAGAAGTTTCAAAAGTAAATAATATTTGAGAAAGTCATGGTGTATAGGGAAAAAACATCAGGAATAATACCAAACCCAGCATCACCACATAATTTTAAACTACCTAAAAACCCCTGAGGATTTTATTTCCAGGTTTATTTGCTTTTTCATTCCCTTTTATTGCTCTGGCACTCTAAAACTCTAAAAAATTGTGACAATACTATTCTAGACAACAAATCAAAAATGCTTTTTTTGTTATTAAAGATACATATCTAGAGATTCAGAACATAGATACCCCTTTATAAGGAATTTTAATATTTTTGTCAACTTGGTCTTTGAATAGTGTTAGAAAATTTTTAGAATGATGGAGCATAACATCTACTAAGACTAATACCTTCCTCAAAACTTCTTGAATTTAAGAGCAATGGTGGTTGGATTCATATATGGTGTCTGAAATACTTTGGATTTTTTCTGTAAAACTGAATACTTCTTACATTCAGGGACTGTGGGAGGATAATAGCATTATTAATATTCCTATTTCCATATTTATTCTTTCTTTTTAACTGACTGTAATGACTTGCTAGTATTTCCTGCAAAAGTAATAATTTACCCATATTTTAATGCTGAAAATTGCCAACCATGCAAAAGATGAGAAGCTGACAAAAGACATAGAGCAAATGTGGACGAAATTCCAGATTTCATGCTGTGGGATTGTGAAATGCCTATTTCTTGATCAAGCAAAAGATTTTTAAAATATGTATGGGCAGTTGCTTTAAACTCTGTAGATAAGCACAAATACAAAAGATTTGATAAACGCATGATTTAAAGAAATATACAAAACAGAGTATGGCTCATGGAATGGATTTTTCCTCAATTTTTCTGTCATGTATGTGTTTAAGATGTAGTTAAGGTCTATTTGGCAAATCTTTAAACAGAATCACATCCACAGTTTGTTTTCCCCCTTTCTCCACTGCTTTTCTTTTCTTTTGTTATCTGATTTGTTTAAATTATATCTGACAACTAACACAACCTCATTTGGGCTAAAGTGTGTTTTTTTGTTTCATTTATCAGATCATAGAATCATAGAATCATAGAATAGTTTGGGTTGAAGGGACCTTTAAAGGTCATCTAGTCCAACCCCCCTGCAATGAGCAGGGACATCTTCAACTAGATCAGGTTGCTCAGAGGCCCCGTCCAACCTGACCTTGAATGTTTCCAGGGATGGGGCATCTACCACCTCTCTGGGCAACCTGTGCCAGTGTTTCACCACCCTCATTGTAAAAAATTTCTTCCTTATATCTAGTCTAAATCTACCCTCTTTTAGTTTAAAGCCATTCCCCCTTGACCTGTCGCAACAGGCCCTGCTAAAAAGTTTGCTGCCATCTTTTTTATAAGTCCCCTTTAAGTACTGAAAGGCTGCAATAAAGTCTCCCCGAAGCCTTCTCTTCTCCAGGCTGAACAACCCAAACACTCTCAGCCTTTCTTCATAGGAGAGGCATTCCATCCCCCTGATCATTTTTGTGGCCCTCCTCTGGACCCGCTCCAACAGGTCCGTGTCTTTCTTCTGCTGAGGGCTCCAGAGCTGGGTGCAGTACTCCAGGTGGGGTCTCACCAGAGAAGAGTAGAGGGGCAGAATCACCTCCCTCGACCTGCTGGCCACACTTCTTTTGATGCAGCCGAGGATACAGTTGGCCTTCTGGGCTGTGAGCGCACATTGCTGGCTCATGTCCAGCTTTTCATCCACCAGTACCCCCAAGTCCTTCTTGGCAGGGCTGCTTTCAATCCCTTCCTTGCCCAGCCTGTATTGATACTGGGGGTTGCCCCGACCCAGGTGCAGGACCTTGCACTTGGCCTTGTTGAACCTTATGAGGTTCACACGGGCCCACTTCTCGAGCTTGTCCAGGTCCCTCTGGATGGCATCAGGCATGCCAACCACACCACTCAGCTTGGTGTCATCTGCAAACTTGCTGAGGGTGCACTCAATCCCACCATCTATGTCGCTGATGAAGATATCAAACAGTCTGGTCCCAGTACGGACCCCTGAGGGACACCATTTGTCACTGATCTCCATCTGGACATTGAGCCGTTGACCACTACCCTCTGGATGCGACCATCCAACCAATTCCTCATCCACCGGACAGTCCACCCATCAAATCCATATCTCCCCAGTTTAGAGAGAAGGATGTTGTGGGGGACCATGTCAAAGGCCTTACAGAGGTCCAGATAGATGATATCTGAAGCTCTTCCCATGTCCACTGATGTAGGCACTCCATCATAGAAGGCCACTAGGTTGGTCAGGCAGGACTTGCCCTTGGTGAAGCCATGCTGGCTGTCTCGAATCACTTCCCTGTCCTCCCTGTGCCTTAGCATAGCTTCCAGGAGGATCTGTTCCATGATCTTCCCAGGCACAGAGGTGAGACTGACTGGCCTGTAGTTTCCCGGGTCTTCCTTTTTTCCCTTTTTAAAAATGGGGGTTATGTTTCCCCTTTTCCAGTCAGTGGGAACTTCATTGGCCTGCCACGACTTCTCAAATATGATGGATAGTGGCTTAGCAACTTCATCCACCAGTTCCTTCAGGATCCGCGGATGGATCTCATCAGGTCCCATGAACTTGTGCACCTTCAGGTTCCTTAGATGGTCTTGAACCTGATCTTCTCCTACAGTGGGTGGCTCTTCATTCTCCCAGTCCCCGCCTTTGCCTTCTGTGGCTTGGGCGGTGAGGCTTGAGCACTTGCCAGTGAAGACTGAGGCAAAAAAGTCATTGAATACCTCAGCCTTCTCTATATCCCGGGTAACCAGGTCTCCGGTTTTGTTCCGGAGAGGTCCCTAGTCTTACTTTTATCCCCGACGTACCTATAGAAGCTTTTCTTGTTGCCCTTGATGTCACTGGCCAGATTTAATTCTATCAGGGCTTTAGCTTTCCTAACCTGATCCCTGGCTGCTCAGACAATTTCTCTGTATTCCTCCCAGGCTACCTGTCCTTGCTTCCACCCTCTGTAGGCTTCCTTTTTGTGTTTGAGTTGTCCAGGAGCTCCTTGTTCATCCATGCAGGCCTCCTGGCGTTTTTGCCCGATTTCCTCTTTGTTGAGATGCATTGCTCCTGGGCTTGGAGGAGGCGATCCTTGAATATTGACCAGCTTTCTTGGGCCCCTCTTCCCTCCAGGGCTTTGTCCCATGGCACTCTACCAAGCAGATCCCTGAAGAGGCCAAAGTCTGCTCTCCTGAAGTCCAGGGTAGTGAGCTTGCTGTGCACCCTCCTTGGTGCCCTAAGGATCTTGAACTCCACCATTTCATGGTCACTGCAGCTCAGGCTGCCCTTGAGCTTCACATTCTCCACCAGCCCCTCCTTGTTGGTGAGAACAAGGTCCAGCATAGCACCTCTCCTTGTTGGCTCCTCTACCACTTGGAGAAGGAAGTTATCATTGACACATCCCAGGAACCTCCTGGATTGCTTATGCCCTGCTGTGTTGTCCTTCCAACTCATACCGAGGTGGTTGAAGTTCCCCATAAGGACCAGGGCTTGTGATCGTGAGGCTGCTCCTATCTGTCTATAGAGGGCCTCATCCGCTCGGTCTTCCTGGTCAGGTGGCCTGTAGCAGACCCCCACCGTAATGTCACTTGTCCCTGCCCTCCCTTTAATCCTGACCCATACGCTCTCGGTCGGCTCCTCATCCATCCCCAGGCAGAGGTCCATGCACTCCAGCTGGTCACTGACATAGAGGGCGACACCCCCTCCTTGTCTCCCCTGCCTGTCCTTCCTAAAGAGCCTGTATCCTTCTATTCCAACACTCCAATCATAGGAGCCATCCCACCATGTCTCCGTGATGCCAATAAGATCATAGCACTGGAGGCATGCGCACATCTCTAACTCCTCTTGTTTATTCCCCATGCTACGTGCGTTTGCAGAGAGGCATTTAAGTTGGGTCCCTGATGAAGCTGTCTTACTGGCTGGAATTCCTTTGTGGTGCTCTTCAGGCGCTCTCCTGCTGACCTGTGATCCTTCTCCAGGCTCTGGGCATCTATTGCTGGCACTGGCATCAAACTGGTAGGAGTGGGATGGATTGAGGTTCCCCTCTCCTGGCAACTTTAGTTTAAAGCCCTCTTCCCCAGCTTGGCAAGCCTATGACCGAAGACGCTCTTCCCCTTCTCTGACAGATGGACCCCATCAGCCCCCAGCAGACCAGGTCTCTTAAAGCGAGTCCCATGGTCTAAGTAGCTGAAGCCCTGGCTGTGGCACCAGTCCTGTAACCATTTGTTGATTCATCATATTCGACTGGCCCTTTCAAACCCCTTCCCTTTGACCGGGAGGATTGATGAAAAAACTACCTGCGCTCCAGAGTCCCTTACCGTCGCTAATGCTTTGCTTATGCTCTGAATGTAGATGCTATGGTACTAGAGGAAATCTCCTGTATACATACCTGTTTACTTGGCAGAAAAATAAAAAAAAACACTGTTGATGATGGCAGCTTTGAACTTTCCTTTCAGGAATTCAAACAACAGCTAACTGCTTGATCATCTGAAATAAACTCATGCATACCCATGTCCTGTATATCATTTATTCACTGTGGAAATATTTTCTCTACTGTCTAGCCATGCACTGGCTGTGCAGCACAATCATTTTCCTGTTATGGCAATTAATATTCAAGACAAATATAAAGAATTCATAGATCACATGGTATTAAATCTTTACTGTTACAGTAAACAAAGACATGAAAAAATCATTGCCCTTCAGTAGGTGAATTGGTGGTTTCAGGCCAGTTGGAGATGCCAGCAGCTCTAAAGCACTAATTGATGTTTTCTGGTAGTTTTAGCAGAAAGGTAAAAAATTCTGTGTGAAGAGAGCTTAAACTAACTTCCAAGCTTTATAGATGGTCCCTTCATAGTTGTTTTGAGTCATGTTGGCAAGGTGGCTTCAGAAAGCTTTTGCTCTCTTTCTCACTCAATAGCTATTTCATCCTGTGGCACGAGCCCAGACTTTGAAGTGCTAGAAGCTAGTCAAAGAGTAGATTTTGTGCTTACAGGAACAATTTCCAGAGAGACCTGAATAAAAATACTCTGCCTCTGAGCAACTCTGAACACAGAGAGTGTTCTGGTCCAAATCTGTGCTTTCTGGTTTTGCCTAGAGCTCTCCAAAGGTATTACCTTAACTATACCCCTTATCCCAACAGTACATGTTCCAAAAATTTACTTTTGTTTGTAAAAAAAGTAATTTCTTTTTACTAACTGAATTTAAATCATGGCATTATACATGTGAGTTAGATTGCTACAGTGGGAAGATACTCTGCTGATAAAAATACCAAAATACTCATATATTAAATTCCTAAATTTCAAAAAACAGGGGTTTTTGATACTTGAATATATATTTGGTTTTATAACATTGTTTCAGTTTACTGTCTTGTTTTGCTGAGATAGATTATTTGGTTATTTGGTTATTATTTGGTTTTAGTTAGTTAGCAGATAGAGTTGTATTTACTGAATCCAATTAAAAAAGAGATAATCTCAATCATAGAACAAGAGTTAGGCCTTTCAGCATACAGTTCCTGCTCAGTTCCAAGCTGACAAAGATGAACTTCTGAAATGCCTATAAATCCAGGACTGTGCACATGCCATATGTAATTCAACTTCTATTTCAAAATTCTAAGGTCTGTACCTCAAAAAAAGTTTATAACTGAAAGGCCAGAGAGCAAAAGAGAAAAACTCTGGAGCAAAAATGGTTACTTTATGTTGATACATAAAGGAAGTTGGAAAATAAAAAATTATCTTTATTAAGCAGCGTACACTCAATTTGGGTCTGAGGGAGCTCACTCCAGTTACTGGAGCTTTAGGGGAGGTGAAGCACCAGCTGGCTAAGCCCAGGTGCTGTGTCAGCCCCCCTCCACAGCAAAATAATGCTCTCAGCTGCACCCTCTCCCTCCAGTGTCTTAACTTTTGTGGGACTAAAGACCCATGGAAGCCTCCCGTCAAATCCCTGATTTGGATGCCTGTGGACGGTGTGACGTGCTGTGGGGACATATCCTGCTGCCTATGCATGGTCTGTGTCATCTGCCGAGGAAGGGGTATAAATGGGAACCAGTAAAACCAAGAACTCATCATGTGCTGTCATGCTCAAGATTTGACAAAGAAAATCGTAACTCCTGGCACATACTATGTCCCAGGGCCTATAGGTGGTTCTGCAACAGTAAAACTCCATTGCTGAGACCCACAACTAGAGATTTTTTTTTTTGTCATGGCTGGATATTAAAATCACTTTGTGGGTTTTTTTTTTAGCTTTGCAGAGATAACCTGAGTCACCCTGGTTGGAATCTCTTCACCGTATAACATGGATATGAACAAATTTTCTTTCATGAACAAATGGAAGAGGATTTGGGTTGTTTTAGAACCTGAACAGACAAAGAGGGGTGATGAGCGAGCCATATGTAGATGTAACGTGAGATGTCTGGGGCATGACTTTGCACTGCTCCATGTATTAAAAAGATCCTAGAAACTGGGGGGRGGGGGGGGAGGGGGGGAAGGGGAAGATAATTACTATTGCTGATGGATTATTCTCACTATTTTCATGATGCTAGTGTGTGGGATATAAATACTCCTGCAAAGGATCTCCTTTGCTTCTGCTTTCAGTGAGCCTTAATCAACAAGCCAAAGAGCTGCCTATACAAGAGGTGGGTGCACCCATGCCCACTGCTCTTGGGTTTCTTTTGCTAACTGTACACTGTGATTTTCTTTCTGCCTTTGAGTGGCAGGCTAATGAAGTTGTTTCACAGCAGAATTACCACAAAGGCATGAGGCAGGAATTAAAAGCTAGTGAGCTAGAAATGTCAGCTCTTGGTGCAGAGCACCACTACTAACCGTTCAAATGATCAACAGTGCTAAGCTGCCAAGTGCTTGCCATCACACATGAGGAATTCACTGAATTTGGCGCATGGTTCAATGAGCCACCTATGCCTTTGTGCAATGCGGAAATCATATGTAATTTCCAATGTCATTTTGTTGGTATTAGACACATGCACACACACGTATGCACATAAATTAGTGCTGTTTAGAAATTAGATGGGTAGGCTTTGAACTGTTGGGGTGTGGGGTATTTCAAACATTTTCTGGTTTTGTTTCTTCAGGATATGAGCCCTGTTACTGGCTTTGCTTTCTGCCTTCTTCCCTTTTTCAAGGTCACAGCTTTAAAGGGACACGATGGATACTTAAAACTGAAGGGGCAGAAGCAGGACAGTTTTATTAATATTCTGAAAATATAGAGTTTTATTTATGAAGTGTGCGAAGTATTTTAAAAGACAGTCTCAACACTTTAATTTTTATTGCCACTTGTCTCCAGTCTCTGCCAAAAAATTTCAACACTATACAAAGGTTCCTTTGTGGCCTAATGCTGTCCATACCTAAACTTCAGATTCTAGCTGTTAAATCCAGTTATACAAGACCTGTGTAAATTTTCATTATATCCATTATAACTGATTTCACACAAATGAGCACATTCTCCATCTTTCAGATGAAATAAAAAAGGAAGGTCCAGGCCGAGTCTAACTATTAAAAGAAAATCCTACGGCACATTTCACAAGAGTAAGCGTGTTGCTTGGCGTCACTGGCTATATTCCATCTCGTGTAATTAGATTTTGTCTACCTGAAATTCCCCCTGTAGTTCTAAGAGGATATGTTTATTTTTTACTTCCCGCATGAAAGTATGCACTAATTTAGATTAGCTGAGTTCTACTCTAGAAGTGGCAAAATTTCATGTTAGATGACACTGTTCTATTCATAAAAACCATTCAAGCACGTAAAATGTTTCTCGCAGGCTTTTGGGGTTCCCTAAAGAAGGAAATTCCATCTGTCCTGCTTTAAATTCCTAGCCATGACACTATCGCCATCAGCACTGAGATACGGACTCCGCCTGATTGCTGTGTGAAATGTCAAAAATTCAAAAGCTATCTCACCCTAACTAATTCCTTTGAATTCAATGTAATGGTGTAATAGGGACATTGCCTCCCTGGATCAGAATAGCAACCCATTTCATCTGGTGTGCTATTGCTGCCAGTAGCTCGAGTGCTACAGATATCTGCAGTACTTGCTTGTAGGGAAAGTTTTTTCCTGAGCTCATCAGCTAATAGTTGATGATGCCCTGAAGCCTTGAGGGTTTGTATCACTAATTGATTTTTCTTTTTCTTCTAACTATGGTGGTTTTGTGGCTGTTTTAAGTATGTATCAGCTCTCTGGTGTTCATGTCTAATTCACTTTGAATTAATTGAGGTTAACATTAAATACTCTGTTAGGCAAAAAAGATTTTGCATGGTGCTTGACACTGCCACACTGGTAAAATCTTTAGACACACAGGCAAAGGCAGTAGTATGGGCTTTTCAAATTCATTTTAAGCAGTAAAGAATTTGGGATGGTGTCTGTCTGTCATGGCTCAGTCACTTATCTTTGCATACCTCCCTGATGGCAGGCTCTGTTCTAATCTTCTGGTCTCATGTAGGGGCAGTGGCCTAGTAGCTTTTAGTTTTTGTTTTATTTATTTTCAAAATATATTATGGACATATATCCCCCTTTTTTCTTCTGGAGCCAGGTAAGTTATATTCTTTAGGATTATGTGAAGTACAGTGCACAGAGGCATGTCTTGCCATAGCAGCTGGAGACATTTTATTCCCTGCTGCTCTCTTTCAATGTGGTTTCCTCATCAGTCCAAACTGAGAGCATGTGGCACTGCACTGAGCAAATCCATGAAGAAATTTCACCCAATACCTATTGCAAAAAAAACCCCACCACTGAAAAACCCCAACATCCGTCCCCACCTGCCCCATCTTGCAAAGTAAAACTTTCCAAAGAATGATTATACTGTCCTCAGCATCTTGCATTTTGTCCTAATAAACTTATTTCTTTATTTTAAAAGTGTCTGTTTTGGAGATAGAGCTGTCTCTGCAGAGCTCTATTGTACTTTTATCCTGTGCTTTTTGTGCTTTGCTCAGGGCATCCTGAGCTTTATCTGCATAGTGTTCTGCCTCACAGCTGGTTGAAATCAGGGGGAGTGCTAGTTTTGGTAATGAATAAGTGGGAATTTATTCAGAGCTGAACATGAATAAAGGATGCATCCATATCTCTGACAAATAAAGGGTGTATTTATTCAAAAGAGGAGCTGTGTCTAAGGAATATGTATCTTCCACAATCAGCCCACATATTTTTAGGAAAAATATTGATGAGGGCTATGCATCATCACTTCCATTGTGATAAATGGTGGTGAGAGAAAAATAAGGTATACGCCTGGAACTTGGGAGAGCTGATTATTTCTTTGGGTATTTTCAAATGCATTAACAAAGTATATGAATTTCCACATAGATACTAGCAAAACTTATCCATAACTTTTATCTTTCACCCACCTGGTTTTGCTCAACTACTTGTTAGATATGCACTACCTTTATCCATGCTCGAATAATAGTAATCCTACATTTTAAAATCTGCTTGAGCCCAACGTAAGGCTGTTTGTTTTCTTCCACTTAAGGTTCTCCTAGATATCTTTTTCTTCCAGGATGCTAATAATGAGGAATTCTGTCTTTTACTGAGGATTTAATTTCAGGATGCTTGTACTATTAGAAATGCTGTCAGTGGGATCTCTTACTCAGTGGCATCCGCCATGATTTGGCTTAATAGAACCACCGTAGGCTCAGCAGGAATATGATTTATTTTGAGTATTTCTCCAGAATACAGTTATTTTTGTATGGTTCCCCCTACTCACATAGGAAAAGTTCTTGCTTTTATAAAGGGGGAAAAGCTAAATGGCAATTCGGACCACTACAATTTATGTTATTAATGAGCACAGCATAATTCACCCCTGAAAATGAAATTCTGCCATGGATTTCCATGGGACCCTGAACAATTTATTTAACTTTTATTTGCCTCAGTTTCTAAATTTCAAAGGTAGACATCTACAAACAATGTATTACTTATTTAAAACATGTTTTAAAAAATGGACTGGGGAAAATTTCAGGAAACAAAATTATTGTAATGTCTCTCCAAGCAGTCATTACTTGTACGAAGCAAGCACTGTAATACTAGACATTTCATGCCTGAATTCTAAAGAGATTTAACCAGTCCCAGGTTTTAGCTTTCAGTATGACTTGCATAGAGACTAGCTTTTAAAGTGCCTTGGTTTCAGTACCTTTCAAGAATTTCCTACAAGTAGCTCTTTCCATATTTTTGTGCAGAGTTTTTTTATTTCCATTTTGTATGTAGGGATGGGGGAAACATGTTCATTTTTAAAAATACTAAATCACAAACTGCCAACTCTGCTGGCAATGGGAAAGTCTGAGGCTGTTCATTTTGCATCCTGTGCACAAAGATTAGAAATAATCAAAACAAAACTGGACCCAAAGATAAGTAGGGCAGAGAGTACTGGGTGCATCTTCGTTAGTATTTGAGTCCGCATCGGGGGTGTGCTTCTGAAGCAAAATTTCCTGATTTTCCCTGCTTAGGTTGCAAAACAGTCCCGGAGTGCTTGGACCAGACTCCATTTAGATGAAAGCAAATCAGCAAATGTACTCTGGGAGCACAAATAGTGCGCTCCACCTGCTCACAAGGGCTCAGTTCACGGGACTGCAGTCGACCTAGTCTGCAGTAAAACTCCTGAAGTGAGTGGAGGATCAAAATCGTGTCCTCAGCACCAGCTGTTTGACTCCACTGACCCGTTGCCATTGGACCTCACTGGTTGCCCCCTGGGGCTTCCTCACCCTGCTGACAGCCCAGGACCCTATTTCAGCTCCCCAGGGCCACCAGCCCCTGCCCTAGCAACGCCACAGCAGGGTCAGTCTCCAGCTCCCCACAGCCCTGCCCTGCCCTGCCCTGCCATGGGCCCTGCAGAGCCGGACCCCCCCGCAGGCCCACGGCCTGGCCTGGCCTTGGCCCATGCCTGTCCCCAGGGAGGTGCCCGATGCCCGGGGCTGGGGCTGCCCCTGGTGCCCCTGGTTGCCCTGCTCCTGGCTGGGGCAGTGGGATGGGCCCTGGCTGCCAGGGCCTGCCCTGCCACCCCTTGGGGTCCCATGGGGTGTGCCTTCAGGTCCCTAGGATGAGTGTCTGGTGTGCAATCCTGCCAGGTAGTATCTTTGGGATTTCTTTTGTTTATCTATGGTCACAATTTAAAGCTCCCCTGTTTCAACCAGTCTGTGGGGGGGCCTGTGTCATGAGTGCACACTTTGTTAGATGAGTAATATAGATCCTGCAGGAGCTTGCGTGCAGATCCAGCCACCTCCAACCTGTGTTTAAAATATTCAGTGGATCCTTGTCATGATTGCTGTTTGCTATTTAATGTCTAAGACAGAGGCATGTAGATCAAAATCAAGAACGTCATGTATCAGCATTTCCAAAGGAAAGAGATGTGCCATAGGTAGATATATACTCATGTAGATATGCATGGCAGGATAATACAGGATTGCATTAATATCATGTTTTAAATTCATTAAGGACACCTTCCTCCAGTTAAACTGTACCTCAGTTGTTGCTGCTAAGCTCTTTTAGCTCAGTTTCATGAGCTAAAGTACTGTGAGGCTCGTATGTGCCAAAAACAGGTCAGATTAATCTATTCCCTAAAATTTACTGCCTGTGTTGTACAGGTGGAAGCCACGATAAACATTATCAAGTATGTGAGGTCTGCACCTGAATTTTGGGATGGGGCTAATGGCCTAGTCCTGCCTGACAAGTTGGTGGCGGAAAAGCTTTACTGTATGGATATAGTGCGTTGATTTATAGGGTGAAAGCAAAATGGGGTCACATAGGAACTAACCACATGTAGATGTGGCCACATTCATTTTGTCATGTAGTTGTTTTTGTAAGAGGTCTGCACTGACCTTAATGACCCCTGCTTGTGTAGTGCTGGTTATGTATACTACTAGGTACCCTTTAAAAATCATTAGCTGGTTATTATTAAATACTGGAGCTGCTGCGACACAGCTGGGCAGCCTGCCCTGCTGGCACAGGCATGTCATTGCATGGAGAGGGCATGCAATGTCTGTAGGAGCGACATACTCAGGAATGAGCACCTGAAATATCTGTCCTTTGGGTCTTTCCTTGCAGTTTTGCTTTCCATATATAGAAAATGAGACAGTTGAGAAGCTGTCAGGGCAAGGTATTCTGTTCTGCATTCCTCTGAAGAGGAAAGCATGAACTCACCAGAGCTCAGCACTGGCAGTGGCTTCTGGAGCTGTTACTGTCCCAGATTTTGGGGCAGGCAGGATGGAGGGAAATGGGAGTAGTGGGACAGGGTGAGGGCAGAGCAGTTCTCCTGTAGCTCTGCTGCCATTTCCCATGTTTGATGTGCTCTCCTCAGAGCAGCACAAACCCTTCTCTGTCTCTAGATGAACTCAGACTGCTCCTAATGCCTACTAAAATAAAACAAATTAAAAATTACTAATTGTAGAGATGTGTTTGGAAACTGGCATCTGATGACATATTCCTCTCCATATATGAGTGCTGCTTTTTAACCGGCTTCCTCCCTAGTTCTATGTTTGTATGTTGTCATGGCAAGGTGTGAAAATTTTGGAGCAGTGACATAGATTGCTTTCTACACATTATGAATGACTGTGTATAAAATAACATGGTATTGAAGACATGAGGCATAAGAAATGGATTGTAAGAGGTGGATTAGAACAGAAAAGGTGTTGTAGGGTGGTTGCACCCACTGTGGTGTCCTTGAAGCTGCATCAAGAAGGCTCAGTGTGTGACTGCCTGACTGAAATAGAGAGAGAAGGGAAAACCCATGTGTTTAACCGCTGTGTTCAGAGGCATGTTCTTCTTTAAATATTGAATGCTTTTCCCTTTTGTTGCTTCCCTAAAATGATTTATTTTTAACCTTTCTGAATTATGGATACTTTTTGTAGGCCTCTAAATTAAAATCTAAAGTAGCATTTTTTCTAAAATCTTAGACTGTAAACACTTGCAGAGTATTTATTTACTCATTTTGTTTGAAGTTGATTGATTTGATATAATACCTTGCCCAGTCTACTGCACTGTCACAATCATCCTGGGGTTTGCTGTTAGGAGCAGGCAGAATATTTCTTAAGGATCGTGACTACATTAAGAGAAAAGCAAACTTCAGTGCCTCAGGGGTTTGCCTGGTGTTGAGTATGTATGAAATAGAATAAAGACCCTTCTTTAAAGTTTGATTTCTTTTCCAGAAAAGACTTGAATTGTATGCCTTGTAATGACAACCACTGCTTGATTCCTTCTTAAGATTCTAGATATGCTTGGTTTTTTATTTCACCTTTTAATCTGAATTTCTGACAAGAGCTGGAGCACCCTGAAGTAGAGACTTGCGTTATGATGATTCACCTTAACAAGGAAAATGTATCTTCTGATTATTGTTCTAGTTAACAATGCCTTTGCTAGCAATTTTTCCTCTAATCCTTCATAAAGTTGTTTCAGCTGATGTATTTATAGTTTATTTGAAATAATTGTCATATTTTTTAAGTATACGATTTATGCTAGTCTCCAAGATATTTCAGGAAAAAAGAGGTGATACAGACAGAGCATGAGTTTGAACTGTCAGGTTTAGATGTGAGATTTCACAAAAATGAAAATTGTCAAGTAAAACATCTCGTGCCTCCCTAGGCAGGATTCAGCCAGGGTGTGCATCCTTCCACAGCTGACATAACTCAGATCAGGATTGCCCCAATGCCCTGCACAGGAAGAAGGGAGATCACCTGAAAGGCTACTTTTTTTCATCTCAGACAGATCTCTCTACTATGTCCAACTTAAAAAACCCCTACTCTGTTAAAAAAAAATAGTGAAATATTTATGAGCAAAAGGATAAAAGGGGACGATCATGGAACACTAGGTATATACTGACTTGTGCAAAAGAAAGAAGCAGTAGTTAGTGCTAAGGTTGCTTACTGTTGTGTGTCTGGTTTGCTGCAGCAGTTCATCCTCTCCATTCTAGCATTTCAGCTGGAAGGCTGCTCTGAGAAAAGCCCTGTAATAAAGCCAACATTAAGAGTGTGGTGCTGTACTACAGCAAAACATGTGTCAGTGTCTCTTCAAAGTTATGACTTGGGAACTGTGCAGAGCACTTCCACGTGCAGCAACAGATGAAGCAATGCAATGATTTTAGCTCCTTGCTCTCAGCTGCTGTCTGTTGTGTTTGAATTCTCATGGATTAACTCCTTTGGAGCAGCTTTGACTAATAAGCTTTGGCAGTAGTATAAAAAGACTGGTGCACATCTGGCTATCTTTCATGTTGTTTGTACTCACTTGAAAAGTCAGAACTATATCCACCTACGTATACAGGAACAAATATTTACTTTTGTCCAAGAGAAGTACTTATTTCTTTTGGTCTATAATATAAGGACATATTCTGCCTATTTCTAAATTATCTTCAGAAATAACATTTAATCTTCAAGTCACAGCAAGACAATGTCAGACATCAGGCATTACATCAGAGGTCTTGTGCCTGATAGTGCCAGGATAGTGCCTTCAATGCAAAATTACTTTTTCCTACCTGGTGACCTGAAAGGTAACAGGGCAGTGGTGCTGGGGAAATCCTTGAAAGTCCAGAATAGATGCAACTCTGACAGTGAGCACCAGATGACAGTGAGCACCAGTACTCTTTGCTGGATAAAAAACTGGCTGGATGGCCAGGCCCAAAGAGTTGTGGTGAATGCAGTTAAATCCAGTTGGTGGCCGGTCATAAATGGCGTTGCCAGGGCTCAGTGTTGCGGCCAGTTCTGTTTAATATCTTTATCAATGATCTGGACGAGGAGATCGAGTGCACCCTCAGTAAGTTTGCAGATGAGACCAAGTTGGGCGGGAGTGTTGATCTGCTTGAGGAAGGCTCTTCAGAGGGATCTGGACAGGCTGGATCAATGGGCCAGGGCCAGTTATATGAAGTTCAACAAGGCTAAGTGTGGGGTCCTGCACTTGGGTCACAACATCCCCATGCAACACTACAGGCTTGGGGAAAAGTGGCTGGAAAGCTACCTGTCGGAAAAGGACCTGGGAGTGTTGGTCGACAGCCGGCTGAATATGAGCCAGCAGTGTGCCCAGATGGCCAAGGTGGCCAATAGCATCCTGGCTTGTATCAGAAATAGTGTGGCCAGCAGGACTAGGGAGGTGATTGTCCCCCCGTACTCGGCACTGGTGAGGCCGCACCTCGAATACTGTGTTCAGTTTTGGGCCCCTCACTACAAGACAGACATTGAGGTGCTGGAGCATGTCCAAAGCAGGGCAGCGAAGCTGGTGAAGGGTTTAGAGAACAAGTCCTATGAGGAGCGGCTGAAGGAACTGGGGTTGTTTAGCCTGGAGAAAAGGAGGTTGAGGGGAGACCTTATAGCTCTCTACAACTACCCGAAAGAGGTTGCAGTGAGGTGGGTGTCAGTCTCTTCTCCCAAGTAACAAGCGATAGGACAAGAGGAAATGGCCTCAAGTTGCACCAGGGAAGGTTTAGGTTGGATATTAGGAAAAATTTCTTCACCGAAAGGGTGGTCAAGCATTGGAACAGGCTGCCCAGGGAAGTGGTTGAGTCACCGTCCCTCGAGGTATTTAAAAGGTGTAGATGTGGTGCTTAGGGACGTGGTTTAGTGGTGGACTTGGCAGTGTTAGGTTAACGGTTGGACTTGATGATCTTAAAGGTCTTTTCCAAGCTAAATGATTCTATGATTATTGTTCATAGCTTACTCTGGCATCAGCTTTGCAAAAAGGAGTCATGAAGAAGGAGAGAAGGGATTTTCTTATCCTTTCCTCTGTGTGATGACAAGAAAAATTTTATCTGTAAGTTTCACAAGGTCCTCATTCATGTAAAATTTCTGTTGGATTTAATCTGCTGTCGCCATTGACTTTTATGAGAAATTTTCCATGAGCCAAGAACTTCTAGGTTTAGACACTAGAGAGAGTTGTTTTTGTTTTTGAAGACAAGAGAGAATTTGTCAGGTTATGACTGACTCTCTAGATTTATGTTACTAACAGATAATTTCGTTTATAAAATATGTTTATGGAAGAACATCATTGCTGATGCAATCCATTGTGAATTAGACTTTTCCAAATTACTGAGTAAGCGAATAAACACAGTGTAAGTGCAAAAATCGGGTAATATATTTTGTGCATTGATTTTGACAATTACAGACCTGTTTTAATTATTTATGATCCTTCATGCATTAATAAATGATCTGCAGTGTATTTTATAAATAAAATGAAATCTCAGTATTATGTCAGCTGACCACAGACTCCTGTATTAAATCTTTGCTGAAAGGTGGGGAAAGACATTCAATGTTTATACAGATTTTACAGTATAGCCACTGTATTCCACGGTATTAATTTGCCCACTTTCAGTCTGAATTGATTTTTTACTCAGTCTGGAGTATCTGGAGGTGCCACAGCAGTTCTCTTGCCTGCATATTAAACGTGCAACTTCATTTCCTCTTGAATTGGCAACACAAGCATTTTTTTTCTTCTCCAGGGTTTGACCCTTCATAGAGATATTTCATTTAAGAGTGCTTTTGGCATAATTACAATTGTGTAAGGCTGTTCCACAAAGGAGGATGAGCTGGGAGTAAAGGGCAACCCAGATGCAGGGGATCTCACTGGGAAGGCACAATCCCACAGGATCAGAGCAAGACCATGTTGGTGACAGTAACAGGTCTTGTGGACAGTCAGCAATCATCAGACAAGATGAGGTGATGAACCATGATGATGGGGTTCATCCAGGGAGTGCAGTAAATAATAGCAGGAGACAGAGCTAGAGACAGGGCTTGGGACTGGCACTCCTGTGGTGTAGTTTGGGCAGGGACCAGCTGCCCAGGGCTGAGCTGAAATTGGGCTCCTGGACCAAGAGGCAGCAGGTATGTGGGTAGGGATCCCAGGTAAGGCTGGTCTGGGCCATTAAGGCCCGTTGGTGCATGCAAGGCCCTGACACAAATATTGGGACTGAGCTATTTTATAGAAAAGCGAGGTCCAAGGAAAATTTGAACTAGGTGGGATTTTTTCAGCCTATTTTTAAATAGTTGTATGAATGCTCCCAATGAGTATGACATCATCAGTCCATATGTACGTACACCCATATGTTAAACTGCACTTGCTGGGCCTGATCTAAGACCCATGGAGAGGCAACAGAAAGCCCTCTATTTGTTTCTATGATCTTTTGATAAGACGTCCATTGACTATACCAGTTATTTCAGGACTAAGGGACTGGTGCCACATGATGTCAGTTGGATGGCTGTCTTTCTGCAGATTCAGGAAGGAGTTTGGTGCTGCTGTGCTGTGAGAGTCTAGTTTTTATACATGCTGGTAAAAAAGGCCTTTGCCTGTATCAGACTGTGCTTCCATCACTTTGAAGATCACAGAATCCCACATTGCTCTTTCCTTCTGGCACTGCCTTGCGCACTGGTGTGCAGCATCTTCATCCTCCTCCTGTGCCATTCTGTTGTGCTATCCAGCCTCATCCTGTGCAGTTTTCCCTCTAGCCTGCTGCCAGGCTGCTGCCAGGCTTCTGGATGAAGCTTTGTGCAGGAGAAATGTCAAAATTGTGCTTCCTCCTCTTGGTTGTGTCAACAACTTGTTTTTGTACCAGTAATTTTTTTCAGTTCTTTCTGATCTGACATGGTCAGAAGTGTGTCAGCTGAGCATAGGCAGCTCTTCGTAATGTCTCCCTATGCAGGTCTTCACATTTCAGCCTTTTCCAGGTTTGTGTCATCACTGTTTAAAAGCAGGACTGTAAGTATACACATTTTGAGCAGGACCTCTGTGTCCAGAGAACAAAGATTAAGTTGTTGATGGATGTCTCTTCATCTTGAAAGTTTTGGCACTCAGATAATATCTGCTCATTCTGCTCCGTTAAAACAGAAAAATGCTGGGAGGTAGATGATTGCCATTTGTACTGCTGAAACTGCATAGCACAGATTGCCTATGACCGGTGCTGAAGATTTTACCTCTTCATCAGTGTTCTTTTAGTAGTGCTGGCAACCAGGTGAATCTTTCCCATAACAGTCCACAGCCATGTACACCAAATGCTTTTTGGAAGTCAGTGCAACAGGTGCATTTGTCCTGCTATATTTGTGTGCAGGCAGTGCCAGGCCCTTTGTTGCTCTGCTCCCCGTGTATCTGCTGTTTGAATGCTGCAGTTCACACTGTTGCACCCCTTGAGCATTATCCCCAGCCTTGACTTTGAGCAGGCAAATGTCCAATTAATCTAACAGCCACTGGTAGATTTTTTTTTTTATTAGCTTCCCTACCCGTGATGAATGTAAGTCCAACTTCTCCTGTCTTTCAACAGAATCCTTTCTTCCCTTTTCCTCCTTAAGTACATTTTCTTCAGTTTTGGGCCAACATTGTCTCTGCTATTATAAGATGACGATTCTTAGAAATATATTTCACACTCTTCATTGATTACCAAGTAGCAGATGTTAATTTTAGAAACATAATGTACCCTCAAAGTTAATGGAGCATCAAAATATTGTACACTTAGTGCTAGATTTGCCCTTCAGATGAGCAACTTTGATATCTTAATAGTGCACACAATTGATTTCACGGGTTCCATATGTAGCTAGTCTAGGTATGCAGTATCCACTGACGGCTAATCTAAGAAATCAATTTTGTACTGCACCACCTGCCCAGCAATTCTGATATAAATGAATGGCTAAGGGATCTTGGGTGGCTCTGTACATTTTGTGTTCTTATTTATGAGGGCAATTTTGTTTTCTTATTTTTTAATTACTATGATCCGATTCTCCAGCCCTCTATGAACTCTCAGTGCTTCTCTATTTTTAAATATTTTGTTTATAAACAATTTTTCCAATGGTTTCGATTACTCATGTTTACCCAACACAGTATGGATTTTTAGTCTCCTTTATGGTCAAACTCTAAAAGCACTCAGTGCTTTTAGCTAGCTCACTTATTCAGAAGTGTTTTAAGTTATGAGATATTATCTTGTCTCTTTTATATCACAAGGGACAGAGAACGCTTGTCCTCTGATCACTGGAACCTGTGTACACCGAACATAGTGCCAAGTTCTCAAGGTCTTGAATCAGGATGCAAACACAGGGATCTTTTCTTTGTATGTTATCTCATGTGCTAACAAATGTTTAAAAGCTGAGCTCAGTAGGCTTTCCTTAATTAAAATGGGTTTAGGAGCTTATTAAACTACCTAACTTTGTCACTATGTTTCCATTCTTATGGTCATTGGGATGCCACAAAGGAAAATCTATGCTTTCCAGATGGATAAAACTAACAATGCTATAATAAGAACAAGTTTTCTTTTCTTTTCCTGTATTACAGAAAACTAGTGAGAATTAAAAGTGAAGTCAATCTATTTTACAGACAAAAATTCACATGTCTCCAGGGAAGACTATATGAAAGTAGCATATGGAGAAAGAAAGCTTTAAGAAGTATAACGTTCTCCTTCTCCTTTGTGACAGTATACTGCCTTTTTTTTGTGTGTCCAGAGATGTAGTAGGAGAGGCAGTTTGTTATATCTTTTGCGACAGTATCGTCAGTACAGTGTAGAGGAGGATGAAGATATTTGCACTTACTTATCTATTTTTGATATCTAATTGATATGAATGTCTGTAAGAACATTGCCTTAAATCTTTCTAAACAGGGAGCACGTGAACTCATCCCTCTCCCCTCCTTCTTTCCTCCTAATTGCCTTTCCCACTCCTAGAAAAAAAGAAAGCAAGTTTATAGGGATCCCAGGCATAGCAGGTCAGTATTGTGCAAGACACGTTCCATAAGCTACAACCTGTCTTAGTGGTAGACGACACAAAAACTGATGAGAACAAGTTGATGGAAAGGCTATTTTATTATGATTGCAAAGAATCTTTATTCTGATCATATCTGTACTTGATCCTTTCCCAGTACATAGAAGCAGACAAGATGATTTCTTAAGGATTTTTTTCTAGACCTACTTGCCTAAGATCCTATACGTTTGCAATAGGGCTTGCTGGAAACATTCAGATGAAAAACATGACCAACAAACATTTCACTGAAAAATGCAGTTTTCACAAGATATAAATGTTTTGTATGATATTTTGGATATTTCCTCTCTTCAGTGTCATTTCAAATGGAATTGGCCTAAGCTGAAACATTTTAGTTCCTTGATATGACTTAATTTTTTTTGTTTTGAGTTATTTCAACATCATCTGTCCAAAGACAAAACAAAATAAGAATCTCTTTGCTGGAAAAATTGCCTGTAATCTTTGTACTGAAGCAGAGGGGATTTTCCCTTTCTTTCATCATCTTCCAAACTGAATTCCAGGCAAGCTTCTGCAGTTTCATTTTCTCTGTCACAAGCTCATAGAAATTCATGTGTAACACACAGTAAGAAAATGCCACGTACATACAGTTTCTTTGAGGTGGGAGACAGACAACAGGAAGCAAATGCGACCCTTGCTCAGTAGGATTCAGACTAGCTATGGGTCAGTATCTAGCTACACAAGGTAACTCAGGCTGCCCAATGTAGGCAAGAAATCATAGAATCATTGAATGGTTTGGGTTGGAAGGGACCTTTAAAGGTCATCTAGTCCAACCCCCCTGCAGTGGGCAGGGACATCTTCAACTAGATCAGGTTGCTCAGGCCCCGTCCAACCTGACCTTGAATGTTTCCAGGGATGGGGCATCTACCACCTCTCTGGGCAACCTGTGCCAGTGTTTCACCACCCTCATTGTAAAAAATTTCTTCCTTATATCTAGTCTAAATCTACCCTCTTTTAGTTTAAAGCCATTCCCCCTTGCCTTGTCACAATAGGCCCTACTAGAAAGTCTGTCCCCATCTTTCTTATAAGCCCCCTTTAAGTATTGCAAGGCTGCAATAAGGTTTCCCCAGAGCCTTCTCTTCTCCAGGCTGAACAATCCCAACTCTCTCAGCCTTTCTTCATAGGAGAGGCATTCCATCCCCCTGATCATTTTTGTGGCCCTCCTCTGGACCCGCTCCAACAGGTCCGTGTCTTTCTTCTGCTGAGGACTCCAGAGCTGGACGCAGTACTCCAGGTGGGGTCTCACCAGAGCAGAGTAGAGGGGTAGAATTACTTCCCTCGACCTTCTGGTGTAAGAATTAAAGAGAGTTTTATGTGCCTCTTAAAGATGATACAGAGCAGCCTTGTGCTGAGCATAAGGGATGCTAGTCACTTAAGTGTGTCTCTGGAGGTCAGACATCAGACTCAGGGCTGCTCATTAGCTACTGCCACTTCCGTCGGATGCCAAACCCTGAAGAGCTGTGTCAACTCCTTGCAAAGAGGCCTCTTGACTGAGGAATTCAGCTACTCTCTTCAGATAGATGGCATTCAAAGCCACAGCTAAAAATTGCCTTCCTGAGGTCTGATTAAAATCCTGAGATAAATCTATCATCACCACTGTTATGAAGTCAACAGTGTTTTTTTACTTATTTATTGACTTCAGTAAGTCTAGCTGGTGTCTGCAGTTGTCTCTTTTCAAAATCAGAGGCCACAATAAACTATGCTGGGTAGGATTCAGTTTGGGATTGAGGCCTTCAAATTTAAATGCCTGCCTGGACGTACCCATGTGTGTGCCATGGTGTCTAGGCTGCCCTAACTAAAGGAATGTCTAGTCATACAGTGGGGAAGCCTGGAAACAGAGATTTTGCATGTCCTACACCTGTGGCTGGCCAGGTCAGTCACCCTTGGGCTCAGGGAAATTTAAATTTCAACCTTACTTCTGAGGTTCACAGTTTCTAACTTAGAAAAAATAGAAAAATTCACTGTAGCCTTATGCTATTAAACCCCTCAGATATTAACAGCATCTGTAACCCCCACCTACACAAAAGATCAGTATAACATGCAATTAACAATATTGTTAATGAGTGTTTGAATTTAGCATGATTGTTCCGAAAATGAAAGAGCGCCACATGTATGATTGCTCCATTACAAGAGATTTTTACATTAAAGTAGAAATTACTGTACAGTTTGATGCAGAAAATGCCATTCCCTAAGAATGATATTGTACTGGCAGAAAGTGGCATGAAATCATCTTCTTTCTCTTAGAGAATAGGTCCTTTGGGTCTACTAGACAATACCCTTGAACTGAATATTCTGGATTTGAATCCATGTATGTGAAATTGATTAAAAATGTAAATAAATAAACCACACTATTTGAAAATCAAATAATGCTACCACAAATCTGCCCATTTTGGAGTGCTGGTCAACTTTTTTTTTATTACTGTTTTATGCAAAGAGCTTAAATATCTTCAGGATAGCATACTCAATGTTATAAAATTATGAATAATGTGTTCATTGTTTCTTTCAATCAGCCATTGATACATCTTGTTACTAAGATGGGTTGATATTAATAAAATACAGCACTTACAACTGAGGTACATAGAGTTCTGTGCATCTGTGCTTACATAGTTTAAGTGATAAAAAATTGTCACCTTCATTGGATGACCTAAATGTAATTGTATGAGATTATGATACATGACATTATCAATGGCAACGAAGATGCAAACATTTTCTGCAAAAACTTTCATCTAGTTAAAATAGATTTGCATACTTTTAAAATCCGCAGCTGTTGTGGCATATTAGTTGGCAGTCACAACATGAGCTTTATTTTATAACTATTCAGGAGAACCAATGCTCTCTTACATGATTTAAATTAGTTACTCAGAGAGAGAATGACTTGCTTTTCCCTTCCATTCATTTTCACTCTAGGCTGTGCATTTACATTGACAAGGCCTTTGAGATGGTAAAATGAAACAGAGAATATTTTTTGCGTAACGGAAAAGAACCTGGAAAATGTTTTTGTTGTTTCTGCTAAAATTGCTCCAAGGTAAATAATGCTAGGTTTTGATCATTGTAAATAAAGGCCTATTTTTTTCATTGACACTTGGAAGTTTTCCTGATTAAGAATAGTTTTTGAAGAAAGAAAAAGCTTTCTGGAAAAAATTAATTTTTAAATTAGTGTTAGCCTAGGGAAAAGTTTAAAGAAATCAGCAGGACCCCTAAAACTCCATCACTTGCTTTGAGACAAATTAGAGATATTGTTTGTTTATTCTCAGCTAGTGATGGCTATGCAGAAAATGGCAAAGTAAAATAGAAATTGCTTTCCATGTGAATTCTGCAGTGGTACTTTCATCTGCAAAACATTCTAAGCTCTTGCAATACAGTTCAAAGAAAAGAACATTCTGGGGTGATTTGACAAAGTCGGAAAACATCACGATGACATCACTCGACATAGAGAATTTTGTTATAAGTTTAGAATAAAACTTCAAAAGAAGTCTTAGTAATAAAAATGTCTGGGGTTCCTTTTAGTTTCTTTTTATTCCTCTAGAGACAAATAGATATGGAGGAGAGACTTGTCATATAAAAGTTTTCTGTTGTCAGCATAGTTGTTTAACATACTCTGTAATTGCTGAGGTGATCTGTTACACTTACATGCACCCATTGGAATGGATCTTTATTTCTCATAAAAAATACACATGCATACCTGTGGGATGCACTCAAGAACTCTCAGGTTTTTTGTTTCCTTTGACAGGTCTGAAATCTATGACTTTAGCTATAATATGGTGCATTTGCTAGCAGTCACTGAGGTACCATAATTCAATTTCATTTTTAGTCACTTTTTTGAGCTGACCTGTACTTTTCAGTTAAGAGCTAATTTTAATCAAATTCATTTTTCACTTTGCAGAAACATATCCAATATTACCTAGCTTGACTGCACTTTAATTCCATTATGTCACATTTCCAATTTTTATATTAGCTCCTCCGTACCGATGTAGACAATCAAGTATCAAAAGAACTAAACTCCAGAGTGCAGTTTCATTTAATATCTTTTTATTTGCAGTAAAATATGCAATATTTAGGAAATTCAAATCATTGGTTAAACTGTACTGAGTTTTCACCATTTCAAAGACCGTCTGGGAGATAACTGTGTATTTTCCGTAGAATAAAATGTTGAGCAAGAAGACTTCATATTTTTGTATGGGTGCACAAAAACATAAGGAGATTATTTTGAAAAGAATTGGAAAGTAGGTAACTTGTTCTTCTGAGAAGCCTGCACATGTGCTTCAGAAGCTGGAAAATACTAGAATATTCAGTAAAGAATGTTCATCATCTAGTGTATCTCAAGATATTAGATATGAGGAGGTGCCATAGAGATAGGTAAATGCAATGGCATTTCTGTTCTAGAAGCCAGGATTACAACTTCGCTTAGGCCCAAAGACGGCTCTTCATTATGCCTTTGATCACGGCTTTACAGTCATACAGGCAGACCATTTACATGTGATGGTGAGAAATAGAAGATTTGGCATGTGGAATGTCAGTAGTTAAGTGAAGGACCACGTGTAAATCAAACACTAATGATAACTGCTTAATGTTAATTGACTTTTAAAACACTGACTGACCTGGATTGTCTCTGGGGTTTTTTTAACGTCATAATGAAGGTCTTCATAGACTTTCACTGGAGCTGCTTGGCCATCACAATTGCATCATCATACAGGCTAGGCTTGGACTGAGTCACAGGGCTACAGTGATATCATATTGCAATGGTATATTCTCATGTTCACTTTAGTTTAGCATGAGCTCATTCTTCTAGCATAAAAATGAGTTTAAAGTAAATAAAATACCCCATTAGTGTATACCAGTAGGGAAGTTGTGTGTTATAAATCCTAAGTAAACACATTTTAAACACTTTATCAACTTGTCTATCTTAAAAGTTAGGCAGAAGCACTTACTGAAATATGATCCGTTAGCAGAAACACTGTAATTTAAAAAACAATATGCATTCTTGAGAATTTTGCCAAAACATTATTTTTGTGCTAGATGAGATATTAGAAACAGGTTATAAATAAAGGATTTGCTCAGCATTGCTGCAACAGAGAACAGAATCACCAAAATGCTCACAGATACTTCAGTAGCCCAGTCCCTTTTTAAAATGTTTTGATCAGGAAGTGGGTCATGCCTGGGGCACATACTGAAATAACATGTATAATGCAGAGGGGATAATTCATAATATTTCCAATTATGTTTTAAAATGCCTTTTTTTTTTGAATCCCAGAATCCCCTTTTACTCAATATCTCATGGCTTTGCTCTGACATGTTGCAAAAGTGGGCCAGGACCCAAATGTTGGATCCAAACATGTGGAAATTTTGGATCCAGAACTACTGCATAGTTAGAAATAGGCCGTTCTCTCCCTCATACACTGAAATGAAGCAGCTGTGAAGAAACCCTGAGCTTTGAGGGATAAGATAGAGATGTTTGTGATTTAATTGAATTGGAATCTGTATCTAGTCTGTATTTAAAGTCTAATAGTGATCTAATGTCAATACACATCCACATATAACCATTTTTTTTGAGCTCTTGAGTTAATGCCACTGTAAAATGTATGGTACATTTTCAATTTTCCATTTGAAACTTATTATCTTAGCATGCAATGGTACTTAACAGTATCATAGATACTTGATAACGATGTCTAATTAAAGCTGTAAAACAAAAGTAGCACTGAATTTTCCTTTTGAAAATTGATGTCTTTTGAGTCCTTTCTGTGTTGATGTTATTTTGACATTACCATAAGAATTTATGATTGTTACCATATAGAAGCAGTTAGTCAAACTCCTAGTACTTCACGTGGTTTTATGAATATTTGCTTGGCATAGGACTAACTGTTTAGTGTATATATTTTCATCTTATATGGAGGATTTTTGATGTGATTGCAAACAATTCTGCTAGTTTTAGTAAGAATTTTATGCACTGTATACATAGCATAAAGCTCTCTTGCCCTAGTAATTAAAGCTTATTTAGCTGTCTAGTTTTATTATTTGAAGTTTTGACATTCTGGACATTTACCACAATACTTCAGGTTTTGTAAGTTTGGGGTTTTTTTTAAGGTTTTAGGTTGGCAGATAATATCATATTTCCAAAATAATGTTCAGTGTAAAATTGAGCAAACAGACTCTAAGCAATGTATTGGTGCTAGACCAGAGATCAGCTAAGGAAGCTGTAGTTTGAGCTAGAGATCTCTTTTAAGGTTGAAATTTGAAGCAGGGATAGATATGGATTCTCAAGAAATGTGACAAACATATAGTTGTTTATGAGCACAGCATTTGCTTTGCTTCTTAGATTTTAATAGCCAAAAGAAAATTATCTTTTTGTATAATGTGAAGAATTCCCTCTCAGAAATCTAGAGGTGTAAATATTTGTTCTTTTGGGGGAAGATGGAAAAAAAATTCTTTTGTAAAAATATTGCAAAAAGTAAGAATGTTGTCTCTGTAACTTTTCTTTTTGCTTTTTACATATTTTTTTCTGATATGAATGGCAGTTTCAAATGAGGGAAGCTTACCTTTCTGCCTTGCTGTTCTGTTTCAGATGCCGACATGCAATCAAGACATGAAATTTATTTTCTTTCCAAGTCAGAGACCTATGAAACTTGAATCATATTCTTCAGAAGTGTCATCCTGAGTGAATATTTACAAAATATTCTTGAAGAAACTATAGTCAGGAGTTTCACCACTAAGAGAAGGTAGATATTTGAAAAGTGTGCTCATGGTCATACCATCTCTTCATATTCCTTGGAATTAAATTCTACTCTTCTCATATTTTAATATATTGATTCTTTTTCAAAATAATGCAAATCAATGAGAAAGGGGGTTCTCTTTTTGCAGGAGATGATAGTTCTGTTTGTCGGAGTACCCATCAACCAATGAAAAGAAAGAAAAATATCAGATAATTATTTTTTATGAAGTATGCAGGAACATATACATCAGGTCTGGCTATTTCTTAATGAACACTGGTGAAAATGTAATTTAAATGGTACTCTAATTTTTGCTCTCCTAAACAATTTATAATGAAATATATTTACAATTTATGAAGTGAACACAACATTCTCTAAAAGTAATTTCCAGTCTGACATTGACAAAAAGCTTGAAGGAGTTGGGTTGGGTTTTTTTTCCCCTTTTTTACTTGATTAAATTGTAAAAGTAATGGAGTGATGTCAGGTCAGAGATATAAGAAAAGATCTGTGTTTGTTGCATCCATTAAAATAATAACTGCATAGAAACAGTGGCTGACATTCTAACCACAAGCTCACAGCTTCTACAGAAGCAGTAATAAAGAGACTAAGTCTATGTAGACTGTACCAGGTAATAACATATCTGAAAAGATTTTAAAACATGAACTTAACCATCAGCAGTAATTTAGTGCCTGAATTTAAGACAAATTTGTTTGCAAAAGAGAGAAGAAAACAGATCTTCAGCATTTTCCTGCACTTCGATGAAAATGCAGCTTTTTTTAGGAGTCTGCGATTTCTAATGCAGACAACATGCGTTTCCTAGCTGGATAGAAACGAACCCAGCATAGATGGCTTCAGTCTTTCACTAATGTAAAATATTACTAAACACACCCAAAAAGCAAATAATCAAAATTTAGTGTGGTCCTCAGGGCAAAATTTGATTCATAGCGATGAGATTATGAAAAATGCCTTTGTTTTTGCGTGCTATCCCTTGGTTAACTGCACCATTTGGCTCCAATAGCTGGTCTCAAAGTGCCTAATATATGGGAATTGCTTTCTGTTTAGTCACTGCTATACCATAGCTGGCGAAAGAGAACAGAGAGTTGCAATCGCCTTAACACTGATCCATTGTTCAAACTATAATGCTTTATTATTGCCAGACCATGTTAGAAAATTATATCTATATTTTATTAGCACAATTGCATATGTTGTGTTATCTGTGGAAATATGAATCATAGAATTTAGATGGGGTGTATTAATAGGCCATTCCACAACCAGTGAAGAACAGTTTCACACACAATTTAAAATGAGTCTTTAATTTGGTCTTTAATTTGTTGACAAATGTTACAGAATAGTCATACCTGGCAAGAACTGGTAGGCATTTGCAGGATCAAAATGCATCTATGTTCCTCCTTGCAACACCAGCTCTAGCTTTTTACTTGCTGTTTCTGAGAGGTCTGGGTTTTGGTTTTGCTGTTTTTCTCATTGGGACATCGTATTTTTTGTGATACATGATGTAATGAGGGCCAGCTGCTTGTTAAAATCCATCATTTAATAATAAGATGATAATTTCACCTAGCCTTTAACCTACAGAGTTGACTTCTCGTACACTGGCTCACTTTACATAACGAATTGCCAAAGAACTTGACGTGTATCTAGTCTTCTCAAGACACATTCTGGACTGGATGTGCTATGGTGTACTGGCATAGATAGGAAAGAAGTGAACTAAGATTCTGTTTGCAAAATATCTGGCTGCTACCGGTGATCATTCATTTGTTATTAGTACCAGATTCAGCCACAGATTTAAACATAAAACCATTTTCATCACATTAGATTACAGTAAGTATTTATGAAATGTACCAAGATACAGTAGGTATAGATGGTAGCAAAAAGCCATTAACTTACTGGAATGAGTTCAGCAGAGGGCCACCAGGGTGGCTGGGGGCTGGAGCACTTGATGTAGGAAATGCTGCCGAGAGACCTGTTTTTTCAGTCTGAGGAAGGGAAGGCCAAGGGAGGATCTTATTGCTGCCTTCAGTTACCTAATGCCTGGTTATAAGGAAGATGAAGACATACTCTTTTTGGAGGTACACAGTGAAAGAACAAGAGGCAATGGACAAAAGCAACAACCGAAATTCCAATTAGATACTAGGATTTTTTTTTTTTTTTATAATGAGAGTCATCAAACACTGGAGAAGGCTGCACAGGGACTGTGCAATTTTCATCCTTGGAGACAGTAAAAACTTGACTGGAGACAGCCCTGGGAAACCTGGTGTAACTTTGAGGCTGGCCTTGCTTTGGGCTGGGGATTGGACCAGAGGTCCCTCCCCACTTAAATTATTCTGTGATTCTGTGAAAATCAATGTATGGAATTTAAGCAAGATGGAAAGCTGATTTTGAGCAAAATTATTTTGTTGTTTTCACTGCTGTGCTTACAATAGAATAGACAAAGTGGAGGTCATTGTTTATACTTGCCATGTGAATTTTCAGAACCATGGGCTGGTATCCAAACTGAAAGGAAAAAAATTATTCAGCAACAAGTCTGCACCTTTGGCAACTGCTCTATAATCCATTTGTTGGCTGTTTGTTTTTCTATAGATGTAGATTAGTTTGCCTGAGCCAAAGATCTTAGAAATTAATGTGTAAATATGTGTTTTAACCTGGTTGCCAGTAAAAGAAACAAAGTAAAATGAAATCAATGCATCAGGGAGAGATTCATTGATGTGAGCGGCCTCATCTTCAAAACAGCCAGGAAACAGCAGAAATAGCCCTAATACGTTTTAATAGCACAAAGGAAGTATAAATTGTGGTCAGTTTCTCTCTATTAGATCTGCTTTTTCTGTGATATTTTTTCATAGTCTTACTCCAGAAGGTTTTTTGTGAACATACAATATAGCAGATGAACTTGAAATGAGACCCACAGAAGAGCACAGTCTACCTTCCTGTATGCTTTTACTAGTTTTCACCTACTTCCCTTTTCTGCTTCTGTGCGTAGAATCTAACAGAATGAAAATGTTGTTTTCCCAGGAAAATACTTGATGTTGATCAAGAAAGAAAACATCAGCCTCACCAACTGAACACCTATTAACAGTATCTCTGCATCTTGTATGTTTTTTCAAGTACTTTGGAGAATTAAGCCTGACAGACACAGGTGTGCATGGAAGCAACTTGGCAAGATGATTGTGGTGAGATACTAAGAGCTGCAGAGTTCAGAAGTGCAAACGGCTTTGGAAGGGTGTAGTAGACACCTGGCTCTGTCTGAAGTCAGTGGGTCAAGGTATCTCCTCTTTTACATTGATACCTGTTGTCCAAGTGCTTGGAATGGAGGTGATGTGTATGCATTAATCCTTCCTCCATTTCTTAAAGGACAACAGACCATCACCTCCCTGTGCATGCAATGACTGAATACCACACATTAAGAAACTGGGCAGTTAGTCAGCATGGGATTGTTTTTCTCAGTGTAAAAGATGCTGGATCTTATAATACATTTATCTTTATGGATATATGAGGATTCACAAATTAAAGGAAGACAGAAGAGGAAATTCACATGTCTCTATTCAGACACATATTAAGGTTAACACTGAACCAGAGAGGGAGGGAATTTGAGGCTGAAGCACAGGCACAGCAGTGGAAATGCATCCTGAGAACATGGCTGAACATGCTCCGTGTTCATGGGTCAGCGGGGAAGGTGACAGCAGCATCCTAGAGGGATCTGGGGCTTCTGAGGTGGGAACACTGGAAGAAACTAGCCCTGCCTGCCACTTCCACATGCACTTTAGTAGGATGGAAGATCCATCTCCTTTTCCTTTGACTCTTTATGACTCACGCAACAATAATGAAGGCTCCTGAGGTCTCTGTGGCATTCTCCTCCTCTCACCCTGGGGGGCTGATCAGTGCAGAGACATGGACACTGACAGTCTTCCTTTGGCTTCTGTATGGCAGAATAATACCTCAAGTGATTTGGAGACAGGTTATGTCAGAGGTGCTCAGGAAAGAGTGGCTTTTGCTTGGACACTGTCAAAACACAGACCTTTGGTGACCTTGATCATTTTTTCAGCAGTATAAACTGGGTCTATAGCCCTCAAAAAAATCCCTGGAAATACTTCCAGCACTGGGTGGAAAAGCTCAAGATTAAAGAACCTTTCACATCTGTTCCCTGTCACCAGCTTAAATTTAACCTGTGACAGTAATGAGTGAAAGTCCATGTACTGTTTGGCCTGTGTAAAGACTTTGTAGTCATTTGTGTACATCACAAATGGTGTTAATTGGCAGCTGTGTCAACAGCCTCTTTGAAGGAATTGGGAGTTCATTAGGCACATGGACAGAGCTGGTCTTTCCCTGGTAAAAAAAATACCCCTTTCATATGAGGCATTTAAGATGGAGTAGCATGGGGAAACTTGCCAAGACGCTGCCTGGTTTCTAGCCATGACAGTAGTCGCATTGCTAAGGACCACTCTCATTTGGTGGTGGTCCCACGGTTCCCCTGCCTCCAGTGAACAGAGGAGTGACAAGAAGTTGGGGCTGTGCTCCCTGGTCCCGGGCAGGCAGTTGCAGAACTGAGGTCTGCTTTCACCTATCTCAGGGCAGAAGCAGAACTGCCTGCCTGAAACCAAGAGAGAAAATCTTTAAATCCTTTAAAGCTGTTACTGTAAGGCATTTTCTCTTTCCCTGTCCTTGTTTCTGCCACCTTTTTATTGTTGCAAACTTAGTTTGTGAAAATAGACTGAAGTCTCTGAAGAAGCTCTCATGTAATATACATGAACTAATTTCAGTGAATTTCTGTACTTCAAGTTTCTTTTTGTCTCCTTTTTTGTATTAGAGGCACTTGCTCATGGGCTCTTCATTAAATGCTTGCATACAAAAATGCACTGGTGAGAGGCATCTCTTTATCTCTTTGTTTCCCCGTTCTAGATCCTTTACTTCACAAATGCATGTTTTCAGTCATTCAGTGTAAAAGTATCTACACTCTTTCTGTGGTTCCTTTCCAGAACTGGAGCTTGCTGAAAAGTGTGTTTATTGAGAGTTTTGGCGTACTGAAGCTGAGTATGTCAGCCCTGTTTCCCATCCCCCCTCACTGATGACTATATAGAGTTATTCTAAAAGATCACTCAGTACCCCTCTAAAAGATTTAAGTCTTATGTAGATTTTTTAGAAAAAGATTGGTGATTCCACCTGTATTCAAGAATCACCACATTCCTAAGTTGTTTGTGGAATACCATAATCAAAGGTTTGGCTAAGGAAAAGGAAGACAATAGCTGTACTGAAAGACACAATAGACAACTGTTTGTATAACAGCAGGAGGGTTCTGCATAAATTGAGGAATTTTTCCATCTCATTCCATTGCATTTCTATGGGTTCTCAAGAAAATTGCTTTCATTTCTATGCCTGCGTCCTGGCCCATACATTTCCTTGCTGTTCCCTCTCTGCCACTCCAGCGAGTGGAAATGGGCTACTGTGAGCCATACGAGATAAATGGGATTGCTGCATGAGAGAGAGCTGGCGTACTGAAAAGCCAGGTCACAGACAGCAGAAGCGTGCTTAAAATCGGCACAATTACCTGCAGATACAAGGAAGGAGATAAAGGTCAAAGAGAGAGGACTTAGTTTTTTATTTAGCATGGATACATTATATGGCATAATAGTGAAATCTCTTTTGTTTTATGATTTGTATCTCCAAATGAATAATATCTATTATTGTGTTAGCCTCGTACATCGGATTCAGTCTGAAAACATAAAATCATTGCCTTATATTTTTTAAAAAACTCCTACCTTCATCTCCACCCTGTTGCAGTGGATGGCAATTCTAGTATTAACATCTGATCTGATAAACTATATCAGATTTGGCCCTGGTCCTGGGGGTCGGACTAGATGATCTCAACAAGTTCCTTCCAACCTAAATGATTCTGTGATCTAGGGACAGTAAGAGATTTGCCACTTTGAGAAATAAAGATCCATAAACTATTTGTCCCAGCCATGAAGCATCTTGTGGATTAGTGAAAGTGTGTCTCTGTTGCTTCATAAAAAAATGACTTTATTGCAGACACATAAAAGCAGGAGAGAAATCTATCAAACCACTGTTTCAGTGTGGGATCACTTTAGCAGTCTGATTTTCTGTACATTATACCTACAATTATATTTCAATAAAAGGATGGTTTGATTCATTTGCTTAAACCACAAGAATAATTCTTTTAACTTTCTCCATTAGCCACAAATGAAAAAACAAAGCTGTGACACTGTGTAGTTCCCTGTCTGCTGGCATTTTCTTTGGTAAGTGGAAAATTCCACTGTAAAAATCAGTCAAATTTAGTATTAACATTTTCTTTAAGCTTGTATGTTATTTTGATTTATATTTCCTTTAAGCAAACACTATTCTTGAGACTAACAGTCCTAGGAGCACAAATTGGACAGGATAGCACCGGCCACTGTATCTCAGCAACTGATCCAAAATTTGAGTTCTTGGAGAAAACAAGTAACTTTTTAATAGGAATTCACTGTAATCTGCTAAGAACAAAATATCTTGGTTTCCTGGGAGCTTCTACATGGGAACAAGCTAGGTCTAAGGAAGTCCAAAGGTTACACAGTGGCCACTGGAATTAGTTTATGATTTTTTCTTTCTTTTCCCAACTTAAACTAAAATTTCAGCCAAGAACTTTAGAAATGATGCATGTGTCTTAATTTCCCAATGTCCGGTTTCTTCTGTCTTGAAGAATCTTGGTTTTAGAAAATGAATAGCACATTTTCTAACAATGAAAACCCTTATGTCTAAATAGTGATAAATGACCCAAATTAGGGCATTCAGAGTCACTAGTCATTTCAGAAAATCCTGAGAATAAAGTATTGTTTTCTAATAACATTTTTCCCATGACCTACTAAGGCGATTGTGCAGTTACTACCTCCTTATCTATATTATTTTTAGTAAAGTCAACGCCCAGAGGACATAATGTATTGGATTAATTATATGTGAAATATATATTGGGATTTTATTATTTGCCTTCATACTGAAACTATAATGCCTTCCTATGACTATTAATGCATAAATGCTCTAAAAGAAGTCCCCAAAATATAAAAAACAGGGCTTAAACTTTCTTTCATGTCTCATACCAAAGCCTGTAGAATCAGAAAATATGGGGATACCACTGTTTTCACTGCTTTAGACACTTAGTGGCTTGCATTTCTTTAATTTTCAGCAGAACTTAAACTTCTAAATTATATGATGTTTGTGGTCTTTTACATTGTGTTATTAAGTCACGATCTAGGAACACTTGTGGTTAATGAAGTTCGTTTGTTAGCCAGTATGAAGTGCAGTACAATTAAGTTATGTTAGCTAAATAAAAAAGGCAAAATTTTATTCAATTATTTTTAAATAAAAAAACTGTCAGACTATTTGCTCTCCAGAGTTCATTCATGCAAAGAAAACAGCTAATATTTTAGACCTGTACCTAATAGGGAAAAAATAATAATTTCTAAATCTGGAATAAGACAAACGCGGATACAATCCTTTGGAGCTTTGTTCCTGTTTCCTGTATAGAAGCTGTAATTGCTGTAGTATCCTTCCACTTCTTATTGCTTGTGTCTAGACATAAATTGACCATAAAACAATATTAATATTGTATATTGCCCTGGTTAAGGGTTTTTGTTTGGCATCAGGGAAGAACTTGGAACATTTTAACGTTACTTTCTGTAGCACAGTAGTCGTGAATGAGTTTATTTTAATGTAGGAATAAATTGGTCACTCAAGGTATTTTTATTATGCATCTCCTTGTAATTTCTGCCAAATAAACAAAATATTCCTCAGATAATTGGCCTATTAGTCTGTCACTTTCTAACTATTTTTTCCATGCTAAATTAAAGGGCCCATAAATCCTAAATTCTTTATTAGCTTGCTGACTTTGCAGACTTTGATGGTAAATAAACTGGCACGGCATTAAAAGCTCCTTATTGAAGGAAGACAATATGTCTTTTTGTATTGACTTCTGCATGATTCAATTTTCACTAAGTATCACCATGACCTTTATGACAGCACCATGAACTTTAAAAGCCAGTTTGCATGTGGTGGTTAACTTTCCCTTGTATAATGTGGTTTTAAAAATGATGACCTAGCCTTTCCAGACTTGATAAATGTGCAGCTGATAGTTCAATAATGAAAATAAAAGGTCTTCAAAAACGCTGAGAGCAATAATTAAACATTTTGAGAAGTGGTAAATTTATGGCATTAATTACATGTAAATGATTTTCCAGTTTCCTCTGCAAATTATTTCAGGTTTTTTAACTGAATGATGTTTTTTTCTGTTTACATAAAAAAAGGCTTTGAGCCTTTAAGTATAACTTTGAAGTTATAAAGTCTGATAACTAAATAAAATACAAGCTATCTATTTCTATCACCCTAAACGTTGCTTTTGACTCTTACATTGAACTCACTTCTGTGGTATCTGAGCACTCATCTTCTGCTTCTTCCTCACGCAAATGGTAATGATACATCAGAACGCTGCAATGCCGAGGGGACTTAGTTTACTCCTGCAGATGTTAAGTGTCAGGACTGATATTTGTACGAAAAGGCAAATCAATATTGAGTGGACCTGAATTTGGGATCTAGGTGTTTGAAGACACACAGTGCAAATTTCTTTCCTGTAATCTTCACATTCCCCCAGGAACTATTGTGTAGTATAGACAAAACATGGTATCACCATCAATGTACTAACTGGATGGTAGCTCACAATCACGTCCAGGCCATTTCCACTTCAATTTAACTCTTTAAAATGCTGGATATTTTTCCGGAGGTCAAAATTTGATAAAGAAAGCTTAATAATTAGGGCAATAAATCCAAATACATTTTCAACTTTGCATGCTTTTGGTTTTTTTTAAACACAGGATGTTTTGGTTTGATTTTAGGTTTAGTTTTTGTTTTATTTAAGTTGCTACTAAGACAAATAACTGAACTGCGTTGGCACAGAAAATCTATAAATGGGAGCCAAACTTCATGAGAGAATGCTTCCCTCTCGCATGTGGCGTAAATCCAAACGTGCAAAATACATGAAGATATTATTTCTGGCTGTGATAGGCAGACAGTGCAGGACAGATATGTAAGCAGAAGAAATTTCTATCTGTACTGCAAATTCTCTTTGTGTAAGTCTCACATAGTCTGTCAAGGTTTACTTCTTTAAACAGTTGCAGTGCCTGAGGTTTAGTGGTGATGTACAATGTTTTCTTTACTACTGTGCTTATGACAATTATACTGACTAATGTGCAAAGCATTTGTTAAATTTTCATTGAATTCAGAACAAATCTCTCTTCCTCAGAAGTAAATTTTCAGAAGGTGATTTTCTTTTCATTCTGCTTCCCTCTTATTCCCCATGAATATATAGGATTAAAACCAGCCCTGTCTGTGAAATAATAAGGGTCTCTACAGTAGGACTGTGTGATTTACGCCAGGCAATTAAAATCAATTCCTAACCTACACGAGGCACTAAAAACTGAATTGCTCAACACACTGGGCTGTTGAGCACTGTGTGGTAGATTTTATTATATCGTAAGTGCTTTACTATACTGTAAAAAGGAGAACGTAATTGCTATGTACAACTAATATATTCAATTAGGTAAGGGTAATGTTTAATAGAACTTTTTGTTGGTTTCAGTTACAACTTGTCAGTTCAAAAGAGAAGCTGGAGTTGGGGAATTTCAGGATGCAGAGTGCTCTAAGTATGACATATGCTTCAACAACATAGCACCAAAGCTATCCTGCAAGGACACGGTTAGTATGTGCTTCTGCATTGATTGAAGTGGGATGGCAGTCCTTAATTCACATTGATTCAGTCTGATAACTGGGATAGCTGGAGGCTGTTACAACTTGTTGAAAGAGTGCTTATTTTTCCTAGCATGTGGCTCCTTAGACACAATCATGTCAGACTGTCTGTATCCTAAGAGCAGATATAGGAAAGCTTCTAATTTTTAAGATAAGATGTGAGAACAGCCAGATATGATCACAAATTGTTACAGTGACTGCATTGCGCAGGCCTTAAGTATTATTTTGTTATAGCCCTGTGCAGCTTAGTGAAGACAGATTTCCCTACTTAGCTATTCTTTGCACAGAATCATGTAGTGCTATAGCAATAAGACTGTGATAGATGCCCCAGATGTACCCTGGGTGTCTCCATGCACATTAAGATGACAGATTCCCCAAGGTAAGCATCTGCCAAATCTTTGCCTAGAAGGACTGCTGAGAACCGGGCACTGGAGTGCCCAGAAGACCTCTTTTTGAGAACTATTTATTCAATGCTGGCTAAAAACTGCACAGAACAGCCCTGAGGAGAGATGAATATCCTTTGCTTGCCTCTCTCTCTTTCTACCTCCTTTCTAGCCACCAGTCTTGTCAGACCAGTCAGACTCCCTAGCTTCTTCCTTAATCCAGCATCTCTATGGTGTGAGAACATCTTTCATGCTAAACTTTCACTGTTGCAAAGAGCTAGGGTTTTTTTTTAGGAGCCACCAGGCAGGGGTATTGCTCAGCTAACACCCACTCAGTTTGGCCCTTTAGGATTTCTTCCTCCTCTTGCCTTTCTCATTTCTGGCTTTCACCTTACTGCCTAAGGATTAACCCTAATGGATTTGATAACAATGAAGAAAAAAAATGAAGAATGTATTATACATTCACAGCAAAGTACTGCATGAAATAAACCCATTCTTCTCTTTAGGACTCAGTTTTCAATGGGCACTGATAGCACGCTTACATAGACACATGTGCAATTTATAGCATTTCCTCTGAAAAGATCCAGATACAATAAGACATGAGGCCAGCTTCCTTTTTTCTTTTTTTTTTTTGTTCTAAAAATTTACCTGTTATTTGGGTTTTATTGTTCACTTGAGGGTATAAAAAATGCAAAAAGGAGAGTAACAGTCTCAAAGTTGTTTCTGTGTGCATATGTTTTTTACATAATAGCAAATTATGACAGCTGAGTCCCCAGTGTGGCTGATTTATTTTTAAAATCTGCTTTCAGTTGAGGATTCAGCACAAAGGAATTGATATATTCATTTTCAGTATTCCTCAAATTAAGAACTTTTGCACACCATGGAAATTCACGTGTGTCATGGCAGCAAGGTGTTAGTCTATTTTATCTCCTTGCCTATTGACAATCCAAAGATGTCCCAGTGATGCTGACGGGGAGCAGTGCCTCTGTTCTAAAAATGGACTGAAGTAGCAGAAGGTCTCTTGCAGCCTTCTTAACCTGGGAATGCCAGACTATGAGCTGGATGGCCCTCAAGCTGCCTGGCAGCAAAGGCATTTCATTCCTGACCATGCAGTGAGGACTGTGCAGTCAAAGCATTCAGCAGAGGGGGAGAATCAAGCACTGACCATGAGCTACTCTGCCTCCTACAAGGCTCTTCTTATCAAGCCAGTTGGTTTCCAAGGTATTTTTATTCACCACCATTCTCCTCCTCCACCAAAAGACTGGGGCTAAAGCCAAAAATTCTCTATGCTCTGCTCCAACGGGCACAACAATAACCTAGTTAATAGTGTGCTCAGTGGTGCTGCCTGCCCATGGTGTTTATGGCAGATACCTGGGCCCCTGGAGAAGACAGGGAGGTTTGAAGAAGAAGGGTGGGGTTTTCATCTTGAAGAGATTTCTTCTGTGCCACTCTGTCAGTGGTTTCAGGCTTGTCCCTGAACTAGGATCACTGGTGTCACCCATGTGACATTTGAGGCAATACCTGGGCATTTATCCTGTTTTATTGGTAGCTATGGCCCTGCTCCTTGCAATCACAGCTACGCTGGTTTCTGCTCTCCCACTGTTGTCAATGCCAGAAAGCCCCCTTGCAGGTAAGTCCATAGCTGCTGTATCACAGCTTCTGGGAAAGGATGCGGTGAGTGCTCGCGCTCCCTACCACTTCTGCCTGGTCCTCTCCGGCCACTCGGCTGAGCCTATTTTCCACAGGAGTTTTGGGTAGGAAACTGCCTTGTGGGAGCACAGACATCCTGGCTAGGGCTGGTAATGCCAGCAGCAGCACAATGAAGGCCTCTACAGCGGGTCAGGGAAGCCAAGTGCACATCTCTTGTGTATGTTTTGTTAAATTTGGAAATATATGGGTTCATTTTGACCTGAGCAAAGTGCCCCTCACAAATCCTTTACCTTATCCAAGTGCATGCTTTTGAACACCAGAGAAAGCAGTCTGTGGTCATCTGTCTCTTACCTCCTTTCTGCAAAGGCTTTGAAAGGTGCAGCAGGGCTGAGGCTGAGGACGTAGCTCCACACATCCATGGCAGAGGTATTGCCTGCTCCAGGCTGGACCGGGACAGGGAGAGGGTCACGTAGGGACCACTTCCTCATAACAACAGGCTGAAATGGGATTCAGAATCATGGTGAGGCAACTCCTCCAAGCAGCTCTGGACAGGGAGACCAAAGCAGACTCGCAAGTCATTACAGAAAAGCAATTGCAGTCCCTGTACCTGCTTCTGCCCTGCCTCTCTCTGGTTTTGGGGAGCAGTGCACAGGGACAGGCACACCAGGGAAGTGGAGAGGGGGGAGGCTGGTACTTTCAGCCTCCATTGCCTCCTGCTTTTAGGCAAAAGCAGTATTTTGTTGGGTACAGGCACGAGTGCTGGCAGGAAGGTAGGAGCAGGATCTGTCTAAGAGTTTGACTTTGAAAGTGAGCTTCTGAAGTGGGGAAGTGCCCTTGGCTCTGTACCTGAACTACGTCTCCTGGAGAATGGAGGGAGGAAGGGAAGGAGAGAGAGAGGGAGGCACCACGAAATAGTCTGAATCTGAATGCAGTTGTAATATAGTTGGCCTACCCACTGCTGGCAGCAGTAAGCTCTCATTTCATTAGGTGAACTTAAAAATCTCTGGAGAGGTCATCACTTTCTCAGACTATTACTATATACGTATATACATACAGGAGAAATATATATTTCAATAGAATACATATATTCTCAGGGTTTTACAAGAAGGTTACATATTCTTCTTGAAAGGAGAAAAGCTGTTCTTTCACGCTGCTGGAAAATATGTTACATTTCTCATTCTCCAAGACTTTGCTAGCACACAAAACGTTATTCTCTTAGTGGCCATGTTGTCTGTGTGAGTTGACGACAGTAAACTCCTGGCTATCTCCATTTGGTAATTACTTCTCTCCACTATTTGCTTTGTTTTCATGGGAAAGGGCTCAGGAAAGTGAATTTACAAGTGTAGTAGCCCAGGGTTTTCTGTGTATATGCCTGAAGAGGGAAGCCAGGATCCCAGGTCTCCATGGGTAAGGGTGGAACAGCCAGGGATGAGTCTCTGGCAGGTTACTAGGTCCAAGGAGAAGAGGTAGTTTCAGGGAATGGTAAGCACAGAGAGAGTAATCCAAAACTGGATGGTATGAATGAAAATATGCATGCACATACATCTAGAAAAGAGCTACTATTTGATCTTCCCTGTATCAGAGCCATTATGCTTACAAATTTCTAAATATTTCTAAAATTAATTTCTTATTTGGCACAGAAACTGTCTCTGTACTCATTTATGTCAGTTGACTCCACGCCCCGTGTTTCAAATGCCCCAAGGCTAGAATAGCTGTTTTCCTAGAGTCATATAGCAATACACATTTCAGCACCAATTCAACTTAGCTCAAAAAGCTAAAGTAATGCTAGTCTGGAAGCTAATATACCAAATTATATTTTCCCTCTGTAGTCAGAGTTTGGTCTGTGGAGTATCAACTGTTTAAACTTAGTGACATTGTAAGTCCACTTGGAAAGTAAGAAATATATTTTCTACTTCTGTGAAAGTCATCCAACAAGGAACCCAAGCATTTGGTTCTCTGAAGTGAAAACTACAATATTTTGCACAGCTGGAAGGTAATGCTAAATATCTTCCTCTTCTGGACCACTTCTCAAGTCTATAGAAATATCAGTTCTTCTACACAAAGGGAAAAAAATGACATTCTTGTAAAATGTGTCTTGCAAGAATTGTTTCTGGGTTTCTGCAGGGAAAGGGTCGTGCTCTTTTCTATTGGTACATTCAGATACAAACTGAAAAATGCTAAGTGTAAGGAAAGAGGGTTAAAAATAAATTTGAAGTACAAAAAAAATCTAATAAATTGGGTGAGTATGGAAAAATTCTGACAGACTATATGATTAAAAAGGTTTATTTACCTTATTCTCTGTGACCAGGAGTATAGAAAGCCCAAAGGGAGGGGAAGTGGAATGAAAAACAATATTCTGTTAATAACCCAGCTAGTACAGACAAAGGAAGTGTCTGTGAGAGAGAGCAGAGGGGATGTGGGAGAACACTGCCTGCTGTCTCCGCGTTTCCTAGTAAAAACTTAGCAGAATATTATGCCTATATTCCCCCTAACTCCACGTTCTGGGGAGATGCTGTCAGCACCTTTCATGACCCAATGCACTTGGTATCTCGGCCCCAGTAGGTCGCTGGTCACAATACACTTTTGGTGAATGTTTTATCTCCTGGGGCAAGCACAGAACTTGAGTCTTTCATTCCTTCCTTTCATCTCTTTGAGCCATAACCTGTTCCCTGAAGTCATGGTTGTCATGGGATTTCCTTTTGGTGACCACAAACTGCACTACCAAATTGTACATGTTTTGCCACCATAAGCAATTCTTACAGTTTTCTGCAACCATTGGAAAGTGCATTACTAACGAGGAGCATGAACGGGTCAAATAATTTCCTCTTGCTGCTTTTGCAGCCTAGAAGATTTGAAAATGCCGACGCAGCTCCTTATTCTCAGAAGCACATTCGTGTAGTCTGTTGGTTTCTGGTCAGGATTAACCTGGCATGCTGTTATAAGTTCCTTCAAGGAAATTTAGATCTAGATCTAAATTCTGATATTGTGTGATCGCCTTACGTTTACATCTGGGCAGCAGCTTCATCCAGAAGACATGAAGTAGAGGTGGAACTAAACCACCTGGTAGTAGGAATCTATTATGTTGTGTCAATGTCCTCAGCATCTTCCTTTTTTTTTCATTGTGAATGCATGTGGCTTGAACACTACCCATCTGTATGGACCTAATGGTGATCAGGATGTGGGGTGGCTATAGGAAGGCTGCAAACTGAAAGGCAGCTAGCATGGTTTCACAGACTGTGTTGATTTAAACAAACATGTCCATGACACGGGTCTACTTTAATGCTCAGTGCTTTCGGAGGGGAAGATGAGGGCGTGGAAAGGAGGCATAATATGAACATCTTCTTCCTTTGATGTTCATCTTACAATCTCTTTAAAATGGACACCAAAGTTTGATGGCATTTTCAGCATTCATTTGAATATATTGAAATGACTCTGAGCCACTCTACTGTAAAATCTCTGCAGTTTTGAAAGGCATGGGGCAGCCCTGCTGAAAGTCAGAAAAAAACAGAGAACAAAGAACAGCTACAATAAATAATAACCCTGTGAAAAAAACCACCAGAAAGACTGAGAGCCTGCCACCATAAACATTATTTTACAGGAAATGACAGTTCCTTAAAAATATTGGGAATAATTCTCTGAGGGAGGGAGAAAAACAACAAACCCTTTTCAATTTTAGAATTGCCAGTGATGTCAAGGCTAAACCATTCCTGTCTTGTGATCTTGACTAGATGGTCTCTGAGTACAAGTGCTGCAAGAATATAAATGTAACTCTTCCTGTAACACTGGATCCGGCAGCCCTGGTCCGAGCATGGCCTGTACAGTGCGACTGCTGATCATGTTAGCAGCTTTTGTGCCTTATTATAGCGGCTCATCGCGGAGATGCACAGCTGCACCAAGCTGTTTGCTTAGGGTTTGAACTCTGGTTTAAAGACACTGCTCCTTCAAACATGCTACCCGCATGCCTTAATGGTTGGCAACTGCATTTCGGGTGGGTGTTAGCTGCAGATCTGTGACTGGGTGCATGAGGCGAGTAGGAAGGGGAGAAGAGGCGAGACTCAGAGACATTTGCCTGATGTAAACCCTGTCCTCTCCGTATGAACTGCAGAGGTGATGGATGGTGTGTACCCCTCCTAGATATGCAACGCCTCCAAGGTGATACGTATTTCACACAGACATGCAAAAGGATTGCAACTATTTCTGCCCCTGCAGCTTGAGCAGTTTGTTCATTAGACAACAATTTGCTTCTAAAAATTGGGCCTAAGCCTTGAGTATGCTGCTCATGACTTTCTTATGCTCAGGTAACAGTCAACACTGGCACCTAGAAGCTCTGCACTAATTTAGAAGCATGTGTTTGACTAAATACTCCAGCCTGTATGCAGGGAAAGTACAAATCAAACATGGTTTATAGGGAATTTGCTTCCTATTTTTGACTGCTTTACAAGTACATTTTTAAGTAAGAGAACTGATGTTTCCCCCACTGTAGTGGTTTAATAACTATACCAGCCATGAGTTTTATATTGATAATAGCTGTTTTATTATTAAAAGATGCTTTTGAGTCATTTCACAGCTTTTTGTGCCATTACAAATTTTGCAATGAGCTATTTGATTACTGTCTTTGTAAAAGCTTTTCTTGCAGGGAGGAAGCTTCAAAACAAAGCAAAGACAGGAGAGAATAAGGGAAAACATTTCTTTAAACAGAAAATGAAGTTAATTCCTCTTATCTAGCATGCTTTCATCTGCAAAGAGACATGAACCATATGTTTAATAAAAAATCTAATCCCAACCAAAGCGTTCCTATCCTCCTCCATGGGTTTTAGTTGTGTACTCTATTTGCAAATAAACAGAAGCCACTTTGATATGGGTATGGAAAATAGTGAGAGGAGAACAGCCTGGAACATAACACTGCAAAGCTATTTATGGGTATTTTGCAAATATATCATAGAAGAGATTGGAAGAAGGGGAAAGACTTTTCCCTTCCCATATATACTCATAAATGCAAGGGACAAGAGGAGCTAAGGGCAGGACAATGAGTAGATTTTCCTGCCTTGTCCATAGAACGACAAAGCTCAGCTATGCCTCCAATTTGCATGATATTTGAAGCAACACATTCTCACTCTGTGCTCAGAGTGGTTGCGCCGGATGTCTCGCTGTAGTTCTGGAGGCACCAGTCCCAGGTCTAGGCCAAATCCTACATCCAGCATGTTTGTCTCGGTTACCATACTTGGTTACTTGTGCTTTGGTGTCCAAGGGGGCTAGTGACAGTGTTTAGACTGGGATACATTTTTGTGTCTCTTAACTAAAAAAGCCAACATGTTTTTATCACCTTGGATAAGGTGATCAAGTATAAGGTTTAGCCTTATGCTCAACTACGTCCCTCCTTACAGAAATAAAAATATACAACACAATAACAGTAGCAAAATTTTATTTTTTATAGGCATTCCTCCCTCTGTCTTTTCTGTTTTGTCTTTCTAGTCCCTGTATTACAGCAAGGAGAACTTTTTTTTTAAATTGTTTTTGCCTCTCTTCTGAAGGAAACTTGTAGGAAAGGGACAGAATATTACAACTGATCTTTAGTTAAAATGTCACTGTGCTCTTCGTAATCGTTCAGTATTTTTCTGAACATGCAGAGGAAGTGAATGCAAATTACATGATGAGATTCATCAATGGGATGTTGACCATTTGCAATTTGCAGAAAGTCCATGCAGAGTTTTGCAAAAAAATATAGTCATCAGCTTGGTTGCCCAGGTGAAATACACACTTGGATAATACTATGCCACTGAGCTTAATTTTCCCTTATAAGACAGTTTGCTCTAAATTCAGGAATTCCCTTAATGTTCAAATTAAACTGTGTATGTAGCTCTGAGCTGATCAAAAACTGTTGCCCTCCACTGTTGCATTTTTGATGGCAGATGTGCTGATTTCTCTTTCCAGCTGAGCTGAGCTGACCAAGGAGAGGCAAGGATGCAAAGGACATGTTTGCACAGCCTAACATCAGGTATCTAGGGCTCTAGGCTAATGATGGAAAACCCTATGGTACAGGATGCTACTGTGCATAGGAGCTGGGGAGTCCTGGCAGCCTGCTGCCCTACTGCCCCTACTGCCCATAAGGGCATGTAACCCAGGAAAGGCACTCACTGTCATCCCTCTAGTCTTGCTAAGGAGTCAGTGGAGGGAGAGATGAGCATCTTCAGAGAAAAATCCAGCACTCCCAAAACAGGAGCTCAGCTGCCATCTAATTATATGCTCTGGATTGCCCTCTGGAGGTGCCTGCCAGCTCTCTGTTAACTTTATTGGAAGATTGGGCTCCAAGTCGAGTGGTGAAAATATCCATAGAGCATTCGTATGTAAAACTTATCACAGATCTAATCTTTACATGTGCCCACTTCAACAATCAAACAAGTCACCATGTGAGCAGAGGTTTGTGCAGCAGCATAAGCACCTGGGAAGGTGTAGTGGTGCAGATCCTTTGGCCTCACTGCTGATGCTATTTGCGTGTTTTGGGGCTGGGAACTGCCTACACAAGCCCTGTAGGGGTAGGACAGATGCAATGACTTGTGCCTGCATTGTTGCTGTTCGTGCCACTTGCAGGCAGATGCTTCATGGATCTGTCACACATGCGTTGCCTGGATCCCAGCACACCTCTCTGCGGAAGAAAAAAACCCCGAGCAATTGGTTTATAAATCCCACAGTGTCAGAGAGCTGCACAACAACATTTGAATCTGATACTGTGGAGCCCCTTGTGCTTCTCTGAAGATAGACTTGACCCTGCTGTGAATGATAACGAACCGTACTCACAAATTGAATCCACTTGCCATATTAAAACATGCATTTCCATTTCTGTTGGGCAGATCCAACAGTGTGTTCAGTTACTGTTGTCTTCTTTTCAGATAGATTGTAGTAATTTTGAGTGCAGAAATATAATTGGAAAAGAAAAATACAGACTTAATGGGATAACATAATAAGAACTACCAGGGTAGGTACAAGTCCTCAATACTTAGCTTAAAGGATCTAGTTCCAGAATGGATTCAAAAACTTTATGCTTTTTCTATAATGCAAATGGGAAATTCTACATCTCTCGATAATGATCCAAAAGACTCAGAAGCAGTGGAAGGAACCTCCACTAGCTACCATTGCAAAACACTAAAAATAGGGCTGCATGTAAAATTCTGTAGGTTTTTTTTTTAATTTAATGAAACCAGTTTGGGGATGCCTATGCGGGATCCAAAATATTTTCCCTGGTCATATGCCTGCATCGATTGCACATCTAAATCTCAGTTTGTACCCCAGACCATAGGAACATATAGAATCATAGAATCATTTAGGTTGGAAAAGACCTTTAAGATCATCAAGTCCAACCATTAACCTAGCACTCCCAAGTCCACCACTAAACCATGTCCCTAACTGCCACGTCCCTAACTGCCACGTCTTTTCAATACCTCCAGGGATGGTGACTCAACCACTTCCCTGGGCAGCCTGTTCCAGTCCTTGATAACCCTTTCAGTGAAGAAATTTTTCCTAATATCCAATCTAAACCTCCGCTGGTGCAACTTGAGGCCATTTCCTCTCGTTCTAGAGAGAGGATGATATTTAGATTCTTTGCATTTTTATTTTTTAGCCTATAATGCAATGCTGAATCAAACTGGTGTCTGAATGAAGAGTTAGAATTAAGCTTTTTTTAAACAAAAATATTAATTAGGATTCCATCCTGTGCACTCCAGTCATGCGCTGCATAAGTTTTGTATTCCTTTTCCAGTGGCGCTCTTCCTCTTATGAATGAACGCAGTGTTTTTCTAAGACAAACTTATCCTCTTGTGCCATGAAACAGATGTGTTACAAGCAGTGGCATTATACATTTTCTCACACTGGCCAATGTGCTTGCCCTTTGCCAGCTTCGACTCCTTGGCTTGGAGCAGAGTTTGCAGTCCATGCCCGTTGTCCAGGTCATCAAGAATGTGAGCAGGGGCTAGCTGTCTGGCCCTTGGCGTAACAGGATTTTTGAGAGCTCAGCTTGAAGCTCTCTCCTTAGTTCATTCAGCAATAATTCTTTGGAGTTGCTGAATTTTCACTACTACAGAAATGTCTGTCTAACCACAGAAATAGTCCCTGTAAACGAATTAACAGAGTGATTTTTTTTCTTTAGCTGTCAGGCAGCATGCATGACTTTCCTGTTTCACCTCAAAGTGGACTAACTTTCTAATATTATTATCTAATTATAGCACTGGTCATTAGAATGGAAAATTATTGTTACTTGTTTTTCCATTGTTGGTCGCTCAGATTGGTTGGACAGATACCCCTATCCAAATGTTTTAGTTTTAAAAATTATTTTTAAATGTACGCTGCTGTACAGAGCAACCCTGCCAGGTATTTTCTCTTTTGCTTGAAGCTATTCATCAGCTGACTTCCTCTCCTACTTCTTCTTGACTCCCTCTTTTCTACCCAAGACAGAGATGAAACACACACGTGTGTGCACACACAAAACCATTTCCTTCCCTTCTCTTCCTCATTTTGCCTGTCTCCTCTCAGCCCAGTTTCTCCTTTAGTTGCTAAGGGATTCTCTCAAGGAGCTTTATCCTGCAGGGACAGAAAAATAAGAAAGGGGGAGAGGGGAAGGGCTGTGTGTCTGTTCACCCGTTAGGCGATAGGGATGGGGCATGCCAGAGCACTAAGGAAGAGCAGCAGCTTTCCTAGCAGAGCCCTGCTGGAGCCACTTCCCTTTCTAACCCAAAAGTCCCGTCTGCTTCCTTACGTTGTGGAGCCGCTTGAGGCTGCCTAAGGTGTGGTAACAACACAGACAGGATTTGGAAGGACTTTTTCAGTGTCCATTTAAAGGGAAGAAAAGGGAGAGGATGTGCTTCTCCAGTCCTTTCGGAGAGACGGTGTTGCAATAGTAGGCTCTGCAGAAAGGCAAGGAGGGATGAGGTGGAAGAGATGTGGGGAAACTGAAAACAGACCGTCAGGCTGGAGGCATTTCATTGTCTTACTAAAAGTGAGCGCTCCCTGCCCGCGAGTCCCGAGTGAGCGAGGAGGAGTTTTTTCAGGACATGCCTGCCCACTGTCCAGCTGTCAGGGATGATGCATTTCAGTCACAGTCAGCCTAAACTGGATCTGAACTAAGGACCTGGAGGAGTTAGTGGTTTCCTTGATTGCGTAGGCTCAGCTGGAGGAAGGAGTTCTGGCTGAAACACAGGTGTGTGCAGCGATGTCTGCTCTTTCACTTGGGTAATAAATCTATTATTTTACTGTTATACTGCTCCATGGAGAATTCTGGTTTTGGTCCAGTGTGCTTTGGGATCTGCTCAGCCTCATTTCTCGTTGCTCTGAGCTGATGCCGCCAGCAGAAGTGTAAATTGCGATGGTGCTTCTGTGATGCAAAGGCCCGGCTCTCCGCTGGCTACTAAACCGAATGTAACTCATATCACCACCGCAGCAGAGCAAAGTTGACAGCCATTACCAAAGGAGTCCAGAGCAATGTTTTATGTTTTTATTCCAGCTAGCTCAGATCTGTTGCATAGCTGTGTGTTTACAGCGATCTGCGTAGGACTGTCTTGGAACCGCTTCATTTCATTGCACACTTTATGATCACTTTGTAATTAGCCAGAGTCAAGCCAATAATCTCACTTACAGAGCATAACCAAGAATAATTGTATTTTATGTCATTCTTCCAGACTTGTTTTAAAACTTTCTTAAAACTACACTTGAAATGTAAATGTATTTAACAAATACCCTAAATGGTTAATTTTTATTCAGTGACGAGTAGACGTTTATTACTTGTGTTTTTTTCAGATTGAAAATTAATCGTGACAAGCTATGCTCTTATAGTAGACAGTCTTAATTATGTGACATGTCTGTTTGTTATTTGAGAGTCTGCTCATGTTTGGGCTCTTAACACGCAGGGGTAAATTCATAGTTCATTGTTTATTGAACAATCCTTCCCGATTTTGGACAATCTTTTTCAAAATTCTTTCAATGTAAAATGTGATTACACGCAGGTAGGTAACCATGCACATTGAATTAGAATTCTTTTTTCTAGTTTTTTTTTCACTACTGAGGAGTGGTGCTTAAAAATGCCCTAACACAATTTGCCCGAGAAATCTTAAAATACTAATAATCTAATTAGAAATTATTAATAGTACTAATAATCCTTCACTGTGGGAGCTGTCCTGTATTTCTTACTCCACCAAGAAAAGAAACTTGCAAGCAAACAAAACAGTGGCTCATCTGCTGAAACTTATGTATAATTGCTAAAATTTGCTCCTGATATGAGTAAATTCACAGGTATGTAATGTCACAGCTCCATGAAAAGATCCCACTTTCCTTTCACCTTGTCTAGCCTCTCTTGTTAATGGATCTCGAAAAGCTTTCCTGTATTATTGATTCACCTGCACGATGCATGCGGGAGGAGCTCGGGGATGTGTTTCCACCAGTTCAGTCAGCAGCTGTTTTGTTAGTCCTCTGCACTGACCACTAGACAATTCAATTTTTCTAGTCACTCATTACGAATGCTGCTCCTAACGATTAATTTCTGATATATGTGGAAGTGTTCAGTAGTCAAGAACAGATTTCCTTTATTTTCTAATTGCAGCTAAAGTTAATGATGCCTTGAGATACCATTTGAATTCTGCCAGGTTCGATGTCCTACAAAATGTGACTAAACTAGAACTGCTTAAGTATGCAACAGATCTCTCCTATTGTGTTTTACATTATTCTCAGGTAAAGATAATAATGTTTTGATGCTTCCTAATTGATCAGACTGTAAAACCCAGCAGAACAAACCCAGCAATCAACAAGGGTTTCTATAAATAGATATTTACTGTGCAAGACAAAAATTCTAGACAGACCCTGTGACATGAATGGTGAAGATTAACAAAGGCTAGGAGGGGAAAAAAATCAGACCTTTAGTAATGCATCTGGTTTTAGAAAGTTTTCGGCAAACCCTGTGCCCAGTTCTAAGTCAGCTGAAATGAGTGGTGAAATTATGGATTAATGAATGGAAGATAAACGAAGCATGGGGGAAATTTGGAGGCTCCTAGGAAACTTTCCTGCTCTGCTGGGGCAATTGAACATTTCTAAGGATGCCTACTCAGCATACATTTGAGTGGAATGAATTTCCTTATTGTAAGGCAAGACAAGCTCATCATTTAAGAGGATAAAACAGTTACTGACTACCACTGGTACTGGGGAGTTAAACTGACTCTGAACCAAAAGTCAGTTTGAACTGTTTTTTTTAACTTTTCTTGAACCAGAACTGAACTTGAATGTTATTTTGAAGTTTAACTGACTTCATGCTGGAAGTGAACAATAACAGCTTCAGTCAGAGCTGAATGTGAACTAAGCTGAAAAACTGAATCACTTGACTCCTGGTGGGCCACTGCAGGCTGTTCCCCCAGCTGCTGACAGGGCTGAGCAGGAGGAGGACTTCCAGTATAGGTAAGAGGAGCAGGATGTTTTCGTGTAGTCTTAGGGAGCATGGATCAAGAGACATAACACACTAGTTAATCATCACTGTAAATGTTAAAGCCATTTCCTTCCCCACAGGTCCCCAAAGCAGGACTCTCATATTGTAAGAATAACAAATATAAACCAGCTTTGTACAGCAGTGATTGCCCTAAAAAGGCTTCAGTAACTTCTCCTGCCTCTCAATGGGACTTAATGCCTTGCCGCTTCTTTGTATAGGGGAGTTTTATTTCTTTAGCTAGTTTAGCACTCATTTATGGAGCTCACCAACTGTATGGATTGTGTGAGCATGTATATATACATATATATATGCGCATATATATATGTGTATATATATATTTATGCATACACAAGCCCCTGGTTATGTTATCCTGAGTCTGTGGATGTTAGAACAATGCCATGAGTTCATGATTCAAACAGCCAAACAAATAAGATAGCTGAGGCAATTAGAAGATGTTTCTGAACCGCGCTATTTTGGACAGTCAGTCAGCTCAACACAGTCAGTTTCAATCAGCAATTCTAATTGATTATGTTGTACCTAATAGAATCGGTGACACAATATATTCTGGACTTTTTTTTCCCCAGTAACTCTCTTGGCCTCTGAACTCTATTCACTGCAACTGATTTTGCATATTGGATGTAGCAGGGACAACGTATTTCCAAAATTACCCCAAGTTATTGCTATAGGAAAGGCGACAAGGTGAGGTGGAGCCAATCTCTTCATGGCTGAAGTTTGTTCTTTTATTATTCTTCCCTCTCTTCATTAAGGCCTCCTCAACCTCCCCGCTGCTAAAATGTTTTCACCTAAGGTAGGTGTTACACACCTGGTGAGGGGGGTCCGAGATCCTGGTAGTTGAAAAGAAAGTAAAGAAATGCTGGTAGGTGGTGAGATCACTGTGTCCACTGCTAGCACACTTACTGTATGCTGTAGGACTCGCACAGCCTGGCAATTTCCTCTGGTTTGCAGAGGGAAAGAGAAAAACTGTGTGGCCCACAGTGTGATTTCACTAAGTTGTACGCCCTTAGAGAAGAAGCAGCCCTCCTGCTTTATATTCAAATTGCTTTTTATGTCACTTGCAAAACTGGTACCAGCTAAATAAACTCCTGGCTATCCTCTAGACATTGTTCTCTATTTTGTACACTTAATTCAACAGACACTTTCCCCATTAATTCAGTTTCTCTTTCTGCATTACCTATTTTAGTCAGAGTCCTACGCTTTATTGTTTCCATGCTGGCTAATAGCGCACCTCCAATTTTCAGGTTAATGCATTTACTGTTCCTGTCAACAGCTGAACTACAGAAGGTGTACACGGTTCTTAGTAAGGCTTCACATATCTTTTTATACTTCTTACCACTACAGAGGTATGGTTGGACGATGGATGTCGCGGTGGTCTCTCAAAATTATGTGTATGCAAACAGTTAACTCCCGGCAGCTGTGGGGAAGAAATGTTGTCATTTACACGAAAGACGTTTTAGCCAAAAGGTGGCACTGCGGCTGCATAGATTTTGCAGTAGATGAGCAGTCTGGCTGACAGTAACTAGCCACTTAATACATGTATTTTAACTCCGCTTTTCATATCTTGTGAACGGTAAGTATTGAAAACTGGCTAATTATTTCCCAAACATTAGAATAAAATCAGTGCTTCAGGAAGCAAATAATTTGGTAACTGTACTATAAAAATAATAAATACTTTATTCTTGCTTTAGTGAATCTGAACGACTGAATAAAAAAACACGATCAATATCTGAAAATGTGCTCCCAAAGTGCACAGAATATTTCAGCTATGCATGTATCCTACACATACAGACTACTCCTATTAACTGCTTGCTTTGTAGCCTCTAAGGCAAGGAGAGCTTCCTTAGTAACTCTGAGTTTTTGAGACAGATCCTGTGGTCTTAAAACAATGCTGGGGTCGACTTTCCCATGGGCTGATCAGATACTTCATTAGCAGATTAAGTACTACTCGATCCTAGTGTTTTACCATCTACAGGCATGACCACTAGGCATATTCACAAAGATCGATGTGTACAGAAACCTACGCCAGAAGACTGAGAATCAAATATCCAGGCTTGGTTCATTGTTGAGATGTCCGGGTGATTCCCATGCTGGGCCCGGATGCAGGAAGGGAGGGAGCGATCTCTCCAGGCTGTGCCCCGCCGCCGAGATGAGGTGTCGCATTCATCCTGCTGGGACAGGGCTTCGTTACAATCTCTGTGAACGCAGACAGATGTGACGTTTAAACTCCACGCACACACTCATGTCTGAGTGTGAAATGACTGTAGCTTGTCAGAGGAGGCTTAGGCTCTTCGTGATATGGGTCCTTCGTGATATGGGTCCTTTTAATGGACCCATTAAGCACATTGAATCTGTAGTTGATTTTTCTTAGATTTCCTGAGCATTTTCATATATGTAAGTATGGAGTTCTTTACTTTCCAAATATTCTAATATCAGAGTCAGTTAGCCTGTTATATAATATTTGGGTATCTGAATAATTGCCATTATTCATAAAACAAATATCAGATGTCCACATGGCTCAACCCCCAAAACACAAAGTTTTTCTTTTTTCTTTAAAAGACCCTTTGTATTTTCCTGAGTCACACTCAAGTTTGCAAACATTTTTCTCTGCAACAAGGATATGAAAATATTTTTTTTTAAAAAGCACAAGAAAGCAAAGGATGCTTAAGTAAATATGAGAGTCAAAAAGCTGGGGCTTCAAGAGCAGATCTAAGACTTCTTAGATTTGAAGTAAGACTGGATGAGGTCCTTCACCAGGGAGAAGCACTGAGAATTTATGTTAAGGACCACAGGGTCACTGCTCCCGCTTTCCCCTACTCCAGATCTCGCACGAGAGGGAAGAGTTATCTCCAGCACTGCCTAAAGTCTAAACTTGCCTCATTTAAGTGGGAAGGATTGCAATATATTGCCAAAGATTAAATGGACCTTTACTTGTGTTAATAACAACATGAATAACTTCCTATTTTACAGCATCACTATTTCAATCCAAACTATTAGGTTTATTCAGCACACACACAGGGACACACCAGCTGAGCCTTGAAACTACCCCTTTAAACCTACAGCACCTTCTAACCAGCACCGTATTTTAAAGGGTAAAAAGCTTTCCAGAAAAGTCAAATACATTCCAGCGACCGCAGATCTATTTTTTTTCCAGGCGACAATTTTCTTGTGGACCTAAACGCGCTGCTGAAACCTGGGGTGGGAAATGAACAAATTACAGAAAACTGCTCCCCCACTCCAGAAAAAAAAATAACAAACCAACAAAAATTTAAGTGAAAAATAGAAAAAAATCAAGTAAAAAATACCCCAGTAAAAAAAAACAAAACCCCACAGACCAACACAAGATAAAGCGTTAGGGAAGACCGTGAAGTTTTAAGTGAAGAGCAGGAGCCAGCTGGGGGGGGGGCAGCGCGGTGGCAGGACGGTCCCCGCGGCGCGGAGGGGGGGCGCAGGC